>JAGFNQ010005708.1:283522-527388 GCA_024364735.1 Boesenbergia rotunda
TCTTCAACTTGACTGTAGCCCTTGGCTACTAAGCGTGCCTTGTTTCTAATGATTTCTCCCTTATGGTTCAATTTGTTCTTGAAGACCCATTTGGTTCCAATAATGGAGGTCTTCTTAGGTCTAGGGACTAAGTCCCAAACTTGACTCCTTTCGAATTGACCTAGTTCATCTTGCATTGCAATGATCCAATCGGGATCATTTAATGCTTCATCAATTTTCCTAGGTTCAATTTCGGAAATTAAGGCAACTTCATTAGACTCATTCCGGAAGAATGATCTAGTTCTAACCCCATGATGGATGTCTCTAACAATTTGGTCTTGGGGATGACTAGAGGCTAATCTACTTTGCCTAGGAGTTGGTGGCGCTTCTTGAACGGGTTCACTAGACACAAGTCCAGCCTCAGGATCTGGCTGATCAATGGGTTGTCTAGGTTCACCGTTATCAGACTCATCACCATCAACAACACTTGGAGTTTCATTCAAACTTAGTCTCCTAAGTTCAAGTTGGACTCCTTCTACATTTTCTGATTGGTCACTTGATTTTGGAATTTCTTCAAAAACCACATCAGAAGACTCTTTAACTAATTTAGATTTCTTGTTGTAGACTTGGTAGGCTTTGCTAACGAGGGAGTACCCGACTAGTATCCCTTCATCAGCCTTTGCCGTGAACTTTCCAAGGTGATCCTTGGTGTTTAGGATAAACACCTTACAACCAAACACCCTAAGGTGTTTAACCGTAGGTGGTTTCCCAAACCAAAGCTCACGGGGAGTCTTTCCTAAAAACCTATGAATGAGGACCCGGTTTTGCACATAGCAAGCTGTATTTACAGCTTCAGCCCATAAGTAACTCGGGAGTGAGTACTCATTGAGCATGCTTCGTGCAGCCTCCTGTAAAACACGGTTCTTCCTCTCTACAACACCATTTTGTTGTGGTGTTCTAGGAGTAGAGAACTCATGCTTATAACCTCTATCTTGACAAAATTCTAAAAACCTTTGGTTTTGAAATTCACCTCCATGATCACTTCTAATTGTTTTAATGGTTGATGATTTTTCATTTTCAACTCTTCTACAAAAAGAAATGAAAATATCTAAGGTTTGGTCCTTATATTTTAAAAAGTAAATCCATGTATACCTAATAAAATCATCAATGATAACAAAGCAATATCTACTTCCATTCAATGATATGATGGTACTACAATCAAATAGATCCATATGATGTAAATCTAATGCATTGGAAGTACTTACAGCGCTTTTATTTTTATGTGCAGATTTTGTTTGCTTACCCATTTGACATGCATCACAAAGTTTGTCTTTCTCATACTTGATGCTTGGTAAGCCACGGACTAGTCCCTTGTTGGCCAACTTCCGGATGTTCTTCATGTTAACATGTGCTAACCTCCGGTGCCAAAGGGTGGACTCTTCTTCTCTTGACATGAGACACTTAGCAAAAGCATTAGTAGCACTTTTAAATGAAACTTGATAAATATTGTCTACTCTTGCTCCTACTAGTACCGTGTCCAAGGTGTCATGTTGTCTAACTAGACATTGACTTGGTTGGAAGTTAATTGTGTAACCCGTGTCACACAATTGACTCACACTTAGGAGATTAAATTTCATCCCCTTGACTAGAAGGACATTTGAAATTCTAAGACATTCGGATATTTGAATGTCTTCTATTCCTATGACCTTAAGACTACCATTGTTACCAAATGATACATTACCTCTACTTTTCTTGTAAAGTGTGGTAAACAATGATCTATCCCCGGTCATGTGTTTGGAGCATCCACTATCAACGAACCAAGTTGATAGATGCTCCCCCTCAATCATAACCTACACAATTCGAAAAATAGAAGTTTTAGGTATCCAAACCTTGGGACCTAAAGCATCAACTAAACATGACTTAGGCACCCATGCCTTGACAACTTTCTTTTGAGTCTTGGGTGTCCTAGATTGTCTCATATCAGTCCTAGACATCAAAGACACGAATGAGGGTTCTTTGGGTCGGTAACCAATACCGGCCCTATTGTAAACTGCCCTTTGAGCATTTAGGATAATATCTAGGGTCTTAGAGCTAGTTGAGAACTTCCCAAGAATATTCTTGAGCTTCTCAACTTCACTCTTCAATGATTTGTTCTCTTCTACTAGCAAGTTATCATGCAAATCATTTACTTCCTCAACCTTAGAGGATTTCAAAATTTCAATCTCATGTTTCAATGATTTAATTTCATCTTCTAACAATTCAACATGCAAATCATCAATGTCATCATCCCTAGATACCTTCAATTGATCAATTTCTAATTGCAATGCTTTAACCTTATTTTTGGACCTTTTAAGCATACTAATTAAACATGCAATTGCTCTATAACATTTTTCAAGCTCGGGAGAAGTTACCTCTTCATCATCCGAGGATGATGAAGCCGCGTTTGAGGAACTTGAAGATTCATCACTGCTTTCCTCTCAAGAGCCATAAGTGTCACATGCCTTGTGCTCTTCTCCTCCTTCTCTTCATCGGATGAGCTAGAGGATGACTCATCCCAAGTGGCCTTCAAGGCCTTCTTCTTCTTCTTGGATTTTTCTTCTTTCTTTTTGGATTTCTCCTCCTTCTTCTTTAGTTTCGGGCATTCATTCTTGAAGTGCCCTTTCCTACCACACTCAAAGCAAGATGCATTAGTTTTATCAAGTTTGGATTCACTAGAGTTACCTCTACTCTTGAAACGTCGACCCCTTCTCATCATTCTTCTCACGAAGTTCGCCATCTCGGAGGAAGAAGAGCCGCTGCCATCTTCCTCGGAATCGGACTCGGATTCGGAAGAGGATGAAGATGAAGAGACTTCCTTCTCCTTCTTCTTCTTGTTGATTCGGTCCCCTGCAACTAAGGCAATCCCCTTCTCCTTGGGGCCTTTGTTAGCCATTTCATGCAATTCCATCTCACAAAATAAATCATCTAACTTTACAATGGATAGATCCTTGGAAACTTTGTAGGCATCCACCATGGATGACCACAAAGCATTCCTTGGAAAGGCTTTCAAGACATACCTCACAAGGTCGCGATTCTCGACCTTTTCATCAATCGAATGAAGCCCATTGAGGACTTCCTTGAACCGGCTATGGAGCTCACTTACCGTTTCATTCTCCTTCATGGAGAGATTTTGGAGTTGATTGAGGAACAAGTCCCTCTTTGCGATTCTTGAATCTCGGGTGCCCTCGTGAAGCTCAATGAGTTTGTTCCACAAGTCCTTTGCACTTGTGAAGGGACCAACCTTGATAAGTTGGTCTTTGTTCATGCCACATTGTAGAGTGACAACCGCCTTCGCGTCGGCTTCACTCTTTCGCGTTTGTTCGGCAGTCCACCTCCATGACTCAAGTTCTTTACCTTCATCATCCTTCGGAGGGGTGAATCCCTCTTTCACCGCGAACCAAGTATAGATATCCATCTTCAAATAATATTCCATCTTTGATCTCCAATATTGAAAGTCGATGCCATCAAAGAATGGAGGTCGGGTGGTGGAGAAGCCTTCTCTCAACGCCATCTTGTTGATAACTCTCGGATGTTAAGCCGTAGACAGAGCTCCAAGCTCTGATACCACTTGTTGGAAACGGATGGCTAGAGAGGGGGGGGGTGAATATAGCCAATCACTTCGACTTTAAACACTTATGAAGTTTCTGCAACTCAGATATCAGTAGCACAGCGGAAAGAGTAGAAAACAGAGTGTGTAGAAAACTAAAAACAGAAACGAAAGCAAAACAAACACAACTAGCAAGATCACTAACAAGGAGGGTTTACAAGGTTCGGGGATAACTTGCCCCTACTCCATGGCGTGCCCTTAAGATGGGCGATCCCTTGATTGTCGGCAGATCAAGCCCCGGTTAGCACCGGATAGAAGACAACCTCCTTCTCGGTGGAGAAACCTCTCCACAGCGTTTCAATAACAAATATATGTTTAAGCACAATGAAACAATAGGAAGGATCTTACTCAAGCACTCAGCAAAGACAAGAACACAGCAAGCTTTCCCGAGCTCCACCCAGCGGCGATCTCTCGCAAGGAACCCTTCCTCGTGTCTTCCCGCTGTCGGACTCCAAGCCTCTTGTTCTCTCCTTCAAGCGCTCTAGTAATGGTTGCTTCAAGAATGCAGTAGCTTGCTCAAGGTGATGAGAACTTCAGAGACACAGCAAGCAAGTTGTGGAGAACTCAAGGCGCGGCCAGAGACTTAGTTCGCAAAAACTAGAACTTCTTCTCCACGAAGCCTTCTCCGCCCTTTTTGTTTCTCCACTCAGCATTAGGTGACAGCATCTCCTGCAGCCTTCACCTACCTCACTGCCAACGCTAGCTACCACTGAGCCTTCCCTGGACTTCCTGAGCTCCCTCAGCCAAGCTCCAGTCAGCGGCTCCAGTCTGCAGCTCCGGTCGTTGCAACCTGAGATGGAAAACGGACAAACCTGCTCCAAGGAAAGCCTCCATTGACTTCTCCTTGAGTGTTTGAATCCTCCCCTATCACCTGCAGCTTAATCAGAGTGTTAGAGCAGCATATCAAGCAGTAAATCAAGATTCAGAAGTGAAGCGCAGAGAATCGGATACGATCAGACACTCTGATCACGTCTGACAGTGCAATTTGAATTAAAGTGATCGGTCACCGGACCGATCCAGGGCTTGTGGGTCGGTCACCAGACCGATCCACTGCTTCGCTGGAATTCCCAGCTCTCGCGGCTATACACGCCTGATCGGTCACCGGACCGATTAGAGTGAAGCCTAATCGGTCACCAGACCGATCAGAGTGAAGCCTGATCGGTCACTCAGACCGATCAGGACAAATGAACAGTAATTCTGTAATCAGATCCTAAGTCCCTGATCGGTCACCCGACCGATCTAGGGTCTGATCAGGAGGAGAACTCACTCACTGTTCGCTCCCTGATTGGTCACCAGACCGATCAGGAGCAAGTCAGTGAGGAAGCTGCTTGCTCCCTGATCGGTCACCAGACCGATCAGGAGCCACACAGTAGGTTCCCAACCTCACTGTGCGCTCCCTGATTGGTCACCAGACCGATCAGTCCTCGCTGGATCGGTCACCAGAATGATCCACGAAGAAGCAGCGTGCCAATATCCCTGATCGGTCACCAGACCAATCCAGGGTCTCAAACCTAGCCCTCCAAGCTAGGGATTCATCCACCTTAGCCCTCTAAGCCAAGGATTTCACCATCTAACTCTCCAAGTTGGGAATTTGCACCTAACCCTCCAAGTTAGGACTTTTCACTTAGCCCTCCAAGCTAGGACTTTTCACCTAGCCCTCCAAGCTAGGACTTTTCACCCAACCCTTCCGAGTTAGAACTTCATCCAACCTAGCACTCCAAGCTAGGCACCTGACCCTCCAAGCCAGGACTTTTCACCTAATTATCCAAAGTGGGACTTTGTACCTAACCCTCCAAGTTAGGACTTTTCACCTAGCCCTCCAAGCTAAGACTTTTCACCCAACCCTTCCGAATTAGGACTTTCCAACACCTAGCCCTCCAAGCTAGGATTTTACACACCTAACCCTCCAGGTTAGGATTTTCCAAACCCTGCCTAATCCTCAATCAGGACTTAATCATAATTATCATAATCATCAA
The DNA here is from genome assembly GCA_024364735.1 of Boesenbergia rotunda. Lineage (NCBI taxonomy): Eukaryota > Viridiplantae > Streptophyta > Magnoliopsida > Zingiberales > Zingiberaceae > Boesenbergia > Boesenbergia rotunda. The sequence goes on from JAGFNQ010005708.1 coordinate 289,124, forward strand.
CCTAAACTAAAATCGGTGTCAACACCAAAACAACAATCAGGCCAGACTGCATCAACAAGGAGGAGTCAGTCGAGTCGTGAGGGTTCGAGTGCGGAGTGAATGTACTCGGGAAGGGTTTCAGCTTGGGACCAGTCGACTGCTCTAGGAGCAGTCGACTGGTAGGTGGCTGATGAGTTGGCTGAGAATTCGAACGTTGGGGTGCAACGGTCGAATTTCAGTGGCACCAGTCAACTGCCCTGGGAGCAGTTGACTGGTGGCTAGGGTTTCAGCCCGAGTCCTATTTAAAGAGGACTTCGTTATGGCTGAGATCCTCGACGAAACAAGCTTGCTTAAGGCTTGTTAGTAGTCTCTTGAGTCCAGATCGTGTTAAGGTGCTGTGGCGAGGTTTATCCACCCACAAGGAGCGACAAGGACTAGCCGGAGGTTATCCGGGAAGTGATCCACTGACGGATTCTTGGATTAATCACCCGTCCGGGGTGGATATCAAGTAAATCGTCCGTGTTAGCATTGGTTAGTGATTTTATTATTGTTTTATTATATATTCCGCTGTGCAACTAATTGTGTAGGAAGAAAGGGGTACGAGAAGTGCTATTCACCCCCCTCTAGCAACACAAGTCGATCCATCAGTTGGTATCAGAGCGAAGGACCGCTCGTCATTGGACTAACCGCCAAGAAGAGCAAAAGCTAGAGGGAATAACATGGAAGACAAATTCGGAGACGACATCTACACTCCGCCGGCCTACGACCATGAAGATTTCGAGTTTTGGATGTCACGGATGGAGACATGGTTCGGGATAGAGTGGGACCTTCGAATCACGCTTGAAGAGCCATATGAGATTCCAAAGGATAAGCACGGGAAGAGGCTTAGGCCTAGGTATTGGAATCAAGAACAACAAGATCAAGCGAAAGTAAATGAAAAGGTAACTAGTATCATAGTAAATCATTTGCCTAACAAAATTTTGAGTGATGTAGGGGAATATCAAAACGCATATGAATTGTGGGATAAATTGAAAAGATATCATGAGACTCCTACACAAACTCAAGAGCCTAAGGAGAAAAGCCCCATGAGTCAAGAAGAGGAGAGAATTGAGTTATTTACATCCTCAAGTGAAGAGGAAGAAGAGAGTGAGAGATCTTCAACCTCCTCAAGAGAAAAAGATGAAGAGGTCTCCACCTTAAGGATTAAGTGGGAGGAGAGACCCTCAACCGTACCGGATCAAGAGGAGGCATCCACATCATCAAAAGTTGAAGAAGAAGCTCCAACCTCCACCAAAGCAAGAGTCAAGGACCATATCACATGCTTTGGGTGTAATGAAAAGGGGCACTACAAGGACAAGTGCCCGAAAGGTAAAAAGGAGGTAAAATCTACACTCATTTTCAAATTCTTTTAAATCTAACATGAGTTGTAGGAATAGAGGAGCCCAAGAAAAGAAAAAGAAAATCCGATGCTTCACGTGTGGAGAGCTAGGGCACTACCACACCAAGTGCCCTAGAAAAGGAGAATTAATGAAAATGGAGCATCTAAGAAGATGGGAGAAGGAGGAAAAGAAGAAGCAAATATCACATCAAGGAGGGACTACAAGGGTAAGGGAGGTAATTCCTAACTCTAGATTTAAATGCAACTCAAATTATAGTTCCTCCACGAATGTTAAAAATAGAACAAATCATCTCTCCATGCATGCTAGTTTTAATGAAAAATACTTAATGGTGCATAACTTTGGATTTAGATACAATGATAGGACTAGGAGTAACAAGGTGGACCAAAAATCTAAGAAAAACATGCATCATGATCGACCTAGGACCTTTGTATCTAAGGATCATGACATTAATTCCAAGAAGGAAAGGAATGTGCCTAGAAAGGAGGATAGGTCTAGGAATGTCCAAGGTGAACATATGAGTTCTAGGGTTAGAACTCTGGAAAGGGAAAATCAAGCCTTGAGGGCAAGGCTTGATACATTAGAAAAAGCCCTAGAAAGATTCACAGTTGGATCAAAGGGCTTAGACATGGTGTTGGGTAGTTTAAAACCCAACTATGATAGATCGAGTTTAGGATACCAAGGAAAATGGAAAGAAATATGCTGGGGAAGTATATAATGGTAAGAGGGTGTCATCCAAAGGGAAAAAGAGTAACTTAACCAAAGACAAGGTGTCTAGGGTTAAGAGGGTCCATTTTGTAGGTCAAGAGTCACCGGGGGCACACCGGTGTGGCTTAGTCTGGATGGAGTCACCTAGGGAGGTGGCTAGGGCTTAGAGCTCAAGGAGGAGCTCTAGGAGCTTTTGGGGTCCATGGTAAATGGATCTCAAAAGTTTCTCTCCTAGGAAATTAGGTGAATTGTGCCAAAAAGGGTTGGAAGACTTTGGTAAGTCTTAATCCTAGCTTTTGGCACATTAAAAGGGAATTTAGGGAGAAAAGAATGAAAATACAATTATATTTGGTAAATTTGGGTTTTAATGTGTGAATACCATGTAATTCACTGATAGAAATGAACTATAATCAAGGATAAGAAGATACATTGAGAAAGAATCACAATTAGGACTTTTGGGATAGGCTAAAATGATACACTTTAGAAAGAATATATTTTCGTGCCAATCTTGTGATCCGGAGTACATTTGTTTGGAAACATATTTTTCCCAAGTAGACATTGGCCCCACAAATCTCCCCACGAGATTTCATAATTTTTGGAGATTTGTAGAATTATTTAGGGATTTCTGAAATTGGGCTAAAAAACCTGAAATACAGGTATCAGTCGACTGATTTCAGCCCAGAAACATTCTGTGAGTTTTGGGAGTCGACTGCCCCCGACTGGTCCGTAGGCTGAAATGGAAAAAGGATATTGGACAATCACAAATTGCAAGTTTGGATTATAGGATATAGATTAAAAGTCTTGATTATGATCTCATATTCCTTGAATGAAGTGTTATCTCATGAGTTAATAAGGCTTTATTGATATCTTGAAAATCAAGGAAGTTTGATAAGTTTCCCTATGTATCTAGGATTTAGAGGTAAAAAGGAAAAATTAAGGACAATTCTATGTGTCAAATTATGATGGGTACCTTTGACAAACACATGGAATTAGAGATACATTTGAAAATTGATACAAAATGCCAATCTTTTGAGGAAATTAGGAGTTGTACCAAAAGTCAAGCACATTTGTGGTTTTCATGAAATCATATTTTTCTAGGATAGGATATATCCTAGCAAATGTGCTTGCAAACTTCTTAGACTTCTTAGGTGTTGATGAGTTCTTTTGGCATTAGGGGTAAGGTTGTTTGGGAGCAAGCCTTTAATGGTGTCCAAGGAGGAAGAACTTGGGTGTTGGGTTGGGTATAACTCAACATGATGTTCTGGTGTTAAGTTGGGTAGAACTTCACCTAGGTAAATTGAAAATTGAGAGAAGACATAGGTTAAGGGGGAGGTTGCCTTCGTGTTTGCCTTGATTTTCATAGAAAATTTTTGAGCTTTGTGTCCAACTTGGGAATGGTAATAGATACATGGTGAGACGTATTTTTTCCAAGTAGGTATAGGTACCACAAAGTTCTTTACGAAATTTGGAAATTTTTGGAGATATGTGGAATTTCTGGCGCAATTCTAAAATTGGCCAGAAAACTATCAGTCGACTGCCAACAGGGGTAGTCGACTGGTCAGGGCTGGTGTGGGTATCCATCAGCTGACTTGGGTTTTAATGATGGAAAACAAGTGTATGGGAGGCTCATACACATTGATTATGATCATTAGGAATTCAAAGAACCAATAATTGAGATATTATTGGAGTCTTTTTAATGTTAGGCAAAGGGGGAGAAGTTTGGGTTTAAGTTGGGAAACCAAACTTACCTTTGCAAGAAACCCTGAGTTTAGGGGGAGCATGTTTGTTCTTGGTGTAAGGGGAACCTTGGAGAGGTTATTAAAAAGCCTTTGTAAGTCCAATATAGGGGGAGCTTGGGAGAAGCTTTAAAAAGCCCATTTAAGTGTAGAAATTCCTAACTTGGAGAGTTAGGTGTGAAAAGTCCTAGCTTGGAGGGCTAGGTGTGAAAATTCCTAACTTGGAGGGTTAGGTGTTGGATGCCTTGGGATAGGATCCATTTTTGCATTGCATATGCATTCATTTAGCATTGCTTTTGCTATTGACTACTATGTTATTTTCCTAACTTAAACGTATTGCCAAACATCAAAAAGGGGGAGATTATTGAGGCAATCTGTGGTCCGGAGTGACCAAGTATTTTGATGTTTGGGCAAAGGGTTTAAGTTAGGTTTACCCTTGTGTTCTTATATGTGTATGTTGAGTGTGCAGGTTGTACAGGTTACACATATGAACTTGACTGGACGACCTTAGTACGGTGAAGGGTGGCATGGAGGCAAGCTGGAGGATTGCGTGCGCATCCGAGGAACCTTGAAGAGCAGGGACGATGAGCTGATGGGCGCGGACTTCGAGACATGCGTGAAGGATGGCATAGAGGCAAGCTGGAGGCTTGCGTGCATCCGAGGGACGGGAGCCGAAGATGAAGAGGGCGCGAAGGCAACAGTCGAGGCTGCGGAGGAGGAGTCAGTCGAGTCGTGAGGGTTCGAGTGCGGAGTGAATGTACTCGGGAAGGGTTTCAGCTTGGGACCAGTCGACTGCTCTGGGAGCAGTCGACTGGTAGGTGGCTGATGAGTTGGCTGAGAATTCGAACGTTGGGGTGCAACGGTCGAATTTCAGTGGCACTAGTCGACTGCCCTGGGAGCAATCGACTAGCGGCGAGGGTTTCAGCCCGAGTCCTATTTAAAGAGGACTTCGTGATGGCTGAGATCCTCGACGAAACAAGCTTGCTTAAGGCTTGTTAGTAGTCTCTTGAGTCCATATCGTGTCAAGGTGCTGTGGCGAGGTTTATCCACCCACAAGGAACGACAAGGACTAGCCGGAGGTTATCCGGGGAGTGATCCACCGACGGATTCTTGGATTAGTCACCCGTCCGGGGTGGATACTAAGTAAATCGTCCGTGTTAGCATTGGTTAGTGATTTTGTTATTGTTTTATTGTATATTACGCTGTACAGCTAACCATGTAGGAAGAAAGGGGTACGAGAAGTGCTATTCACCCCCCCTCTAGCAACACAAGTTGATCCATCAGCGGCTATTGCAGTGTGAGATGTTTATTTATCATTTGATAAGAATAAAATTTTAGTTTTAAGAAATTGTCTTTATGTACCTACTTTTAGAAAGAATTTAATTTCAATTTCTAAATTATTTTTGGATGGATATTCTGTTTCTTTTAATGACAAGGTTGTTATAAAAAGAAATATGGAGATTATCTGTTCTGTTACTTTGATTGACAATTTGTATACTCTTAAATCTAAAACTCCCACAATGCTAATAGAAATAAATAACTCGTCTTCTAAATCTAATAAGAGAAAAGAACTTTCGAAGATGAACCAAACATATCTTAGGCATCTAAGACTTGGTCATATTAACCTAAGTAGAATTCAAAGGTTGATAGCTGATGGACCTTTGAGTACATTAGTGGTGGAAGATTTCCCAACCTGCGAATCTTGCTTGGAAGGTAAAATGACCAAGAGGCCTTTTAAGGCCAAGGGGTATAGAGCCAAAGATGTGTTGGAGTTGGTTCATTCTGATTTGTGTGGTCTTATCCAGGTTAGAGGTGACTTTGAATATTTCATCTCTTTTATAGACGATTATTCAAGGTAAGGATACATTTACTTGATGCGCCGCAAGTCTGAATGCTTTGACAGGTTCAAAGAATTTAAGGCTGATGTGAAGAAACGTCAAGGTAAAAGTATCAAGACACTACGGTTTGATCGTGGTGGTGAGTACCTCTTGGGAGAGTTTAGGAGTTACTTATCAGAGGTTGGGATTCAATCTCAATTGTCCTCACCTGGCATACCCCAGCAGAATGGTGTGGCGGAGCGAAGGAATAAGACTCTTATGGAAATGGTTAGGTCGATGATGAGTTACTCTGAGTTGCCGGATTCGTTTTAGAGATATGCTCTGGAAACAACAGCGTACATTCTGAACTTGGTACCATCTAAATCAGTACCCTCTACGCCCACAGAATTGTGGACTGGGCGAAAGCCTAGTCTGAGACATATTCGGATTTGGGGTAGTCCAACACATGTGCCGAAGGGAGATGCTAATAAGTTGGAATTGTTGATGCAGTCTGGTCCGATTGTTGTTTTGGTGTTGACAACGATTTAAGTTTGGTTGAATGAATTCGGATTAAGTCCAGGTGGATCGGGAGATCACACGCTGGCATGAGAAAAGACCTAGTGGGACTAGGTGAAGTCCAGGTGGATCGGGAGAGCACACGCTGACATGAGAAAAGACCTAGTGGGACTAGGCACACATAGTGAGACTAGGTGAAGTGGAAAAGACCTAGTGGGACTAGGTGAAGTCCCGATGAGTAAAGCTGGGTACGGAGTCTTGGTCCGGGGGACTGAGCACGAGTCAGAGAGGGCTAGGAAGCTCGTTCTCTTGACATAGGATTGAATTGGAAGTCTCTGGATCGGTCTGGTGACCGATCAGGGAGATTGACACGAACTCCTATTGTGGATCGGTCTGGTGACCGATCCAGAGGAGGCTGATCGGTCTGGTGACCGATCAGGGAGAGAACAGAAAGGTTTCTGTTGAGCTCATGATCGTTCTAGTGAACGATTAGAGAGAGGTCAGTAGCCTTGGGGAGAAACTCTTGATCGGTCTGCTGGACCGATCAAACATCGCGAGCTCCTGACTATGACCGATCAGGCTGGAGCCTGATCGGTCAGGGAGTGGCCTGATCGGTCACCAGACCGATCAGGGAACACCCTGATCGGTCAGGTGACCGATCAGTAGGTTCATCCTGCTAAGATGGAAAAACCCTCAGCAAAGGGGTGGATCGGTCTGGTGGCCGGTCCACGACCTGGGATTGATCTGGTGATTGATCACGAGAAGTCGCGATCCCAGTTTTCTCACTGGGGACCGATCAGGCTGGAGCCTGATTGGACTGGGCCTATCCTGATCAGTCTGGTGACCGATCAGGGACCTCTCTGATCGGTCTGGTGACCGATCAGAAGTTGAACTTTAATTCGAAATCGCTGTCAGACTTCTGATCGTGTCTGCGTTTTCTCTGCTACCTGCTAATATTATGTGATATTGTTTGATATACATTTGCTAAGCTTCTGTTGGAGTGTGCAGGCTTTACAGGGATGATTCAAACATTGGAGGATAGTCAAATAGGACTTTCCATTGAGCAGGTTTGGATGGATTCTCTTCTCAGCTTTCAACGGCTTCTGAGGAGCGGTTGGCGACTGACGGAGGCTCAGCTGAAGAGGTCTTCAGTGGACTGAGTGCTCAGGGAGGTCAGTGGGTTCAGGCTGTGCTCAGAGGATGCTGACGAGGCTTGATGACGAGGAGAAGAGGCTTAAGACAAAGCTGGAAGCAGAGGAGCGATAAGGTAGAACAGACAGAAAACTTGAGGAGTTTGGCTGGGCAGTGTTGTGTGCTCTCTGTGGCTTTGTGCTTGAGTGTTCTTGCTGTATTCTTATGAGCGATCCTTCTCATTGTCGAGTGCACTTAATCTCATATCATCTTGAGGCAATTGTGGAGAGGTTTCTCCACCGAGAAGGAGGCGCTGTTATATTCGGGGTCACCCGGGGCTTGATCTGTCGACGATCAAGGGATCGCCCACCTCACGGGCACGCTAAGGAGTAAGGGCAAGTTATCCCCGAACATTGTATATCGCCGTGTTAGCGATTTGGTTTGCTTTTCATTTCTGCATATTTCTGTTTGTGTTGTGTGTTTTCGCTGCCGCTAACTCTAAGTGCAGAAGTTTCAAAGAGAGCAAGTCATTTGTGTCTGGCTACATTCACCCCCTTCTCTAGCTATCGAAGCGCCAACAAGTGGTATCAGAGCTTGGGGCTTTGTTCAAACGGCTTAACATCCGAGAGCTTACAACAACGATGGCTTTGAGAGAAGGGTTCAGCACCAGCCGACCTCTATTCTTCGACGACACTGATTTCCAATCTTAGAGATCGAAGATGGAGTTTTACTTGAAGACAAACATGAGCATGTGGTTCTCAGTCAAGGAAGGCTTCTCCCCTCCAAAGGATCATGAGGGAAAAGAGATTGAGTTTTCAAGGTGGACGGCTGAGCAAATCAAAAAGGGGGAAGTCAATACCAAAGTTGTTGTCACGTTGCAATGTGGGATAAACAAAGAGTAGCTAATTAAGGTTGGCCCCTTCACCTCTGCCAAAGATCTATGGAACAAACTCATTGAGCTCTATGAAGGAACTTAAGATACCCGGAGAGCCAAGAAGGACTTTCTTCTCAGCCAACTTCAAAATCTGTCCATGGAAGAAGATGAAACTGTAAGTATACTCCATGGTCGGTTCAAGGAAATCGTCAACGACTTGCATTCCATCAATGAAAAGGTAGAGAACCGAGATCTTTTAAGGTATGTTCTCAAAGATTTCCCTAGGAACGCCTTGTGGTCATCCATGGTGGATGCTTACAAGGTTTCCAAGGATTTATCTTTTGTTAAGTTAGAAGATCTATTTTGTGAAATGGAACTACATGAGATCTCTAACAAAAGTCCAAAGGAGAAAGGGTTTGCTTTAGTGGCAGGTGACAACAAGAAGAAGAGGAAGGAGAACAAGAAGGACAGGGAGGAGGAGAAGACTTACTGTCACGTGGCTTTAGTGGCCTTAGAAGAGTCAAACAAGGAGAGTGAAGACGAAGCGAGTAGCTTCTCAACCGCGCCTTCATCATCTTCGGATGATGAAGAGGTAATCTCTCCCGAGTTAGATAAGTGTTATAGAACTATTGCATGTCTAACTAGGTTGCTTAAAAAATCCAAGAACAAAGTTAAATTGTTGAAATTGGAAGTAGAAGAATTAAAATCCTCTAGGGTAGAGGATATTAGTGATTTTCATGATGAATCCCTTAAGGATGAGAACAAGATCCTAAGGAGCGAAATTGAAAACCTCAAGAATATTTTTGAAAAGTTTTCAACTAGCTCTAAAACATTAGACATGATACTAAATTCACAAAGAGCGGTTTATAACAAGGCCGGTATATGTTACCGACCTAAGGAACTAACCTTTGTATCATTAATGTCAAGAACCCATTTTAGATCATCAAATGATTCTAGGGTTCAAAAAGTCAAAAAGAAAATGACTAAGGCATGAGTGCCAAAGTCTTGGATTGTAAATGCTTTAGGTCCCAAAATTTGGGTACCTAAAACTTCTATCTTTAGAATTGTATAGCATTGATTAAGGGGGAGCATCCACCAACATGGATGGTTGATAATGGGCGCTCCAAACAAATGATCAGAGGAAAATTATTTTTGGATACAAATTTAATATGTAAACATGCTTTGGGTTGATGATACGAACTTGAATTAAAAATATGAATTGTCTAGGATGTTTAGCCTCATTATTGCAAAATTTGGGTACCTAAAACTTCTATCTTTAGAATTGTATAACATTGATTAAGGGGGAGCATCCACCAACATGGATGGTTGATAATGGGCGCTCCAAACAAATGATCAGAGGAAAATTATTTTTGGATACAAATTTAATATGTAAACATGCTTTGGGTTGATGATACGAACTTGAATTAAAAATATGAATTGTCTAGGATGTTTAGCCTCATTATTGCAATATCTGAGGTCTAAGTTAGGTTCCTCTAATTGCAAGCATTTATAGATTTTTGACAATTTCATGTCTTGGTGATCAATGTTTTGAATTTTTTGAAATTGTCTAGATTGGATAAATACATAAAGATAGTTTAGTTAACTGCCTCCTTATAGATAATTTAGACAATTCCATGGCAACTTCATGTTTTTGTGTGATCAATGTATGTTTCTGAAATGTATTTGGAACTTTCTAAATAAGATAAATGCATGTTGGACAAGATACAACATTATGAACTGAATTGATGCACAAAATTTGTTTTGGGATTTTGATACAAACCTGATAGGAAAATTTGGGGATTATTGACTTGACATATATTTTGAATTCACTTAAAACATGTTGATGCAAACTTGTACATGCCTAGTTTTAAGAAGTTTAATCCCCAAGGAAATGAGTGTCTTTAATGGTTTTTCTTGATGATATGAAAATATACATTTTGGTTAAGGGACCCTTTTAGGAACAAATGGATCAAATCTGATTGTATAAGGGTCTAGGAGTGGTTGAGATTTGAACCAAAATCAGATTTCTGAACTTTCATTTCTGTAATCTGATCGGAACAAGCAAGTTTCTGAAACAAACTTTCTGTATCAGACCTGATCGGTCTGGTGATCGATCAGGGATCATTCTGATCGGTCTGGTGACCGATCAGATCATTGCTGATCAGGGAACTCCTAGATCGTTCCAGTCGGTATTCAGTCCTATCCCCTTTCATCGAATTGTATGATCATATTACAAACAAATCTGATACAAACCAATTACAATTGGAGTATACTCATCACACTTGGAACAAATTTAATACTGATTCGATACAAACCCGTGTTGAAAATTTTTGAAATTCATATGAACGGGTTGTTTGAATCATGTCTCTTGTTCCTTGATCTCTTGATGAGAAATACTTTTCAGTCGAGAAACCCAAACCATGGTTCAGAAATTTTTCTGAAATCTCAAATGTTGATGAAGTCTACACCCCTGTTGTGGAATGTCAATTGTTAATGCAGTCTAATCTTGAACGAATCAGAGTTACAGAAATTTTTCTGAAAACTGATCGTCCATTGACAAATCAGAAATTTTTCTGTATCGATCATCAGTCTGATAGAGCTGCATTACTTTCTTGTCATATGATGCATATACATTGTTACCATGATACATTTATGGTATATGACTCTCATATGCAATTCAAAAATTCATCCTTTGACTTACTTGTCATATGAAACATGTACATGTTTAACCATGATATTATTCTGTATATGTTTTTATGTGCACTTCATAATTACCTTTACTCATTTTGGGGAGAGACCCTCGGTTAAGGGGGAGTTATATTTAAACTTAATAACCATACCCTTTTCGATGTTTGACAATGGGGGAGAGAATGATTGATTAAGTTTAGGGGTAATCATTGTAGGGGGAGGATCTTGATTTCCTTACGATAATTAAATGGACTTCAATTGATGATCTAATACCTAAACTTAAATTGGGATTGTCAAACAACAAAAAGGGGGAGATTGTTGATGCAGTCTGGCCCGATTGTTGTTTTGATATTGACAACGATTTAAGTTTGGTTGAATGAATTTGGATTAAGTCCAGGTGGATCGGGAGATCACACGTTGGCATGGGAAAAGACCTAGTGGGACTAGGCACACCTAGTGGGACTAGGTGAAGTCCAGGTGGATCGGGAAATCGCACGTTGGCATGAGAAAAGACCTAGTGGGACTAGGCACACCTAGTGGGACTAGGTGAAGTGGAAAAGACTTAGTGGGACTAAGCACACCTAGTGGGATTAGGTGAAGTGGAAAAGACCTAGTGGGACTAGGCACACCTAGTGGGACTAGGTGAAGTGGAAAAGACCTAGTGGGACTAGGCATACCTAGTGGGACTAGGTGAAGTCCTGGTGATTGAAGCTGGGCACGGAGTCTTGGTCCGGGGGACTGAGCACGAGTCAGAGAGGGCTAGGGAGCTCGTTCTCTTGACTTAGGGTTGAATTAGAAGTCTCTGGATCGGTCTGGTGATCGATCAGGGAGATTGGCACGAACTCCTGTTGTGGATCGGTCTGGTGATCGATCTAGAGGAGGCTGATCGGTCTGGTGACCGATCAGGGAGAGAACAGAAAGGTTCTGTTGAGCTCCTGATCGTTCTGGTGAACGATCAGGGAGAGGTCAGTAGCCTTGGGGAGAAACTCTTGATTGGTCTGCTAGACCGATCAAACATCGCGAGCTCCTCACTATGACCGATTAGGCTGGAGCCTGATTGGTCAGGGAGTGGCTTGATAGGTCACCAGATCGATCAGGGAACACCCTGATCGGTCAGGTGACCGATCAGTAGTTTCGGCCTGCTAAGATGGGAAAACGCTCAGCAAAGGGGTGGATCGGTCCGGTGACCGATCCACGACCTGGGATTGATCTGGTGATCGATCACGAGAAGTCGCGATCCCAGTTTTCTCACTGGTGATTGATCTGGTGATCGGACTGGGCCTATCCTGATCGGCCTGGTGACCGATCAGGGACCTCTCTGATCGGTCTGGTGACCGATCAGAAGTTGAACTTTAATTCGAAATCGCTGTCAGACTTCTGATCGCGTCTGCGTTTTCTCTGCTACCTGCTGATATTATGTGATATTGTTTGATATGCATTTGTTAAGCTTCTGTTGGAGTGTGCAGGCTTTACAGGGATGATTCAAACAATGGAGGATAGTCAAATGGGACTTTCCATTGAGCAGGTTTGGATGGATTCTCTTCTTAGCTTTCAACGTCTTCTGAGGAGCGGCTGGCGACTGACGGAGGCTTAGCTGAAGAGGTCTTCAGTGGACTGAGTGCTCAGGGAGGTCAGTGGGTTCAGGCTGTGCTCAGAGGATGCTGACGAGGCTTGACGACGAGGAGAAGAGGCTTAAGACAAAGCTGGAAGCAGAGGAGCGATAAGGTAGAACAGACAGAAAACTTGAGGAGTTTGGTTGGGCTGTGTTGTGTGCTCTCTGTGGCTTTGTGCTTGAGTGTTCTTGCTGTATTCTTATGAGCGATCCTTCTCATTGTCGAGTGCACTTAATCTCATATCATCTTGAGGCAATTGTGGAGAGGTTTCTCCACCGAGAAGGAGACGTTGTTATATCCGGGGTCATCCGGGGCTTAATCTGCCGACGATAAAGGGATCGCCCACCTCACGGGCACGCTAAGGAGTAGGGGCAAGTTATCCCCGAACCTTGTACATCGCCGTGTTAGCGATTTGGTTTGCTTTTCATTTCTGCATATTTCTGTTTGTGTTGTGTGTTTTCGCTGCCGCTAACTCTAAGTGCAGAAGTTTCAAAGAGAGCAAGTGATTTGTGTCTGGCTACATTCACTCCCCCTCTCTAGCCATCCAAGCACCAACAGGAATCTCGTACAGAAGTGCGTTTGTTCGGAGGCTATCCTAAAGGAATGAAAGGTGGTCTGTTCTATAGTCCTAAAGATCAGAGGGTGATCATTATCACGAACGCCAGATTTTTAGAGGAAGACTATGTGATGGACCACAAGCCTATGAGTAAAATTGTTCTGGAAGAATTGTCAAGGGAGGTCCCTACTTCAGTACCAACGATACAAGAGGATGTATCACAAGTCACTACACCGCGTGTCACAGAAGATACACAGGTGGCACCTCGTCGTAGTGGGAGGGTTGTTAGGTAGCCTGAGAGATTTATGTTCTTGGGAGAGTCTATGGACTTGGTCCCTGGCGAGCATGAACCTGATCCCTGGACATATGACGAGACACTCCAAGATAAAGATGCGTGATCTTAGCAAAAGGCAATGAAGTCTGAGATAGAATCTGTGGATTCTAATCAGGTCTGGGAGTTGGTAGAACCACCCAATGGTATAAAAGCCATTGGATGCAAGTGGGTCTACAAAAGAAAGAGAGGAGTAGACGGAAAGATTGAGACCTTCAAAGCAAGGCTTGTTGCGAAAGGGTATACTCAGAAAGAGGGTATCGATTATGAGGAGACCTTTTCACCGGTAGTCATGCTTAAGTCTATCCGAATTCTCTTGTCTATTACTGCTCATATGGACTATGAGGTTTGACAGATGGATGTCAAGACAGCTTTCCTTAATGGAAGTCTTGAGGAAAACATCTATATGCAGCAACTAGAGGGATTCATTGCAAAGGGCAAAGAGCATCTTGTGTGTAAGTTTAATCGGTCCATTATGGATTAAAGCAAGCTTCTAGATCTTGGAACATCCGCTTTGATGAGTTAATCTAGTCATATGGATTTATTCAAAGTCCGGATGAGTCTTGTGTATACAAGAGATGTGACGGAAACGTAGTGGTATTTCTTATACTATACGTAGATGACATTTTGCTCATTGGCAACAATGTCAAAGTGTTATCAGACGCAAGGGTATGGTTGTCCAAACAGTTTAATATGAAGGACTTGGGAGAAGCGGGACACATCCTTGGGATCAAGGTTATAAGGGATCGCAAGAAAAGAATGTTGTGCTCGTCTCAAGCTTCATACATTGACATTATCCTGGCTCGTTTTAGCATGCAAGACTCCAAGAAAGGTTTTCTACATTTTAGGCATGGAGTACCTCTATCTAAAGAGATGTGTCCTAAAACATCAAAGGAGATAGATGAGATGAAGGCGGTTCCTTATGCTTCAGCTGTAGGAAGCCTCATATATGCTATGTTGTGTACGAGGCCGGATATCTGCTTTGCCGTGGGCATGGTTAGAAAATATCAGAGTAATCCAGGATAGAGACATTGGACTGCGGTAAAGCATATATTGAAGTACCTGAGAAGGACTAGAGATTATATGCTAGTTTACCAGGCAGATCAGCTACTCCCTGTGGGTTACACAGATTCTGACTTCCAATCAGATAGGGATAACAGTAAGTCTACCTTGGGTTATGTGTTTACTATAGGAGATGGAGCCATAGTTTGGAAGAGTGTCAAGTAGAAGTGCGTGGCAGACTCCACCATAGAAGCTGAGTATGTGGCAGCCTCTGAGGCGGCCAAAGAATATGTATGGCTCAGGAATTTCTTGATGTACTTGGATGTGATTCCTGGTTTGCCCATAGCTATCACAATTTATTGTGATAACAATGGTGCAGTTGCAAACTCGAACGAACCACGAGCCCATAATGCGAGTAAACACATAGAGCGCAAGTACCACCTAATACGAGACATCGTAAAGTGAGGAGAAATTGTTGTCGCCAAGATTGTATCGGAGGATAACCTGGCAGATCCTTTCACTAAGGCCCTTCCAGCAAAAGCTTTTGATAGGCATGTGGAGGGAATGGAAATCAGATGTATGACACTTTGATGACAGCATAGTCTTTTAGTATAAATGGGAGATTGTTAGAATGTATACTAAGAGCCTAGCTTTTTTTGTATGAACATCTATATTTTGGAATAAAAATCGCATGATCATGATTACATTCTATATCTGTATATATGTGTGTGTATGTTATCTAAAACTTTACATTGTAGATAACATGGTGTGTGATGTCACATAAAAGATCATGTTATCAGTCTCTTGTAGAGTATAATAAGAGGCTCACAACCTAGATAGTCTTGGACAAACCATTGTCATGGTTGTAGTGTAATTTGATATGGTCTGTCTTGACCATAGAGTTACACTAGTACACTCTGAGTGTATTGAGCGGACCAACTTTGAGGTGATTCAATTTATACTGACTATATAATTGAATCAGACCTCAAGATATTATTTTGTACATGCTCTTAATCCCGATATAATAACGGGTACATGTACTTAGTATTTATTTCTTTGATTTACCAGTGGGTGAGATTTATTCATTAAATCGATAGGCTCGGTAAATTGGGAAATAATATTATTTGCATGGCGTGCCGTTGATTATAGGAGGAAACCGTGTCATATTTTAGGATGATGATGTCCCCTTGAGGAGCCCATAAAGTTATCATGTAAACCTTGTAGGTGGACTTGGTCCGACATGATAATAAGGTTGAGTGGTACTACTCATGGAGTTAGAAGTTAATTAATTAATTGTTAGATTAATTAATTAATTAATTAACGGACATGCGATATCTTAAACACGGGGAGAATTTTGTACAAATAATATATTGGAGCCCATATTTTATTATGGGGGTTGGTGAGGTAATTAATAATGATCCTTTAGTGGATTGGATCATTATTAACGGATCCGGTTTTGTAGCTAAAAATTTTTGTAGCTAAAAAAATTTTTGTGGATAACAAATTTTTGTGGCTAAAAATTTTTGTGGCTAAAAAAACTCCGTTAGGTGGCCAAGAACCAACTCCTTCTCATGGTCTCTATTATAGCTTATAAATACCTCATGAAGCCTAGACCCAAAATAATAACTTCTTTGGTTTTATAACTCTTTGGTTTAATCTCTTGATTTTCCCTCCTCCTCTCTTCTTCCCTCTTGGCCGGCGGCAAAACCCTAGGGTTTAGGGTTGGGCGACGCACAAAGGGAGATGCCTCTCCCTTTGTTTCCTTTGGTGGCCGACTTTAGCAAGGGAAGGAGAATTCTCCTTGGTGGCCGGCGAGGATCTTCATCCGTGGAGGTGGTGGTCGGTGGCGCAACAAGAAGGAGAGGAAGAGGTGGTGGCCGGCGGCACAAAGGAGAGGAAGAAAGCTTCTTCTTCCTTTGTGGATTGGCGCAAGCAAGAGAGAAAGAGAAGTGCAGTCTAGGAGGCTTCAATTATTAGGAGATCGTCGCCCACATGACGTCCAAGAAGAAGGAGGTCATACAATAGAAGATCAAGAGGTATGAATTTATCTTATTCATTTTTGTTCTTTATCTTTCCTCGTTGTTGTTAATTATTCATTAATTAACTTAAAACACAAAAACCGGCGATCTTACGTCGTCGTCTTTTTTGCAGCTAACCGACTAGAAGAGTCGAATTGCTTGAACAATAAGTTTGTTCAAGCGATCGCTCAAGTCATTAGCACGACAACGAAACGGTCGCTTGGTTTCGTATGTGTCCGGATTAATTTCAATTAATGAAATTTTAATCCGGGGGCACAGCAACGGATAGATTCCATGCGCACCATCCAAGGGCCTAAAACCCAACAATTAGTATCAGAGCGCAAGTTTCCAGTTTTGTGTGTTTGGATTCGGTTACTTTCAAGCAATTTAATCATATATTTTATACCGGATAATAGTAGGATGTACGTAAGCTAACTTTTTGTTGCAGGCATAAGATCCACTATTATTGCCATATGTGTGTATGTGATTGGAAGTGATTGTGTGTTTGTAATATTTTTTGAATCCTCGGGGTTGACGAGGTTAGATTAGTATTTAATTTTGTAATTAAATATGACATTGTTTAGTCGCTCTTTAGTTTTAGTTTACTTTTGATCTAGATTTTTGTACAATCCTTCGTGGAGTATAGGATCAATGGATGTAGATTAAAAATAATTTTTTATCTCTGCTTGGAGCTCCTGGGAGCTAAGCGAAGGGGTGCGTGGGGGCATGCCCGCTTATAACTCATACGAAGATGAGAGTCTGGACATTCGGTCGGATTGTACCCTGGGAGCGTGGACCGCCACGCGTCCGACTGGGAGCTGAGTGTTGGGCTGCGCGGGGGCGTGCCCGCTTATAACTCGTACGAAGACGAGAGTCTGGACACTCGGTCGGACAGTACCCAGGGAGCGTGGGCCGCCACGTGTCCGACTAGGAGCCGAGCTGAGGGGTGCGTGGGGGCATTCCTGCTTATAACTCGTACGAAGACGAGAGTCTGAACATTCGGTCAGACTGTACCCAAGCGTGGGCCGCCACGCGCCCGACTGGGAGCCGAGCCGAGGGGTGCGCGGGGGCATGCCCGCTTATAACTCATACGAAGACGAAAGTTTGGACACTCGGTTGGATTGTTCCTAGGGAGCGTGGGACGTCACGCGTCCGACTGGGAGCCGAGCCGAGAGGTGCGCGGGGGCATGCCCGCTTATAACTCGTACGAAGACGAGAGTCTGGGGCACCTGCAGGTTGAGCAAGAATTTGGTTCCCGTCTTCCACTATCGTTACAGTTAGGCGGTACATTTGTTTTACAAGTTATCCTTCTGCCCCTCGATAGGGTTGGAGGTGGATCGCTCTCCAGGGCCGATCGAGCCTCCTCCCCTGTTCATTTTCCAGGTAATACGCTCCTAAGCCTAGCTTCTGAAACACTTTGAAAGGTCCTCCCTGTTACGACCCCAGAGGAACATGCTTACTCGAAAATCGGGCAGCATCTCCCCTGTACGGCGGACAAGATGGGGCAAATATACATATATCTCACCAATACATATAACTCAGCCACACACGGCTGGCATCAATATAGTAAATAATCACAACCACGCAGTTTTATATCAACAGAAAAGATAACGGTTGACTCAGCCACCTTAAACATAAAAGAACGACAATCCAAAGAGAACACAAAAGTCTCTGATAACGACAAAACCGATAATGAATAAATTATAACTTCAAGTACTGAAAACAAACAACTAAACCAAATACAGAAAAATAACTCAACTCAACACTGAGGACTGACAACTGGATCCTCTCCTGGCTCCATGAAATACGTCTACCTGCTATCTGAAATAAAAAGAGAAAGCAGGGGTGGTGAGTCCGGGCGGACTCTGCGGGTATATGAGTAGACAATAAGCATGACATAATAAAGGATAACTAAGTAGAGAATCAATAGAGTACAATCTGTTAGGATCGATGCCGTACGCTAGAGGGGGGGTGAATAGCAAATCTCGGCTTGTTCTTCCTACGTTGTTAGTATGCGCAGCGGAAACAATAATAATAAACAATAAAAACAAAGGAACAACGCTAACAAACCGTATTTAGTTGGTATCCACCCCGGCCGGGTGACTAATCCAACAATCCTTCGGCGGATCACTCCCCGGATAACCTCCGGCTAGAAACGTGTCGCTCCTTGTGGGTGGAGAAACCTCTCCACAACCCTTTACAAGCTACTGAGCACACAAGACTACTAACTTGCCCTATCCAAGCAAGTTTCGTCAAGAAACCCCAGCCCTATCGAGTCCCCCTTTAAATAGACTCGGGCTGAAAATCACGCCACCAGTCGACTGCCCCAAATGCCAGTCGACTGGTGCCACTAAAATCCGACCGTTACACCCAACGTTCGAATTCTTAGCCGTTTCCAGCCTTCACCAGTCGACTGCCCCAGTGGCAGTCGACTGCACCAGTCGACTGGAACCAATTCCAGTCGACTGGCAGTCGACTGGTCGACCCTCCTTGGGTCGACCCGATTCTCTGTGAGTTCCTGCAGTCGACTGCCAACCTGGCAGTCGACTGCCCTGCTTACCAGCCTAGGGTTTTGCCTCCCCGAGTACATTTCACTCAGCACTCGACCCTTAGGACTTCCCGAGTACATTCACACAGCACTCGAACCCTCACGACTCGACTGTTGCCTTCGCGCCCTCTTCATCTTCGACCCTCGTCCCTCGGATGCGCACACAAGCCTCCAGCTTGCCTCCATGCCACCCTTCACGTACGCCTCGAAGTCCGCGCCCATCAGCTCATCGTCCCTGCACTCCATGGTCCCTCAGATGCGCACGCCAGCCTCCAGCTGGCCTCCATGCCATCCTTCACCGTACTGAGGCCGTCCAGTCAGGTCCATATGCGTACCTGTACAACCTGCACACTCAACATACGCATATCAAATACACAAGGGTAAACCTAACTTAAACCCTTTGCCCAAACATCAAAACCTATGGTCACACCGGACCATCTTAGGGCCGATTGCTCCAACAATCTCCCCCTTTTTGATGTTTGGCAATTCGTTTAAGTTAGGGAAAGCAAGATAGTAGTCAATAGCAAAACCATGCTAAATAAATGCATATGCAATGCATAACTGGATCCTATCCCAAGTCATCCCACACCTAACCCTCTCCAAGTTAGGACTTTTTCACACCTAACTTCCTAAGTTAGGATTTCCTCACACCTAGCCTTCCAAGCTAGGATTTTTACCACCTAACCCTCCAAGTTAGGATTTTCTACCAAACCGGGCTTTTTAAAGCTTTTCCCAAGCTCCCCCTTACACTGGACTTACAAAGGCTTTTTAAGAACCTCTCCAAGGTTCCCCTTACGCCAAGAAGGGAGCAACCAAGCTCCCCCTCAAACTCAACTCCCCCTAAACCTAGGGTCTCTAGTAAAGGTATATTGGTTTCCCACTTAAACCCAATATTTCTCCCCCTTTGTCACACATCAAAAAGATACCAACAATATCCCAATCATTGGTTCTTTTAATCCCATATGGTCCTAAACACAGTGTACTAGACCCCCATACACTTGTTTCTCACCATTTGGATCCCAAGTCAGCTGCTGATACCCAAATCAGCCCTGACCAGTCGACTGCCCCCAGGGCAGTCGACTGATACTCTGATAATCAGTTTTCTGGCAGAATTTCAGAAACGCGCCAGAAATTCCACAAATTTCCAAAAATTTCCAAACTTCGTGGACAACTTTGTGGAACCTATACCTACTTGGGAAAAATACATCTACTCATGTATCTATCACCATTCCCAAGTTTGACACAAAACTCAAAAATTTTCTTATGAAAATTAAGGCAAATAGGAGACAACCTCCCCCTTAACCCATGCCTTCTCCCAATTTTCATTTTCAACGGGTTAAGTTCTACCCAACTTAACCTCCTAACACTAAGTTAGGTTCTTCCCAACCTAACACCCAAGTTCTTTTTCCCTTTGAACACCATTAAAGGCTTGCTCCCCAAGCACCCTTATCCCTAGTGTCAATAAGAACTCAACAACATAAAAAAAACTTTAAAGTTTGCAAGCACACTTGCTAGGATATACCCCATCCTAGAAAAATATAATATCATGGAAATATCAAGTGTGCTTGTCTTTTGGTACACATCTAAGTTTCTTAAGGATTTTGCATTAAGTATCAACTTTCAAATTTGTTTCTAATTCCATGTGTTTGTCAAATCTACCCATCATAGTTCGACACATGGAATTGTCCTCAATGTTCCCTGTTTAACCTCTAAATCTTAGATACCTAGAGAACCTTATCAATCCTTCTTCATTTTCATAAAATCCAATAAATTTTTATCAAATCATGGGATAACACTTTATTCAAGAACTATGAAGTCATAACCAAGAATTTTAATCCTAAACCACATCCCATAACCAAATTTACAATTTCTTATTGACCAAACCGCCCCTTTTGCAATTTCTCACAGACCAGTCGACTGCCCATATGGCAGTCGACTCTCAAATCGAACAGAGATCCCGGTCGACCTCCCAGTCGACCCCCAGTCGCCTGCCATCAGTCGACTGGTATCTGAGCCAGTCGACTGGTAGCTGAATTTCAGCCCTCTTTGGTGAATTTCAGAAATGTCGTAGAAATTCCAAAAAATTTGAAAAATCTTGAAATTTTGCGAGGATATTTGTGAAGCCAACATCTACTTGGGAAAAATACGTTTCCAAATAAATGTACTCCGGATCCCAAGATTGGCACAAAACTCTACTTTTTCCAAAGTGTATCAAATAAACTCATCCTAGAAGTTCTAATTCTTACTTCTCTTCAATGCATTCACTTCTCCTTGATCATAATTCTTTTCTACCACTGAAATACATGGTATTCCACCATTAAACCTCAATTTTGTGAAATATAGCTTCCTTTTTCACCTTTTCTCCCTAAGTTCTCCTTTTGATGTGCCAAAATCTAGGATTAGGACTTACCCAAGTCTCCCAACCATTTTTGGCACATTTCACCTAATTTCCTAAGGGAGAAACTTTTGAGATCCATTTACCATGGACCCCAAAGGCTCCTAGAGCTCCCCCTTGAGCTCTGAGCCCTAGCCACCTCCCTAGGTGACTCGATCCACACTAGGCCACACCGGTGTGCCACCGGTGACTCTTGGCCTACAAAATTGACTTTTTTAACCTTGGACACCTTGTCCTTGGTTAGGTCACTCTTTTTACCCTTGGATGGCATCCCCTTGCCATCCTTGGACCTTCCCTCCTTACTAAGATTGTATGTTTTCCCAACATACTTCTTTTCATTGCCCTTGGAGGTCTTAGATCGGTACCCCAATCCCGATCTGTCATTGTTGGGTTGGATGCTACCCAACACCATGTCTAAGCCCTTAGATCCGACCATGAATCTTTCTAGGGCTTTTTCTAATGTATCAAGCCTTGCCCTCAAGGCTTGATTTTCCTTCTCTAGACCTTTAACCTTGTAGTCCATATGCCCACTTTGAACATTCCTAGGACTACCCATTTTCTTAGGCATTTGTTTCCCTCCCTTGGGATTAATGCCTTTAGCCTTGGATACATAGGTCTTAGGCCTATCATGATGCATGCTTTTTCTAGAGTGGTTATGATCTACCTTGTTACCCTTAGTCCTATCATTGTACTTAAATCCATGATTATGCACAAATAGACATTTTTCATTAACACTAGCATGCATGGATGGATAATTAACATGATTCTTGAAATGAGAAGAACTTTTTAAACTAGGGTTAAGGGGTACCTCCCTTACCCTTGTAGTCCTTCCTTGTTGTGAGCTTCTTCTCTTCCTTCTTTCTTCTTTTTCCTATCTCCTCAAGTGCTCCATTTTCTTTAGCTCACCTTTCTTTGAGCACTTGGTGTGGTAGTGCCCTAGCTCACCACACGTGAAGCATCTAATCTTCTTTTTCTTTTCTTGGGCTCCTCCAATCCTACAACCCATGTTAGATTTAAATCGAATGGACTCGGGTTTAGACTTTACCTCCTTCTTACCTTTTGGGCACTTATCCTTGTAGTGCCCCTTCTCATTACACCTAAAGCATGTAATGTGATCTTTCTTCTTTGCTTTGATGGAGGTAGATGCTAGGTTGATTACTTCTTCAACTTTTGACGATGTGGAGGCTTCCTCTTGATCATGTGTAGATGAGGGTCTCTCCTCCCCCTCAATCCTTGAACTCGATGCCTCTTCTTCTTCTCTTGAGGAGGATGATGATCTTTCACTTAGCTCCTCCTCCTCACTTAAAGAAGTTGACACTTCTTCCTCCTCATGAGCTATTGAGCTCATTTTTGTGGACTCTTGAGATTGTGTAGGCTTCTCATGGATTTCTTTCAATTTTCTCCACAATTCATGGGCATTTTTGTACTCTCCTACACAACTCAAAATATTATTAGGTAAAAGATTCAACAAGATATTAATTACCTTCTCATTGGCTTTGGATTGATCTTGTTGTTCTTGAGTCCAATATCTTGGCCGGAGCTTCTTCCCATGCTTGTCTCTTGGAGTTTCAAATGGTTCTTCAAGCACCATCATGCACTCCCACTCCATCATCATCCATGTCTCCATTCTTGACTTCCAACGCCCGAAGTCTTCATGGTCGTAGACCGGCGGAGTGTAGATGTTGTCCCCAAGTGGAACTTCACCTTCCATTTCCTCTAGCGGTTGCTCCCTCGGTGGTTAGTCCGATCAAGAGCGGTCCTTCACTCTGATACCAATTGTTAGGATCGATGCCGTACGCTAGAGGGGGGGTGAATAGCAAATCTCGGCTTGTTCTTCCTACGTTGTTAGTATGCGCAGCGGAAACAATAATAATAAATAATAAAAACAAAGGAACAACGCTAACAAACCGTATTTAGTTGGTATCCACCCCGGCCGGGTGACTAATCCAACAATCCTTCGGCGGATCACTCCCCGGATAACCTCCGGCTAGAAACGTGTCGCTCCTTGTGGGTGGAGAAACCTCTCCACAACCCTTTACAAGCTACTGAGCACACAAGACTACTAACTTGCCCTATCCAAGCAAGTTTCGTCAAGAAACCCCAGCCCTATCGAGTCCCCCTTTAAATAGACTCGGGCTGAAAATCACACCACCAGTCGACTGCCCCAAATGCCAGTCGACTGGTGCCACTAAAATCCGACCGTTACACCCAACGTTCGAATTCTTAGCCGTTTCCAGCCTTCACCAGTCGACTGCCCCAGTGGCAGTCGACTGCACCAGTCGACTGGAACCAATTCCAGTCGACTGGCAGTCGACTGGTCGACCCTCCTTGGGTCGACCCGATTCTCTGTGAGTTCCTGCAGTCGACTGCCAACCTAGCAGTCGACTGCCCTGCTTACCAGCCTAGGGTTTTGCCTCCCCGAGTACATTTCACTCAGCACTCGACCCTTAGGACTTCCTGAGTACATTCACACAGCACTCGAACCCTCACGACTCGACTGTTGCCTTCGCGCCCTCTTCATCTTCGGCCCTCGTCCCTCGGATGCGCACACAAGCCTCCAGCTTGCCTCCATGCCACCCTTCACGTACGCCTCGAAGTCCGCGCCCATCAGCTCATCGTCCCTGCACTCCATGGTCCCTCAGATGCGGACGCCAGCCTCCAGCTGGCCTCCATGCCATCCTTCACCGTACTGAGGCCGTCCAGTCAGGTCCATATGCGTACCTGTACAACCTGCACACTCAACATACGCATATCAAATACACAAGAGTAAACCTAACTTAAACCCTTTGCCCAAACATCAAAACCTATGGTCACACCGGACCATCTTAGGGCCGATTGCTCCAACACAATCCATAAGAAATATATGAATACCTAATCATGCATAACGTATGTAAAACGACATGGTATAAAATCCAAATAATAACTAAGCATGTATAAAACAACACAACAATAATAAAACCAAGATATACATGCATGTCAATCAAGTGCAACAACCATAGCTCATATAAATGCAATAATCTCAGGAAAATGCATAAACGAAATACGTATGCACATGATGCAATGACATGTGTCACCCCTAACGCCAGTCAAGCCGCCAACACATCCCATCTGTGTGACTGAGTGGGTAGGGCTGTGACAACTGTACGCACTCCAATAACAAATACCACAGAAGATGTGGTTGAGTGGACAGGATGCTGGGGAGTCAACACTCCAGATCCTGATACATAGGAGGAGCTATCAACAGTTACAGTATCCCTCGAAAACAATGATGAGGGTGTCACTGTTTGCCTACAATTACAACATATGTGGCATAACAGGACAGTTGCTCGCACTCTAACAACTACCACGACAATAAGTGGTTGAGTGAATCGAGCAACAAAATGACTAACGACGGCTTAACCATATGGAAGCCCAACAGTCATTAGTATGCAACGTGCAGATATGGTGCATGCTACAAGATGCACGAACAACCAGAAAAATAACAATGCAACAAAAATCCAACAAGTAACAACGATGCATCAATACAACCAACCAGAAATTGGAAACCAACGATTATGTACCTACACAACTAGGTAGGGTATTTCTAATGTCAAATAAACCTATCTGCGTATAATGGACTTCTAAATACTCGCGAACAAACGGCACTTTATAGAACAGAAAACTAACAGAGGACTGTACAGAAACGAATTTTGAATACTCGAAGATCAACGAAGAATAAGTATCAACGGCGATGTTAAAATAACAAAACAACAGGGATAAGGTCAAGCAACCTACTAGACATAAGATAGTCATGCTTTAAGGTAAAGAAACTACTCGAGTACAAAGGAGAAGTACCCGTTTTTTATTTGTAGAACGTGTCAAAGAGAACCTTCCACGATCAACGGAAACAAGTCTGAATCAAGGTCCTGAGTCAATACAAAAGTTTAAATAATTATACAATTAAATACATTAGCTAAATAAAATACTAAACATGATTAGGATAAATCCTAACTACAATACCTATTTAATTAACTCTAAAACAAGCATGAGTCTTTCTTAACCTAATTTATCAAAAATTAGGCTAAGGTTTAAATACCCAGAGTATAGCCTAGCCCAAAACAATTCACCTAAAACTTGGTTTCGACCTAAGCATAACCCAAGAACAACCAAAACTAACCCAAACAGGTCGATGGTCAAAAGAGCTCATGACCAAATCATGGAAAACTTTCCTCACCATTCAAGCAACACCATCTGCTTCCACTTGATAATGGAGCTCACGACAACAACATCAAGTGAATCATAATGCTATTCATTAATTATCTTCACCTATCAATTTAGCACCTAATCAAGCTCTAAACAATCCGAATATCAAAAGTTGCTCATGGTAAAGAACAGATAGAAACCTCAATATCAATCTCTATACTAATTAAGGCGCTAACTATAGATTTGGAGAAAACCATGAAACTCCCCTCGAAGCTCATGGCAACAAACTCAAACTCAACTGTTCTTGTAATCCAAATCCTAACAGAATTGGCAAAGCAAATTCAAACATCAGTACTTAACACAACAGCAAGTAAGAATCGGCAGAATTGGCGAATCAAAACTCCCAACACACTTCCAAGAACCGAATTAGCAAAACAGGACCAAGCCATAAATTATAGTTTATTTTACCTGACGGGTGGCTGGTGCTAACAACAGGAACAGAAATGAACTACGGGGAAGAAGAAGTAAGAAAGAGGTTCGTCGTCTTCGGTAGCGAGGCAAAAATCACCGGAGCTAGGCCGGCGGCTAGGGCTTGCTCGCGCGAGAAGACTCTGCGTCGCGGCTTCTCCTTCGTGTGCACCAAAGAGGAAGAAGGCGAAGGAGAACAAAGGGCGCGGTGGCCGGCGTCCCTCGCTGCGGCGTCGGGCGTCGGTTAGGGCTGCGGTGTGTGTGGGTTGTAGCGTCGGGCAAAACCGCAGGGGGGGGCGAGGGAGGAAACTGAATCGAGATGAGGGGATTTAGGGCTTATAATATTGTTTTGGCATTTAGCAAATAAACCCTACAAGTTTGGAATATTTCAACTAGGCCCCTAATTTAAAAAATACCTTTTCTACCCTTTCAAAATCCGATATTTAACACTCCCCATTGAGGCTCCAGTTTGCTGACATCCCCGACTGGCTTAATCCTCTTCCAAACAAGGTCCCCGACCTAGAACCTTCTTGGCAGCACCTTTCGATTATATCTTTATTTCATTTTCTGGCGATAAGCAAACATTCGAGCAGCTGCCCTATTGCGAATCTCTTCGACCAAGTCCAACTCCAGGCGCCTTCTCTCTGGATTATCTTCATCATAGGCCCTTCACCGATTCGACTCACATCCGACTTCGACCGGCACCACAGCTTCGCTTCCGTAAACCAGCTGGAAAGGTGTGTGACCCGTAGTTTCTTTGGGTGTGGTTCGCATAGCCCACAAGACACTCGGCAGCTCATCCACCAAAGTTCCTCCCGCATGATCCAGCTTAGTCTTTAGCCCTCTCAGGATCTCTCGATTGACCACTTCGGCTTGCCATTGCTCTGCGGGTACGCCACAGAGGTAAAAGCTTGCTGAATGCCATAACCTGAGCGCCATTCTTGTATCTTCCGCCCTTGGAATTGACTTACGTTGTCCTAGACGAGCTTGTGGGGAATTCCATATCGACATAAGATGTTCTGCCAGAGAAACTTGATTACGGCTTGCTTGGTGATGCGCGCCAGGGCCTTTGCTTCTATCTATTTAGAAAAATAATCGACGACCACTAGCAGAAATCGCTTCTGAGCTACGACAGTCGGGAATGGTCCCACAATATCCATGCCCAATTGGTCGAACGGGCAGGAAACCACCGACGCCTTCATCAGTTCCATGGGTTGGTGTGGGAGACAGTGATGTTTCTGACAGGACAGGCACGTGGAGACCATTTTGTCGGCGTCCTTCTGTAGGGTCGGCCAGTAATATTCGACCAACAATGCTTTTCGGGCCACGGCTCGAGCTCCATCGTGACTTCCGCAGACTCCCATATGAATCTCTCTCAGTACATAATCAGCATCCTCCTCACCCGAGCATTTGAGTAGAGGTCGGGCAAAGGAGTATAGCACATCCCTGACCATCGAATATTGGATCACCTGCTTTCTGAGCAGTCGGGCTTCTTCTCGATCGGCCGGGAGGACCCCCTTTATCAGGTAGGCGAGGAGCGACGTTCTCCAATTTGACCCTAGCTCCAGCTCAGCCTGCCGTTCTATATGCATGATCATCAATGCCGGCCCACCCGACTGAGGAAGTACCCAAGAGCCGACCGAGCTGGCCAATTTAGCTAACTCATCCGCCCTTATGTTGCTCTCCCTGGGGATCTTCTATATCTGCACCTCCTGAAACTCGGCCTTCAACTTCTCATAAGCTTGCACGAAGGCCTGCAACCGGTCGCTATTGACTTCAAACCGACCGACGACCTGCTGGGTAACCAACTGAGAGTCAGAGTATAGTATCACCCGGATGGCCGGCACCAACGTGTTTAGCCGCTTGCAACCCAACTATGAGGGCTTCATACTCGGTCTCATTGTTTGTGGCCCGATACTACAGTCGGACGGATAGGTGCAATTGTTCCCCCTTCGGGGAAACCATCAAGAGGTCGATTCCACTACCTGACCGAGCTGACGAGCCGTCCACATAAACTTGCCATGCTTCTTCTGCCTCTTCTGAATATAAGTCACTTAAGAAATCTGCCAAGGCTTGTGCTTTGATGGTCGGGCGAACCTGGTACTGGATATCGTATTCACTTAGCTTAGTGATCCACTTAATCAGCCGGCTTGACACTTTTGGATTGGAAGCTACCCGACCCAAGTTGCTATTGGTCAGGACCACGATTGGGCGCGCCAGAAAATAAGGCCGAAGCCTCCGAGCACCTAACAACAATACATACGCCAATTTCTCGAGTGTCGTATATCGGCACTCGGCTCCTTTCAGTAAATAGGCGAAAAAATACACGGGCTGTTGCTCAGCCCCTTCCTGCTTGACTAAAACCATGCTAACCGAGTCAGCCGAGGCAGCTAAGTATACAAACAGCACCTCCCCGACCTCGGGCTTGGCTAACACCGGCAACTCGGCGAGGTATGCCTTCAACTCCTCAAACGCCTTGTCACAGTCAGCATCCCATTGAAACTTGATGGCTCGATGAAGGGTTTTGAAGAATTGCAGCCCTCACTCAGCAGATCGAGAGATGAAGCGCGACAGAGCTATGATCCGCCCGGTGAGTCTTTACGCTTCCCGGAGATTCCTTGGTGGGGGCATATCCAGCAGGGCCTCGACTTTGCTTGGGTTGACCTCGATGCCCCTCTCGGCCACAATGTACCCCAGAAACTTCCCACTCCGAGCCCCGAAAAGACATTTAGCAGGGTTCAGTTTGAGCTCATACCTGCGCAAGGTTTGGCAAGTTTCCTCCACATCAGCTACCAGGTCCTCCGCTCGGCCAGACTTGATCAGTATGTCGTCCATGTATACTTCGATATTCTGACCGATCTGCGCCAGGAAGACCTTGTTCATCATCCGTTGATAGGTAGTCCCAGCATTCTTCAGCCCAAACGGGATGACTGTGTAGCAGTAGGTGTCGTTAGCCGTGATGAAGCTAACCTTCTCTTGATCCTCGACAGCTAGAGGTACTTGATGGTAACCTTGATATGTGTCCAATATGGAGATGAGTTCACTGCTTGCCGTCAAGTCAACCATCTGGTCGATCCGGGGTAGAGGATAGCAATCCTTCGGGCAAGCTCGATTGAGGTCCCGGAAGTCGACGCAGACCCTCCACTTATTATCGGGCTTGGCCACCAACACTACGTTGGCTAGCCAAGCCGGGAACTGGACCTCTCGAATGTGGTCGGCTTCTAGCAACTTCTCGATCTTGGCCCGAATCACCTTATTTTGCTCGGTGCTGAAGTCTCGCTTCCTCTGCTTAATCGGTCGAGCGTTGGGATATATATGGAGGTGGTGCTTTGCTACCTCCGGTCGAACGCCCTTCAGCTCCTTGACCGACCAGGCGAACACATCTTGGTTCCGAGCCAAACACTCCAGCAGGGGCTAAAAATTATGCACAAATGCTAGAAAGATACCTACAAAGATATTTAATTAACAAAGTTTAGGTGCTACTATCCTCTCAAATGAGGTTGAAAAAATCTCGTTAATTATTTTTTTATCTTGTCAAACGACAAATGATTTATCCTCTTTCGCGAGGCGCAAAATATAGCATATAAAAAAGAGTTTACGTGTGATGAATGTGAAAATGTTTTATTGTTTGTCGGGAGTGTCAAGTTTATAGAGCAGTAGCCTTTTAAAAGATGTCTATTTTTAAGTGATATTTTTAGAATTTATCTGCTACATTTTGATTAAAACTTAATTAAATACTAAATACTTCTCTAACATCACATATTCTATGTTAACGTACTAAAAATTAAATATTTGATTCAGTAATTATTTTTTTAAGAAAATTATTAGATCGACTTGAGCACTCGACCTTTCTTGCTGAGCAGCCTGACAATTGATATGCCTTTATTCCATTTCATGGATTATTAAGGAAAGTTGGTCCACATTTTTCAATATTATATTTAGCTGAGAAAGAAGGAGCCGTATCTCATGAATGATCGTGGATGCACTGCAATGGCGGAGCCAAGTGGCACGCCACCCGGGCTGTAGCATAGGGTGAATCACAGTGAAAAAAACATTCGATGGGAGAAAAACAAAAAAGGAAGATGAGAAAAAGACAAGGGTAGCTGCAAATTCCATGTTAACGTCGGTGACTAGCTCAGGTTGACGTTGACATCGCTTATAGCTCATAGTTTGTGAACAGCCGGGTAGATCATCGGCTGGCTCCGCCATTGGAATGGACGTTTTTTTGTTGGAAAAGAATTAAAAAACAAGAGACAAATCAATATTAGCCGTATTTTTTTTATCCAATATATATGCTGTATTCTCTCAAGCGCCGCTCTTCCTATAAACCAGAGGTTATTTGCCATTTGCTCAAAGGAAATCCTTCTTCAGCGATCTTGAGAAACATGGTTTCTCCACAGTCACACAACATGCAAGGTAGAATCCTCAACTATATTTTTCCCTCTGAAATCTTTTAACTTTCTTCTCCATTTTTTTTTTCATTCTTTGGAACTATGTTCTTTCTTGTTTCCATCATTCCATGCATCTGTTCAGATAAAAATCTGGTTTTGCAGGTTGGTTCAGCTTGATTTGCGAGGAAGGGTTTGATTTGGGAGCCCCGTGCACAGAGAAGAGCTTGATAGACTTGATCAACACAGTCTTCCTCATTACTTACACCCTCTGCTTGCTTATACTCTGCCTCAGAAGACAATACGACAGCAGAAACAGGCACAGGGAATGGATTCCCTTCATCATCTCACTTTGTTGTGCTTTAACCGGCATTTCATACTTGATTGTAGGTTTGAGAATCCTAATTCTCAAAGAACACAAGTCTATCAACTGGAACTGGTTCTTCTGCTCCATCGTCAGAAGTCTAGTTTGGATGGTTCTATCAGTTTCCTTGACCATCCAACCCACGAAGCAACTGGTGCAAATCATAAGCTTGGTGTGGTGGACTTCATTTCCGCTTCTATTTTCTGCATACAATGTGAATCTTCTCTTGAGACATTACCAAAACTTGCAAATCCTCGATCTGTTATCATGGCCTGTGAGCTTGCTACTTCTGTTCTACTCCATCAAGCTCATCGTTCGAAGGAAGCTTCAGGGAGGAGAACATGACTTATGTCAGCCACTACTGTCGAGCCAGAAGAGCTCAAGGAAACCTGGTTTTTTTAGTCTCTTGTCATTCTCATGGTTAAACCCTTTGCTAAAGCTTGGTTATTCCAAACCTTTGCGACTCAACGACATCCCTCCTTTGTATCCTGAAGACACTGCTCAGCAAGCTTACGACAGATTCTTCCAAGCATGGAGTACTGATCAAAGACACAGCGAAGGAAAAGCCACCAATTTGGTTTCTTGGTCACTGTTCAAATGCTACTCGATAGAGCTTTCAGTGTCAGGGTTCTATGCATTACTGAAAGCTGTAACAGTTTCTTCTTCCCCGATTCTACTCTATGCATTTGTTTGGTACAGCTACCTCGAGGAGAGAGAGCTCAAGATTGGCCTTGCGCTTGTCGGTCTCTTGGTCGTGATGAAGGTGGTGGAGTCCTTGTCTCAAAGGCACTGGTTTTTCGAATCGAGGAGGTTGGGCATGAAGATGCGATCGGCTTTGATGGCGGCTGAGTTCGAGAAAATGCTCAAGCTCTCATGCCATGGAAGGAGAAGGCATTCCGCCGGAGAAATTGTGAACTACATCGCGGTGGATGCTTACCGGCTTGGGAACTTCCCTTACTGGTTTCACATGGCGTGGAGTCTTCCACTCCAGTTGCTGCTCTCTGTGGGGATCATCTTCTGGGCTGTTGGTCTTGGGGCTCTACCAGGACTAGTCCCTCTGGTCATCCTCGGGTTCGCGAACGTCCCCTTCGCGAAGATCCTTCAAGATTGCCAAGCCAAGTTCATGGTGGCTCAGGATGATAGATTGAGGGCTACATCTGAGGCCCTGAACAGCATGAAGATCATAAAGTTGCAGTCATGGGAGCAGCACTTCAGAAGCATGATCGAGAGCCTGAGAGATGTAGAGTTCGAGTGGCTTTCTGAGATTCAAAACAAGAAGGCTTATGGGTCTGCATTATACTGGATGTCGCCGACAATTGTTTCCACGGTGATCTTGGCAGGAGCAGCAGCCATGGGAACTGCTCCTCTGGATGCTAGCACAATTTTCACAGTCCTAGCAACACTCCGAGTTATGTCGGAACCGGTGAGAATGCTGCCTGAAGTGCTCTCCATATTGATCCAAGCAAAGGTTTCATTAGACCGCATCAACGCTTTCCTGCTAGAAGATGAGATCAAAGAAGAGGATGTCATGAAAAACCAGGCACAAGATTCAAGCCTTGGCATCCGAGTGCGAAATGGATCTTTTTGCTGGGAGCCGGATGAATCAGTTCCCACATTGAAGAATCTGAATTTGAGCATCAATAGAGGAGAAAAGATTGCGGTTTGTGGGCCTGTCGGTTCCGGAAAATCATCACTCTTGTATGCTATACTCGGCGAGATTCCTAAACTTTCAGGATCTGTGAGTCACCTAACAGTTGCTTTCATTGAATCTTTCAGTGAAACACAGTATTTCATAGCAATTTTTGTTCAATATTCTTTCTTTTGTAGGTCGAGGTCTTTGGATCGATTGCGTATGTTTCACAGACATCCTGGATCCAAAGCGGGACAATTCGGGACAACATTCTATATGGCAAGGCTATGGACAGGGCACTATATGACAAGGCCATCAAATGCAGTGCATTGGATAAAGACATCGACAATTTCGATCATGGAGACCTTACTGAGATCGGGCAGAGAGGACTGAACATGAGTGGAGGGCAGAAGCAAAGAATTCAGCTTGCAAGAGCAGTCTACAATGATGCAGATATCTACCTCCTGGATGATCCTTTCAGTGCTGTTGATGCGCATACTGCTGCAATTCTTTTCCATGTAAGAAGTGTGCCATTAGCGAACTCGTTTGATTCATCTTGTGAATATTTCTACTCACTTGAATGAGAATTTCTAGGATTGCGTGATGTCGGCTTTGAAACACAAGACTGTCATTCTTGTCACTCATCAAGTCGAATTCCTCACTGAAACTGATAGAATTCTGGTGAAGTAGCTTTTTCTGAAGGATGATTTGTCTAATGGTAATTTAAATCTTATTCGATATGTGTGTGATTTTGCTAGGTGATGGAGAATGGAAAAGTTGCACAACAAGGAACCTACGAGGAACTACTGAAGTCCGGGGCAGCTTTTGGAAAACTTGTAAATGCTCACCAATCTTCAATCGACAATATAGGAGGGTCTTCGAAATTCGAAAACCAAGCTCGAGCAGAAAACACGAATGGTGATCAAGAGTTCAATACAAATCAGCCCACAAAACATGATAGTGAGGTCGAAATTTCGACAAAGGGTTTCTCGGCAGTGCAGCTAACAGAAGAGGAGGAAACTGAAATAGGTGAACTTGGATGGAAGCCATACCATGATTACCTCCGAGTTTCAAAGGGCTATTCTCTTTTCGTTTTGATGATCTTGTTACAATTGATATTCGTGATCTTCCAATGCCTTTCGAGCTATTGGCTAGCCGTTGGTGTGCAAGTGCAGCATTTCGGCAAAGGAATTCTGATAGGAGTTTATTCATTTTTCTCCATTCTTAGTTGCTTCTTTGCATATTCTAGGACCTTGGTAGCTGCTAAGCACGGCTTAAAGGCCTCAAAAGCTTTCTTTACTTCGTTCATGGATTCAATCTTTGAAGCTCCTATGTTGTTCTTTGACTCAACTCCTGTGGGAAGGATTCTAACACGGGTACGATACATATTTTGGGCTCAATTGTATCATGATCTACACACTATGCACTTTGAGTTCCTATGCAGGCGTCTTCAGATTTGAGCATCTTGGACTTTGACGTACCTTACTCTATTGTGTTTGTCATTGCTGGATCAACTGACCTCATCGCGATCATCGTAATTATGGCATCTGTGACCTGGCAAGTTGTGATCGTAGCAATTCCAGTGCTGATCATGATGGTCTTTGTTCAAGTAATTCTCCATCGTCAACTCTTCTAGAATGTTTTTAGCATTGCTTTACTTCTCAATCCAATCATGCAGTTTCTAACTTCTTGTAACATTCAAGAGGTACTATGTGGCTTCAGCAAGGGAGCTTGTGAGAATCAATGGAACAACCAAAGCACCGTTGATGAACTCTGCGGCTGAGTCATTGCTCGGTGCTGTCACAATTCGCGCTTTTGGCATGATCGACAGGTTCATCAGAACTAATCTACAACTCATTGATACGGATGCATCGTTGTTCTACTACACAGTGGGTACACTTGAGTGGGTGCTACTACGCGTCGAAGCACTCCAAAATTTGAGCCTTTTTACTTCATCTCTTTTCCTTGTTCTGCTTCCTCCAACACTGATTTCTCCTGGTACTTGAACTACCATCTTTTTTGTTGCTTTACTAATCTTGTGTTTGATGACTAAACTATTTCAGACATGTTTCAGGATTTTCTGGCCTCTGCCTGTCCTATTCTTTGTCGCTCTCTAGTTGCCAAGTCTTCTTGACGCGATTCTACTCCAATCTCGAAAACTATGTCATATCGGTAGAGCGGATAAAGCAGTTCATGCACATCACACCTGAGCCGCCTGGGATCATCAATGAGAGGAGGCCTCCACCTACATGGCCTAGTGAAGGGAGGATAGATTTACAAGAACTCAAGGTTAGATGTCTCATACCATTTACTCATTTCATCCCGATTTGAAAGACTGAGCTCTTTGTTCATTAAGTTACTGTCAACAATGTTCAGGTGCGATATCGTCCAAACGCCCCGCTTGTTCTCAAAGGAATCACTTGTGCCTTCAAAGCAGGCAACAAGATTGGGGTTGTCGGAAGAACCGGGAGCGGAAAAACCACCCTCATAAGTTCACTTTTTCGTTTAGTCGATCCTAGCAGCGGGAAGATTCTTGTTGACGGACTTGACATATGCTCAATAGGCCTAAAGGATCTTAGGATGAAGCTTAGCATAATACCTCAAGAGGCTACCCTTTTCAGAGGCAGTATCAGAAGTAACTTGGATCCTCTTGGCCTTTACACTGACCCGGAAATTTGGGAGGTTATCCTTGTTCCCGATCTAAACAAACTCGTAATCGTGTAATTTCAGGCTTAAGAAAAATGTAAACTGAAAAAAACTCTATTTGACATTTGCAGGCTCTAGAAAAATGTCAACTGAAAACAACCATCAGTAGCCTTCCTACTCTTCTGGATTCAGCTGGTGAGTGTGATTTCATTCATATTCATCGAAATTAACCAAGATCGAGACTTGTGTACACTTTCCTGATTCCTATCAGTGAATGATGATGGCCAAAACTGGAGCGCGGGGCAGCGCCAACTCTTCTGCCTCGGCCGCGTTCTCCTTCGAAAGAATCGAATTCTCGTGCTGGATGAAGCAACCGCATCCATAGACTCTGCAACTGATGCTGTACTGCAAAGGGTCATCAGGGAAGAATTCTCAAACTGCACGGTTATCACCATCGCGCACAGGGTGCCAACCGTCGTCGACAGTGACATGGCCATGGTTCTTTCTTACGGTATCTCCAGCTCAATTTGTGCACTGAACTCAGATTTGCTTCTCCTGCCATGGATTGTATATGAGCTTTGAACATTATGTTTGTGACAGGCAAAATGGTGGAGTATGATGAGCCTTCGAGACTGATTGAGAACCAGAGCTCTGCCTTCTCTAAGCTTGCGGCAGAATACTGGTCCAACTCTAGAAGAGATTCCTCTCATTCACTTTCAAGCTTTTGAGCTGGAATTTGGAGTAGAGGCGGAAGACGAGAATGAACACCACCAAGCTATTTCGTTCAGTAGGTTTTCAAAATTTCAATTTGCTAGTCTTGTTTTAGGAATTATCATTT
This sequence comes from Boesenbergia rotunda, assembly GCA_024364735.1. Taxonomy (NCBI): domain Eukaryota; kingdom Viridiplantae; phylum Streptophyta; class Magnoliopsida; order Zingiberales; family Zingiberaceae; genus Boesenbergia; species Boesenbergia rotunda. Next base: position 324,949 of record JAGFNQ010005708.1, read on the forward strand.
TCAGCAGTGTGTTATTATTCAATATGAGAAACATTTATGATAGGAGGATAACAACATAAAATAATTCAACTTTTTCTCATATTTTCTTTTTTTATGCTCTTCAAATTGTTAATAAATATAGGTAAATGAGGGACAATTGTAGTTACTGTTAAATACCTAAATGGGGAGGGTATTTTTGTAAAATGGTATATAAATTAAAAGTCAAATTTCCTCACTTATATCTTCTCCTCGCCGTAACTCCTCCCTGAAGCAGAAACCGCCGCCGCGACCTCTCCTTCCTCTCCTTTTTCTTCTTCATCTTCCTTTTCTCCTTCTCATTGCACGGCGCCAACATTGTTCTTCCCTCATCGCACGCCTCACCCTCTGCGCAAACTGCCGACGCCGCATACGCCGCAACCCTTTTTCTCTCGGTCTCTTTTTGTTTCACGATCGCCGGCAACTGATTTAACCACGCCGGTGCTCTCGTTCTCACTTTCTTTTTTAGTTGTCCTTCATCGCGCGACCTCATCTCGTCGTCGGCTTCCAATCGATCGATCGGCGCGTCATTGCCCTTTCTCATGCAATCTAGGGTTCGGTCGACGACATCGATAAGAGTTGGCTCTATTTAATTCGTTTTGTGTTGATCGTGGTGGAATTTGGTGCTAGCCTACAAATTTTTGGTCCGTGGAGATGTGCTTTGGTGTTGTTCTGTGGGTTTCGGCAGGGTAGATTTAGGGACTGTGCCAATGCCTGGATTTGGATTTTTTATTCTCCCTTCTGTTGTCGTTAGATTGTGGTTGGAAGTTGATGTTCTGTTGTGGTTGTAAGGGATGCACCATGGTGTTGTTCTTTGTGTTGACTTGAGTATGGATTTTGGGTTGATGATTATGTGAGTTAAAATAGTGGGATGTATTTTGTGTACTTTGATTTTGGGAGGAAGTGTTATTCGGCATTTCGTCGGGTGGCTTAATTAATTGTAATGGATAGATACAATTGATTAAAAAGATGTTGTAGTTATGGTTATTTTGTTGATATGTAATTTAACTAATTTATTTAATTATATAATTAGTTAAACTTATGTATTGACTCAGGACCTTGATTCAGACTCGTTCGGTTGATCTTGGAAGGTCCTCATTTACGAACATCTACAATTTAAGACGGGTATTTCTCCTTTATATTCTTGTAGTTTTTTTATCTTAAATGCATGACTTGTTATGCCTGAATAGGTCTGTTTGACCTTGTTCTTTGCTGTTGATTATTTTATATCATCCGTTGATACTTTTTTCGTTTGATCTTCGAGTTAATTCGTAATTTATATCCGTACAGTCTCTCGTTGATTTTCTATTCTGTAAAGTACCGCTCGTACGCAAGTACTTAGATGTTCATTAAACACCACTAGGATGGTTGACATTAGAGATACTTTACCTAGTAGTTTAGTTGCATATTTCGTTGATTTCTGATATTTATTGTTTATATCGTTGCATCGTTGTTATTCGACTGTTTATGCATATTGTTATCATACATCATACCTGCACCGTTGCATACTGACGACTGTTGGGCTTTCATATGATTAAGTCATCGTCAGTCATTTAGTTGTTTCATCACTCAACCACTTGTTGTGGTAGTTGCTAGAGTGTGAGCAACCGTCCAATTACACCACACTCGACCACTCATGTACAGCGAATGTTGGAGTTGTAGGCAAGCAGTTGACACCCTTACCATTGTTTTCGAGGGATACTAGAGTTGTTGGTGGCTCCCCCTTTATCTCCGGATTTTGAAGTAGTTAGCTCCCAACATCCTGTCCACTCAACCACATATATCAGTGGTATTCGTTGGAGTGCTTACAGTTGTCACACCCCTACCCACTCGACCACACAGATGTGATGTGTTGGCGGCTTGACTGACGTCAAGGGTGGCACATGTCATTGCATCATATGCATCTATTGCATTTATGCATTTTTTTTATGTTTGTTGCATTTATATGAGCTATGGTTGCTGCATTTGGTTGACATGCATATATGTTTGATACTATGTTATCTCGTATGTTTTCACGTTGTTTTATAGATGTTTTGATGTCTTCTATTTCTTAGAGACTGTACACCGTTGTTCTTTATGATGCTATGCAATTGTCTACTTATATACCCGCAGAGTTCACCTGGATTCACCACTCCTACCATCCATTTTTGTTTCAGGTAGCAAATAGATGCATTACTTGGAGCCATGAGAGGATCTAGTTGTCAGTCCCACAGTATTGAGTCGGCTTGAAGATTATTTTCTTTCCGCTTTATCTCCTAGTCTGGTATTTATTTTATTCATTTGGTATCGTCTTGGAGGATTTCCGTTTATCTATTATTTGGGTTGTTATGCTCGATTAAGACCTATGTTGGAGTCTCTTTTATATTCAAACTTTCCGTTAGTTTTATTCTTGTTGAACGACATTAACGGTCTGAAATGTTTAAGTTTATTTTATGTTATCATTCTTATTGATATAAACTGCGTAGTTGTGTGTTTAATTTTCAGTTTTGATGGCTGAGCCATCTTTGTGATGAGAATTATGTATTATTTGCCCCAACTTGTCCCAACTGCGTTGTCTCTGGGGGCGTGACAATTGTTGGTATCAGAGAGAGGTTGTCACGATGTTTTGGTGTCTGTAGGTTTACGGAGTTGTTTTACGAGGTTGATCTGTATTTTACGAATTTGTTTATATTTTTGCGGTGTCATTGTCTTGCCATAGTTGTGTTTTGGGATTTGGCAGCGACAAGATATCTTCCGGCAAACAAGAAGTAAGTTGATTTTAAATTTGGATAAAATTATGTCTAAGTAATGCGTGTTGGTGTTGTTAACAGGTATGCATCATCGTATTGAGCTATCTCCACCTCGTGCACGTGGTCGTGAACGACGATCACGGGGGAGGCCATAGGAGGCTGAGGGAGACACGAGTCAGGAGGTTGAGAGGCCTACCAGGGTGGAGCCGACTGGTCGGGGACCAGCTCATCAGGACCTTTTGGATGAGCTGAGACCTCCACCACTGAGAATACCTCCTCCTTATCCGACAGCAGTTCCAGTAGTACCATCTGAGGCAGTTCATCAGTGCCACCAGTGGCAGTCCCTGGAGTGCCATCAGTGGTACCCCCTGCCCAAGCGGACTAGATTTTGGACAGAGCTTGGATTCCATTGTTGGCAGCGTCTGTGAAACGTCGGTTCATACTGTTCCATGGAGAACCAGGTCTGTATGCTGCTCGTGTTTGGTTGGAGACATTGGAGAGAACCTTCAGCTATATGACTCTCACAGACATAGAGAATGTAGAGTTGGCTACATATCACCTTCGAGATCAGGCCGTCACTTGGTGGAATATATAGACGACCAATTTCTTGGGTTTCTTTTCGCGAAGCTTTTGAGGGAAAATATTATCCTGCTGCATTTCGTACTGCCCGACGGCAGGAGTTTCTTGCTCTTCTTCAGGGAGATCACTCAGTTTTGGAATATGAGGCTGAATTCAATCGCCTGGCGGATTTTTGTCCTCAGTTGGTGGCTACAGAGGATGAGCGAACGACACAGTTCACGTAGGGTCTCTCTGGATATATCCAGTTACGTATGTCTGGATGGACTCCTACTTCTTGTCGAGAGGCTTTGGACCGGGCTCTATATATAGAGATGATCCAGCATCAGTTGCATGGTGATAAGAAGAAAGGAAAGCAGTCAACTCAGGATTCAGTAGGGACACAGAAGCGCAGTAGCAGGAATCAGAGTATGCAGGAGACTTCTGGGCCTCAGTCTCGACCCCAGAAGTCAGGACGGTTTTCAGCAGGATCGTCGCAGGGTTCTCAACAAACCTAAAAGTCTGCTACTGGTGGGGCTCATTGTTTTTAGTGTAGATCCAGGGACCACAGCAGACCGGATTGTCCTCTAGAGCACCCCATCTATTATTATTGTAAGTTTCCGGGTCATGAGAGTCGAGGTTGTCCCTTAAAGGCTCAGCATAAGTCTGCAACAGTTACTCCCCAGGGAGGTCAATTAGGACAGTAGAGGCCACAGCGAGGCGGCCGTTAGACTCAGACGTCATCCCGTCAGTAGCAGACAGGACGTCAGCAGGCAGTTCCCCCACCAATTCAGATTTATTGTACACCTGGGCATCAGTACCCCTCACCAGCGGCGTCTCAGTATTCCGGGACGGGGTCGTATTATCAGCAGCCATACCCAGCATACCAGCTTGCAATCTATCAGCATCAGCAGTCGGCTGGAGCTTCGGGTTATCAGCCTCAGCAGACGGTTGAGCCTTCTGGATATCAACTCCAACAGACTGTCGGACCTTCGACATCTCAGCCTCAGCAAATTTTGGCGTTGCCACCTCCAGCTCCAGAGACAGGCCGAGTTTATGCAGTCACCAGAGAGGAGGCACAGCGGGCCAATAGATTGATCTTCCGTGGTATGATTTCCGTTTATGCATTTCCTACCGAATTGCTTGTTGATACCGGTAGTTCTAGTTCTTTCATATCACGTTTGTTTATGGGAAAGATCAGTAGGTTGCCTACCCTTAGATCGCAACGTCTGTCAGTGTCTCTGTCATCCGGTGAGGTATTGGATATCACGTAGGAAGTCAAGGCGTGTCCATTGGATTTCGGCGATTATACTCTCACCGTGGATTTGTCAGTTCTCGAGATGGTAGAGGTTGATATTATTCTGGGCATGGACTCATTGGTGGCTTATCATGCCACAGTCGATTGCCAAGCGATGGTGGTTAAGTTTCGCCTCCGAACCAACCCTCGTGGGAATTCATTGGCACCAGAGATGACGGGATTTCGATTATCACTGCACTTCAGGCCTAGAAGCTTATGTCACACGGATGTTAGGGTTTTCTATTGTCACTTATCAACACTGATGACAGCAGTAGCCCTTGTTGAGGCAATCTGTGGTCCGGAGTGACTAAGTGTTTTGATGTTTGGGTAAAGGGTTTAAGTTAGGTTTACCCTTGTTATCTCATATGCGTATGTTGAGTGTGCAGGTTGTACAGGTTACACATATGGACTTGACTGGACGACCTCGGTAGGGTGAAGGGTGGCATGTAGACAAGCTGGAGGCTTGTATGCACCCGAGGGACCATGGAGAGCAGGGACGATGAGCTGATGGGCACGGACTTCGAGGTATGCGTGAAGGATGGCATGGAGGTGAGCTGGAGGCTTGCGTGCATCCGAGGGACGGGAGTCGAAGATGAAGAGGGCGCAAAGGCAATAGTCGAGGTTGCGGACGAGAAGTCAGACGAGTCGTGAGGGTACGAGTGTTGTGTGATTGTACTAGGGAAATCCTAGGGGTTGAGTGCGCAGTGAAATGTACTCACGAAGGGTAACCTTAGGTGGGTAAGTAGATCAGTCGACTGGCCTAGGGGCAGTCGACTGATGGAACTCACAGAAGGGTTTCATCTTGGGACCAATCGACTGCTCTGGGAGCAGTCGACTGGTAGGTGGCTGATGAGTTGGCTGAGAATTCGAACGTTGGGGTGCAATAGTCGAATTTCAGTGGCACCAGTCGACTGCCCTGGGAGCAGTCGACTGGTGGCGAGGGTTTCAGCCCGAGTCCTATTTAAAGAGGACATCGTGGTGGCTGAGATTCTTGACGAATCTTGTCTTGGTTAAAGGCAAGATAGTAGTCTTTGTGCTCAGTTCTTCTAAAGGTGTTGTGGTGAGGTTTCTCCACCCAGAAGGAGCGATGAGGGCTAGCCGGAGGTTATCCGGGGATTGGTCCACTGACGGATTCTTGGATTAGTCACCCGTCCGGGGTGGATACCAAGTAACTCGGTTTGTTAGCATTGTTCTATTGTTAGTTTATTTTTATTTGTATTTCCGCTGCGCTAACAATCTTGTAGAGAATTCGACGAAGTGCTATTCATCCCCCCCCCCTCTAGCACGCTATTCGATCTATCAATTGGTATCAGAGCGAAGGACCACTCTTGATCAGACTAACTGCTGAGGGAGCACACGCTAGAGGAAGAAAGAAAATGGAAGACAAACTTGGGGAAGGCATCTACACTCCACCGCCCTACGACCATGAAGATTTCGGGTATTGGAAGTCACGGATAGAGACGTGGTTTGGAATGGAGTGGGACCTTCGGATTGCGCTTGAAGAGCCCTTCGAGATTCCAAAGGATAAGCACGGGAAGAGGCTTAGACCTAGATATTGGAATCAAGAACAAGAAAATCAATCCAAGGCGAATAAAAAGGTAATTGACATATTGCTTAATACTTTGCCTACTAATGTTTTGAATGGTGTAGGAGCATACAAAAATGCACACGAATTATGGATCAAAGTAGAAGAATTTCATAAAACCCTACACGAGATCAAGTAGTGGAAGAACCCGAGGAAGTGAACTCGATAGCCCAAGAGGAGGAAGAATTAAGTGAAAGATCATCAACCTCCTCAAGAGAAGAAGAGGAAGAGGTTTCCACCTTAAGGATTGAGGGGGAGGAGAGAGCTTCATCTATACCGGAACAAGAGGAAGCATCCACATCATCCAAGGTTGAAGAAGAAGTCAACCTAGTCTCTACCTCCTCCAAAGCAAAATCGAAAGAGCACATTACATGCTTTGGTTGCAACACAAAGGGGCACTACAAGGACAAGTGCCCAAAAGGTAAAATGGAGGTAAAATCTAAACCAATTTCAATTCCATTTAAATTTAACATGAAGTGTAGGATTGGAGAAGCCCACGAGAAAAGAAAGAAAATCCGATGCTTTGCATGTGGAGAGATGGGACACTTTTACACTAAGTGTCCTAGAAAAAGTAAGCTAAAGAAAATGAAGCACTTGAGGAGATGGGAGAAAGAAGAAAGGAAGAAGAGAAGAAGCCCACATCAAGGAGGAACTCCAAAGGTAAGGAAGGTAACTCCTAACCTTAAGCCAAAATGTAATTCAATTTCAAGTTCCTCCTTGCATTGTAAAAATTATATTAATTATCCATCTATGCATGCTAAAATTAACGAAAACTGTTTACTTGTTCATAACCATGGTTTTAGATACAAGGATAGGACTAGGGTTAACCAGGTAGATTATAACTTTAGGAAAATCATGCATTATGATCAACCTAGGACCCTTAGATCTAAGGATCATGACACTAATCCCAAAAAGGGAAGGAATGTGCCTAGAAAAATGGGTAGTTCTAAGAATATCCAAAGTGGACATATGGACTCCAAGGTTAAAGGTCTAGAAAGGGAAAATCAAGCCTTAATGGCAAGGCTTGACACATTGGAAAAGGCTCTAGAAAGATTCACGGTTGGATCTAAGGGCTTAGACATGGTGTTGGGTAGTTTAAAACCCAACTATGATAGATCGGGTTTGGGATACCGGTCTAAGACTTCCAAAGCCAACAAAAAGAAATATGCTGGGAAGACATATGATCATGGCAAGAAAGAGAAGTCCAAGGATGACAAGGGAGTGACATCCAAAGGGAAAATGAGTGACTTAACCAAGAACAAGGTGTCCAAGGTTAAGAATGTCCATTTTGTAGGCCAAGAATCACTGGAGGCTCACCGGTGTGGTCTAGTATGGGTTAAGTCACCTAGGGAGGTGGCTAAGACTCAAAGCTCAAGGGGGAGCTCTAGGAGCCTTTGGGGTCCATGGTAAATGGATCTCAAAAGTTTTTCTCCTAGGAAATTAGGTGAAATGTGTCAAAAGGGATTGGAAGACTTGGGTAAGTCTTAACCCTAGGTTTTGGCACATTCAAAAGAGGATTTAAGGAGAAAAAGGTGAAAATAGGGTGATATTTGATAAAATTAAGGTTTAATGGGAAAATTCCATATAATTAAATGCTAAGAATATATTATGGTCAGAAATAAGAAGATACATTAAGGAGAAGCCTAAATTAGAACTTTTGGAGGAGTTAAAATGATACAATTTAGGTAGAGTTGGATTTCGTGCCAATCTTGGGATCCGAAGTACATTTGTTTGGAAACGTATTTTTCCCAAGTAGACATTGGCCCCACAAATCTCCCCACGAAATTTCATAATTTTTGGAGATTTGTAGAATTATTGAGGGATTTCTGAAATTGGGCTAAAAAACCTGAAAATCAGGTATCAGTCGACTGCCCCAGGGGCAGTCGACTGGTCTCAAGCCCAGAAACTCTCTGTGAGTTTTGGCAGTCGACTGTCATATGGGCAGTCGACTGATCAGTGAGAGGTTGCAAAAAGGGGATATTGGGTAGTGAGAAATTACAAAATTGGATTATGGGTTATGGTTTGGATTTAAAATTCATGTTTATGATGTCATATTCCTTGAATGGAGTGTTATCTCATGGTTTATTGGTGATTGTATGAAATGAGACGATATGGATATTATGGATAATTCAAGGAAGATTGATAAGAGATAAGAAGGAGATTTCCTTTTATGTTGAGAATATTAAAAGGAAAGAGTTAAGGACAATTCCTTGTGACCATTGATATTGGGTAGAGTTGACAAACACATGAAATTATTGATGGATTTGAAAATTGATATTAAATGGCCATGTCTAAGGAAATTAGAGATTGTACTAAAGTCAAGCACAATTGATACATTTCACAAAACCATATTTTTCTAGGATAGGGTATATCCTAGCAAGTATGCTTGCAAACCTTTAGAGTTTTCCGAATTTTATTGAGTTCTTTTTGGCACTAGGGATAAGGTTGCTTGGGAGAAATCCTTTAATGGTGTCCAAGGAAGAAGAACTTGGTGTTAGGTTGGGTAGAACTTAACTTGAGTTTATGGTATCAAGTTGGGTAGAACTTGACCTTGGAGAATTGAAATTGGGAGAAGACATAAATTAAGGGGGAGGTTGCCTCCTAAGTGCCTTAACTTTCATAAGAAAATTTTTGGGTTTTGTGTCAAACTTGGGAATGGTGATAGACACATGGTGAAATATATTTTTCCCAAGTAGGTATGGGTACCACAAAGTTCTCCACGAAAATTGAGAATTTTTGGAGATTTGTGGAATTTCTGGCGTAATTATGAAATTGGCTAGAAAACTAAGAAATCAGAGTATCAGTCAACTGCCAACAGGGGCAGTCGACTGGTCAGGGCTGGTGTGGGTATCCAGCAGCTAACTTAGGTCCAAATGATGGAAAACAAGTGTATGGGAGGCTCGTACACATTGTTTATGATCATAAGCAATTCAAAGAATCAATAATTGGGATATTATTGGGGTCTTTTGATGTTAGGCAAAGGGGGAGAAGTTTGAGTTTAAGTTAGGAAACCAAACTTACCTTTGCATGAAACCCTAGTTTTAGGGGGAGCTAAGTTTAAGGGGGAGCATGGTTGCTCCATTCTTGGCGTAAGGGGAACCTTGGAGAGGTTATTAAAAAGCCTTTGTAAGTCCAATGTAGGGGGAGCTTGGGAGAAGCCTTAAAAGCCCATTTTAAGGAAAAGCCCTAGCTTGGAGGGCTAGGTGTTGAAAAGTCCTAACTTGGAGGGTTAGGTGTTGAAAATCCTAACTTGGAGGGTTAGGTGTAGGATACCTTGAGATAGGATTCATGTATGCATTGCATATGCATTGTTTATGCTATTGACTACTGTCTTGCTTTCCCTAACTTAAACGTATTGCCAAACATCAAAGAGGGGGAGATTGTTGAGGCAATCTGTGGTCCGGAGTGACCAAGTGTTTTGATGTTTGGGCAAAGGGTTTAAGTTAGGTTTACCCTTGTTATCTCATATGTGTATGTTGAGTGTGCAGGTTGTACAGGTTACACATATGGACTTGACTGGACGGCCTCGGTAGGGTGAAGGGTGGCATGGAGACAAGCTGGAGGCTTGTGTGCACCCGAGGGACCTTGGAGAGCAGGGACGATGAGCTGATGGGCACGGACTTCGAGGCATACGTGAAGAATGACATGGAGGCGAGCTGGAGGCTTGCGTGCATCCGAGGGACGGGAGCAGAAGATGAAGAGGGCGCGAAGGCAGTAGTCGAGGGTCAGTCGGGTCATGAGGGTACGAGTGATGTGTGATTGTACTCGGGAAATCCTAGGGGTTGAGTGCGGAGTGAAATGTACTCAGGAAGGGTAATCTTAGGTGGGTGAGTAGACCAGTCGACTGGCCTGGGGGCAGTCGACTGATGGAACTCACAGAAAGGTTTCAGCTTGGGACCAGTCGACTGCTCTGGGAGCAGTCGACTGGTAGGTGGCTGATGAGTTGGCTGAGAATTCGAACGTTGGGGTGCAACGGTCGAATTTCAGTGACACCAGTCGACTGCCCTGGGAGCAGTCGACTGGTGGCGAGGGTTTCAGCCCGAGTCCTATTTAAAGAGGACATCGTGGTGGCTGAGATTCTTAACGAATCTTGTCTTGGTTAAAGGCAAGATAGTAGTCTTTGTACTCAGTTGTTCTAAATGTGTTGTGGTGAGGTTTCTCCACCCAGAAGGAGCGACGAGGGCTAGCCGGAGGTTATCCGGGGATTGATCCACCGACGGATTCTTGGATTAGTCACCTGTCCGGGGTGGATACCAAGTAACTCGGTTTGTTAGCATTGTTCTATTGTTAGTTTATTTTTATTTGTATTTCCGCTGCGCTAACAATCTTGTAGAGAATTCGACGAAGTGCTATTCACCCCCCCCCCCTCTAGCAAGCTATTCGATCTATCAGCCCTCAGCTCCCGAATGTTCCTGTGGTCCGTGAATTTCCGGACGTATTTCTAAAGGAGCTTCCTAGTGTGCCTCCCAGAAGGCATGTCGAGTTTATGATTGAGTTGATTCCGGGAGCAGCATCAAATTAAAGGCTCTGTATCGTATGGCGCATAAGGAGTTGAACAAGCTAAAGGTCCAACTTCAGGAGTTGCTTGACAAGGGATTTATTCGTCCTAGCGTATCACCATGGGGTTCACCAGTTCTATTCGTAAAGAAGAAGGATGGTTCTATGAGGTTGTGCATCGATTACAGGTAGTTTCTCAGACAAGTTATTTCCAGTAGAGGTTGTAGGATCGATTCCGTACGCTAGAGGGGGGTGAATAGCGAATCTTCAGTTCTTTTCACCTACGTTGTTAGTTGCACAGCGGAAATACAAAATAATAAAACTAACAACAAAGAAAACACTGCTAACAAACCGATTTACTTGGTATCCACCCCGGACGGGTGACTAATCCATGAATCCGTCGGTGGATCACTCCCCAGATAACCTCCGGCTAGCCCTCGTCGCTCCTTGTGGGTGGAGAAACCTCGCCACAATCCCAAGCAAACCTCTGAGCACAAAGACTACTATCTTGTATTTAACCAAGACAAGATTCGTCAAGAATCTCAGTCTCCACGAAGTCCTCTTTAAATAGAACCCTAGGCTGATAACTCGCCACCAGTCGACTGCCCCCAAGGGCAGTCGACTGCCCCCACCAAAATCCGATCGTTACACGCCTAACGTTCGAATTTTGGCTGTCACCAGCCGACTGCCCCCAGGGCAGTCGACTGGTCCATGGGCCAGACCCTTTCTGTGAGTTTTATCAGTCGACTGCCCCAAGGGCAGTCGACTGCCCAACTCACCCACCTAGAGTTTCCCTTCCCGAGTACACTTCTCTCAGCACTCAGACCCTAGGACTTTCCCAAGTACAATCACACAGCACTCGTACCCTCACGACTCGACTGACTCCTCATCCGCAGCCTCTATTATTGCCTTCGCGTCCTCTTCATCTTTGGCTACCGTCCCTCGGATGCACGCAAGCCTCCAGCTTGCCTCCATGCCATCCTTCACGCATGCCTCGAAGTCCGCGCCCATCAGCTCATCGTCCCTGCTATCCACGGTTCCTTAGATGCACACACAAGCCTCCAGCTTGTCTCCATGCCACCCTTCACCGTACCGAGGTCGTCCAGTCAAGTACATATGTGTAACTTGTACATCCTGCACACTCAACATACACATATGAGAACACAAGGGAATCCTAACTTAAACCCTTTGCCCAAACATCAAAACACTTGTTCACTCCGGACCACAGATTGCCTCAACAATCTCCCCCTTTTTGATGTTTGATAATACGTTTAAGTTAGGGAAAGCAAAATAGTAGTCAATAGCAAAAACAATGCATATACAATGCAAAAATGGATCCTATCCCAATGCATCCCACACCTAACCCTCCAAGTTAGGACTTTTCACGGGCTTTTTAAAGCTTCTCCCAAGCTCCCCCTACACTGGACTTACAAATGCTTTTTAAGAACCTCTCCAAGGTTCCCCTTGCGCCAAGAATGGAGCAACCATGCTCCCCCTTAATCTCAGCTCCCCCTAAACCTAGGGTTTCCCGCAAAGGTGTGTTTGGTTTCCCACTTAAACCCAACACCTCTCCCCCTTTGCCATACATCAAAAAGAGCTCAATAATATCTCAATTATTGATTCTTTCAATCCCCAATAATCTTAAACACAGTGTACTAAACCCCCATACACTTGTTTCTTATCATTTGGACACCAAACCAACTGCTGATACACAAATCAGCCCTGGGCTGTCGACTGCCCCCCATGGCAGTCGACTGATACTCTGAATATCAGTTTTTTCAGGCCACATTCAGAAATGCGCCAGAAATTTCACAAATCTCCAAAAATTTCCAAATTTCGTGGAGAACTTTATGGTACCCATACCTACTTGGGAAAAATATATTCCATAATGTATCTATCACCGTTCCAAAGTTTGACAAAAAACCCAAAAAATTTTCTATGAAATTAAGGCAACTAGGAGGCAACCTCCCCTTAACCTATGTCTTCTCCTAATTTTCATTTTACCAAGGTCAAGTTCTACCCAACTTAACCCACTAACACAATGTTGAGTTATACCCAACCCAACACTCGAGTTCCCCCTTTGACACTATCAAAGAATTGCCCCCAAGCAACCTTTCACTTAGTACCAAAAAGAACTTAACAAAAACCCAAAAAAATCCTAAAGGTTTGCAAGCACACTTGCTAGGATATACCCTATCCTAGAAAAATATGATTCCATGAAAATATCAAGTGTGCTTGACTTTGGTTCAATTCTCTAATTTCCTTAAGAATGGACGCTTTGTATCAATTTTGAACTCAATTCATGATTCCTTGTGTTTGCCAATTCTAACCATCATCAATTTACACAAGGAATTATCCTCAATTCTTTCTTTTCCCATATCCTTAATAATATGAAAGCCTCCTCGTTTTATGTCTTAACCCTTAGATATGTATGGGAAACTTTCATATCCTTTCACTTATCATTCAAAATCATCCAATGAATCTTAAGCATTCACTAATCCTTCTTAAATTTCGGGATATCAATCAGACCTTATTTCATGAAGTCAATCATTAAATCATAAGGCAACCCTTGATTCAAAGAATATGAAATTATAACTAAGGATTTTAATTTGAGGTCATCTCCTATCATCCAATAATAATTTATGACCTTTAGACCATAAAATCTCATAAGGTAACATGATACTTTCCTATGGTTTCAATCTTGCACTTTCTGATCAGCCAATATGCCCTTTTTCTCTAACCCTACTGATCAGTCGATTGCCCAAATGGCAGTCGACTGACAAATCGAACAGAGAGTTTCTGGGCTGAAATTCACTCGGATCAGTCGACTGCCCCCCAAGGCAGTCGACTGATACCTGAATTTCAGGTTTTCAGCCCAATTTCAGAAATGCCTAGATAATTCTACAAATCTCTGAAAAATCTGAAATTTTGTAGGAAGATTTGTGAAGCCTATATCTACTTGGGAAAAATATGTTTCCAAACAAATGTACTCCAAATCCCAAGATTGGCACGAAACTCAACTTATCCCAAATTATTTCATTTGAACCTTTCCCAAAAGTTCTAATTTCGACTTCTCCTTAATGTATCATCTTATACTTGATCATAATTCATTTCTAGCACTGAATTACATGGTATTTACACATTAAAACCTAATTTTATCAATTATAACATCATTTTCACCTTTTTCTCCCTAAATTATCTTTTTAATGTGACAAGACCTAGGATTAAGACTTACCCAAGTCTTCCAATCCCTTTGGCACATTTACCTTAATTTCCTAGGAGAGAAACTCTTGAGATCCATTTACCATGGGCCCCAAAGGCTCCTAGAGCTCCCCCTTGAGCTCTGAGCCCTAGCCACCTCCCTAGGTGACTCTACCCATACTAGACCACACCGGTGTGCCCCCGGTGACTCTTGGCCTACAAAATGAACCTTCTTAACCTTAGACATCTGGCTTTTGGTTAAGTTGTTCCTTCTACCCTCAAATGGCACCCCCTTGCCATTTTTGGTCTTCTCCTTCTTGTCAAGATTATATGCTTCCCCAGCATACTTCTTTTTGTTAGCCTTGGAGGTCTTAGACCGGTAACCCAAACCCGATCTATCATAGTTAGGTTTTATACTACCCAACACCATATCTAGACCCTTAGATCCAATCTTGAATCTTTCTAGGGTCTTTTCTAATTTATCAAGTCTTACCCTTAAGGCTTGATTTTCCCTTTCTAGCCCTTTAACCCTTGAGTCCATATGTCCACTTTGGACATTCCTAGACCTAACCTCCTTTCTAGGCACATTCCTTCCCTTCTTGGGATTAGTATCATGATCCTTAGGTCTAGAGGTCTTGGGTTTATCATGATGCATGCTTTTCCTAGGGTTTCGATCTATCTTGTTAACCCTAGTCCTATCATTATATCTAAATCCAAAATTGTGCACAAGTAAATAATTTTCATTAATTTTAGCATGCATGGATGAATGATTAATATTATTTTTAATATGCAAGGAGGAACTTAAATTAGAATTATATTTTAACCTAGGGTTAGGAATTACCTCCCTTACCCTTGTAGTCCCTCCTTGTTGTGAGCTTCTTCTCTTCTTTCTTTCCTCCTTCTCCCATCTTCTTAGATGCTCCATTTTCTTGATTTCACTCTTCTTTGGGAACTTGGTGTGGTAGTGCCCTAATTTTTCACATGTGAAACATCTAATCTTTTTTTTCTTTTCTTGGGCTTCTTCATTCCTACAATTCATGTTAGATTTAAGTTGAATGGACCCGAGTTTAGAGAGTAACTCCTTTTTACCATTTAGACACTTATCTTTGTAGTATCCCTTTTCGTTGCAACCAAAGCATATGATATGTTCTTTTGATTTGACTTTGGTGGAGGTTGGAGCTTCTTCTTCAACTTTGGATGAAGTGAATGCTTCCTCTTGTTCCGGCATGGAAGTAAGTCTCTCCTCCCCTTCAATCCTTGAGGTGGTGACCTCTTCATCTTCTTCTCTTGAGGAGGTTGATGATCTTTCACTCAATTCCTCCTCTTCACTTGAAGAAATTGATGATTCAATTCTCTCCTCTTCTTGGGCTATCGAGCTTATTTTCTCGAGTTCTTCCATTAGTTGAGTTCGGGTAGGGTTTTTATGAAATTCTTCTACTTTGATCCACAATTCATATGCATTTTGGTATACCCCTACACCACTCAAAATATTATTAAGCAAAATATTTACTAAAATATTAGTTACCTTTTCATTTGCTTTTGCTTGATCTTGTTGTTGTTGATTCCAATATCTAGGTCTAAGCCTCTTCCCGTGCTTATCTTTTGGAATCTTGAACGGCTCTTCTATGATCATCCTACAAGCCCAATCCATGTTAAGCTAAGTCTCCATCCTTGCTTTCCAATAGCCGAAATCCTCATGAGCGTAGGGCGGTGGAGTGTAGATATCGTCCCCAAATTTGTCCTCCATTGTTCTTCGCCTCTAGCGTGTGCTCCCTCGGCGGTTAGTCCAATCGAGAGCGGTCCTTCGCTCTAATATCAATTGTAGGATCAATTCCATACGCTAGAGGGGGGTGAATAGCGAATCTTCGGTTCTTTTCACCTACGTTGTTAGTTGCACAGTGGAAATACAAAATAATAAAACTAACAACAAAGAAAGCACTGCTAACAAACCGATTTACTTGGTATCCACCCCGGACGGGTGACTAATCCAAGAATCCGTCAGTGGATCACTCCCCGGATAACCTCCGGCTAGCCCTCGTCGCTCCTTGTGGGTGGAGAAACCTCGCCACAATCCCAAGCAAATCTCTGAGCACAAAGACTACTATCTTGCCTTTAACCAAGACAAGATTCGTCAAGAATCTCAGCCTCCACAAAGTCCTCTTTAAATAGAACCCTAGGCTAATAACTCACCACTAGTCGACTGCCCCCAAGGGCAGTCGACTACCCCCACTAAAATCCGACCATTACACACCTAACGTTCGAATTTTGGCTGTCACCAGTCGACTGCCCCCAGGGCAGTCGACTGGTCCAGGGGTCATACCCTTTCTGTGAGTTTTATCAGTCGACTGCCCCAAGGGCAGTCGACTGCCCAACTCACCCACCTAGGGTTTCCCTTCCCGAGTACACTTCTCTCAGCACTCAGACCCTAGGACTTTCCCGAGTACAATCACACAGCACTCGTACCCTCACGACTCGACTGACTCCTCATCCGCAGTCTCGACTATTGCCTTCGTGCCCTCTTCATCTTCGGCTCTCGTCCCTCGGATGCACACAAGCCTCCAGCTTGCCTCCATGCCATCCTTCACGCATGCCTCGAAGTCCACACCCATCAGCTCATCGTCCCTGCTATCCACGGTCCCTCGAATGCGCACACAAGCCTCCAGCTTGTCTCCATGCCACCCTTCACCGTACAGAGGTCATCCAGTCAAGTCCATATGTGTAACCTGTACATCCTGCACACTCAACATACACATATGAGAACACAAGGGAATCCTAACTTAAACTCTTTGCCCAAACATCAAAACACTTGGTCACTCCGGACCACAGATTGCCTCAACAGAGGTATCTCCGTAGATCCCCTGAAGATCGAGGCTGTCACCAGTTGGGAGCAACCTAAGTCAGTTCAGGAGGTGTGAAGTTTTCTCAGATTGGCTGGTTATTATCGACATTTTGTTGAGGGGTTTTCTAGTATTGCTTCACCGTTGACGCGTCTGACCAGAAAGGACGTGAAATTTATTTGGACAGAGGCTTGTGAGACCAGTTTTCAGGAGCTTAAGCGGCGATTGGTGTCTGCGCCTGTTTTGGTATTACCTTCGGGAGAGGACGGGTTCGTACTCTACACTGACACATCACATCAGGGTTTGGGCGCAGTTTAGATGCAGCATGGACGGGTAGTATTAGCTTAAGAAGCCTCCAGTTCACGACTTAGAGCTTGCAGCCATTATTTTTGCCCTGAAGATATGGAGACTCCATCTCTACGGCATCACGTTTGAGATTTTCACGGATCACAAGAACCTCAAGTATCTATTCACTCAGAAGGAGTTGAATCTTCGTCAGAGGCGATGGATGGAATTTCTGAAGGATTATGACTGTACTATTAGCTACCATCCAGGGAAAGCTAATGTGGTTGCAGATGCATTGAGCAGAAAATCCTGGAGTGTTCTGACTTGTCATCGGGTTATGGTCACATACTTGGTTCAGAGCTTCTCAGAGTTGGGACTGGAGGAGCAGGGTCAGACAGAGAAAGGGATATTGGTGATTATAATTGCTTAGTCTTCAATTAGGACGAGGATCAGAGAGGCTCAGGCTAGTGATCAGCATCTGCAATTCCTAGGCAGCCGGATAGCCTTAGAGTAGCAGAATGACTTTACACGAGATAACGAGGGTATTCTATATTTCCGAGGGAGGTTATGCGTACCTAAGTCACATCCGGTCATGGATGAGTTGCTTCAGGAGGCTCATCGATCTCGGTTTGCGATACATCCTGGCGGAACCCGTATGTATCGAGATTTGAGACGTTCCTACTGGTGGAACGGTATGAAGAAAGACATCGCAGATTTTGTAGCTAGATGTCTGGTGTGCCAGCAGGTGAACAGAGACCTGCTGGATTACTGCAGAAGATCCCTATTCCTGAGTGGAAATGGGAGCACATCACTATGGATTTTGTTGTGGGATTACCGAGGTCTCGGAGAAGGCACGACGCGATTTGGGTGATCGTTGATCGATTAACCAAATCTGCTCATTTCTTGGGGATTCAGAGGATAGATTCACTGGACAAGCTAGCAGAGCTTTACTGCCATGAGATTATCAGACTACACGGTGTCCCTCTAACCAATATATCAGACAGAGACCTGCGTTTCACTTTGCGATTTTGGCAGAGTTTGCAGCAGGCCATGGGTATCGAGCTTCGATTCAGTACAACCTTTCATCCACAGACGGACGGACAGTTAGAGCGTACTATTCAGACGCTAGAGGATTTGTTGAGATCCTGCGTTATGGAGTTTGGAGGCAACTGGGAGGATCACCTGCACTTGGTTGAGTTTGCCTACAATAATAGCTATCATTCGGCTATACAGATGACACCATTTGAGGTGTTGTATGGTAGAGCTTACAGGACACCCACCCTCTGGGAGGAGGTTGGTGAATCTCAGTTGCTAGGACCTCAGAATATTCAGCGTGACACAGAGCTAGTCTATACTATCAGATGCAAGCTGTTTGAGGCTCAGGATCGTCAGAAGAGTTATGCAGATCGGAGACGCAGACCCTTGGAGTTCTCCGTGAGCGACCACGTATTTTTACGAGTATCACCCACGAAAGGAGTGAAGAGGTTTGGTTTGCGAGGTAAGCTAGCTCCGCACTACATTTGACCGTTTCAAATTCTGGAGCGGATTGGAGCAGTAACTTATCGCCTGACACTACCACCGTCTTTGGCTGGAATTCACGATGTATTTCATGTTTCCATGCTGAAGAAATATGTACCAGATCTTGCACATGTTTTATTGGAGGTGCCGGTCACTCTTCAACTAGACGCGACCTACGAGGAAGTACCTATGCGGATTCTGGACTGCAAGGAGCATCGGTTGAGGAACAAGACAGTTCGGATGGTCAAAGTTGGTTGGCAGCACCACTCTGAAGAGGAAGCTACTTGGGAGCTCGACCGATGCTTCCTGCCTCTTGGTCCACTTGACCTACTAGGATTTCTTTGCCTAGCCATACTAGGAATTCTTGTCTGATGTCTGGTCCTCTTGATCCGGACATAGGAGCCCTCACTTCCTTTGTTCAAGGTTAATATTCCACTTACATGACTCGATTAGATCATAGCTCATGTGCACAATTGGCGATTAGACCTTCTGGCAGTCTGGACTTTGATACCAATTGTTAGGACCAAAAGAAATTTAGATATCTCCACAATTGTATAATATTGTCCACTTTGAGCCTAAGCTTTCATAGTTTTATTTTTGGGATCTACCCAAAAGATCTCATACCAATAGAGATATATTTCCCTTATAAGCTCATGATCTTTCCCATGTGATTTCGATATGAGACTATGTTTACAACCTTACAACCCCAATAGTCATGAGTCGATGCTCTTGGGCTAAATCTGGACCATCCAGGCTCCTGGAACAAATAGGGGCTCGTGGACAGTCCAGATGCTTATAACAGATCCAGGCTCCTGGACCATAAAGGCGCCCAGAACAAATCCAAGCGCCTGGACTTTCAAGCGCTTGAGTCTGACCAGGCCACTTAGTTGCTTATTTTGCATCTGTTTGTTTTCCAATCTTACTTCCAGCTCTATGTTTAACACCGAACAGGATAGCGATTATCCTACGGGCTATTGAATTCGTTGATCCGCGCATGAATACCAGAAATACTCTTTTAGAACTTGTTAATTCAAAGAGGAATACTAGAAAATAGAAAAATAACGAAATTGTCAAAATATTATTAAACCAAAAATCTTCTCTCTTACATCAACTAACAAGACACTTATATAGACTTAGACTCTAAGACACAAATAAATGAAAAAAATCTTAATATATAAGACCTTAATTCCTATCTTGTAATAATAGAAAAAAAATACATAGAAGGAAATTTTTTAATAGAAAGAAATTAATAAAACATGATGTTTACATAAACAACTCATAACCCAAAAATATAAAAATACCAAAATTATCATAAAAATCACAAAAATAAAAATTATTAAAAATAATAGTAAAAATATACGAATCCTCCTACATCAGTCACCCATGGTTGAAAGGACTCGTTCTCGAATTTGAAGTAGTATTAGGTGGTAATTCAGGAGAAAGATCATCTGATACCAAATCAATAAAAATAATAACGCCCGTGGGGCCATATTCTTCCATCGATCGAACTCCACTCTTTTCACCTTCTTCCTCCCACTCTCGTAGCAGTAGATCTGCATCGGTGATCGAAACACTCCGCCGGGAAAAGTTAATCCCATCTTACTCTCGATGTTCTTCCAAACCTTTACAAGAGAATGTCGTTGACTTTTCGTGATCGCAGCTGTGTTGCTATTTGCTTCGGATAAACAAGAAACCTTTTTGTCACGCCAATTCGGGTGAGGATAGTGTTTTTAGGGTTCTTGTGAGTTGAATTTTGCTATGGGTTTTGATTGAATTTGTGGAGTTGGGTATTTATTTGTTGCCATTCAGTTTTGCCGTGGGATCTTGAGTGGCGGTGGTGCTACAATCGTCGTAAGCGATGTTTCGAATCTTGGGTTCAATTCTTGGAAAATTTTAGATGATCTGGATGAAGGTGTGGATAGAATTGTTAGATCAGTAGATCAATGTTTTGGTTTCTCTCGCGATAAATCAGTAGTTTTAGATTGTTATTGTTTCCTTGGATTGGATTAAGGTTTGGATGTCTCCTTTGATTCATCAATTCTGCCATGAGTTGTATTTTGATGAGAATAGACTTTTTGGATTACTATTCTGATCGACTGGGTTTTCTATAATCTATTTTGAGATCAAGATAAATGGAATGTGATAAATAGGGTGGCCCAAATTAATTATGGTGGCTACTAGTGTCATTGGGGTTTGTATTCGTGTTAGTTCTTGGGTTTAAAATTTGGGATTTAAACCTAATTAGAAAAAGCTCATTGTTATTTACGATTTGATCAAGTAGATGTTGTAATTAAGATTTATTTCATTTATTTATAGTTTAGTTAATTAATTAATTAATTATATAAATAGCTAAATTGTGTCCTTGATATAGGACTCTGATTTGGTATAAACACCTGGACATGAGGGTTACTTGGATACATTATATATTTAAGGCGGGTACTTCTTCTTTGAAATCTATAGTTTATTGAACTTAAATGCATGACTTGTTTTATTTCCGAGTAGGTTGTTTTACCTTATCCTTATTCTTTTTTATATCATCCTTTAATACTTTCATTGTTTGATCCTTGAGCTAATCAAAATTTATGTTCATACAGTCTCATCTGTTGATTTCCTGATCTGTAAATTACGGCTTATATACAAGTACTTAGAAATGATCATTAAACACAACTAGGATTTGGTTAACATTAGATATACTCTATCCAGTAGATTAGTTGCATATTTATTGATTCTGGTATTTATGTATCATATTGTTGCATAGTTGTGATCTGGTAGAAGTTGTGCATATTAATAACATGCACCATATATGCATAGTTGTATGCTAGCGAACATCGGCTCCCTTATGATTAAGTCTGTCGTCAGTTATATAGTTTTCTGCTCACCCAACTACTCAGAGGTAGTGGTAGTTGTTAGATCGCGAGCAGTCGTCTTATTGTACTACACTCGGCCACTCATAGGTAGTGGATGTTGGAGTTGTAGGCAAGCAGTTGATACTCTCTTCATTGTTTACGAGGGATAGCAGAGTTGTTGGTGGCTACTCTTTTCTTGGGATTTTGGAATAGTTGGCTCTCCAACATCCTGTCCACACAACTATTATAGTAGTGGTAGTTGTTGGAGTGCGTATAGTTATCACAACCCTACTCACTCGACCTCACAGATGTGATGTAATAGCGGCTTGACTAGCGTCAGGGGTGATACATGTCATGTATCATGTGCATTTACTACATCTTGCATTTTTTTGTGATTGCTGCATTTGTGTGAGCTATGATTATTGCATTTGATTGACATACATGTATGATTTATTATTGTACTTTCATTCAATTTTACACATGCAGATATGTTATTATGTTTTCGAGACTCTATACTGTTGTTTCTACTTGCTTGTGATATCTTTTCATTTGCCATATGTTTATCTATCTAATTACCCGCAGAGTCCGTCCGGACTCACCACCCCTTGTATCTAATTCTGTTTCAGGTAGTCGGTAGTCGCATTACGTGGAGCCACGAGAGGATCCAGTTGCCAATCCCATGGTGTCGAGCATTTTAGAGTTTTTTTTGTATTTTCTTTGTTTTTGTATTTTTTTTATTAGATGAATATTTATCATTTTAGTAGACTTATGTTTATGTTCATGTGTATATGGACTTAGTATATTTATCATTGGATTTGAGTTTTAAACTGGAATATGTGTTTTCTTTTCTTACTATCTCATATACTGCGTGGTCGTAGAGTTTACCTTATGTGTGAGTTGTCAGCCGTGTTGGCTGAGTCATATATTTTATTTGTGTGAGATGTTTGGAAAAATGTTTCAGATTGTCCTTGGTACAGTGAAGATGCTGCCTGTTTTGAGTAAGCATGGGCCCTAGGGGCTTGGTAATTTTTAGTATCAAAGTTAAGTTTTGCAAAGTAATTTGAGTGTCTGTGAATTTCATGAAGTTGTTTTACGAGGTTTATCTGTATTTTATCGATTTTTATATTTTTGTAGAGTCATTTCTCGACATGATTGTATTTTCGGACTTGACAGCGACGAGACCTCTCCCGACAATTAAGAATTAAGTTGGTTTAAATTTCTAATAGATTTATATCTAAGTAATGCATGTTGGTTCTATTAACAGGTATGTCTCATCGTATTGAGTTGTCTCTGCCCCGTGCACGTGGTCGTGGACTATGCTCATGAGGGAGAATAGTGGAGTCGGTGAGGGACTCAAGTCAGGAGGTAGAGTTTCCAGAGAGACACACTAGGGTGGAGCCGACTGGTCGGAAATCAACTCACCAAAACTTTTTGGGTGAGCAAAGATCTCGGCCACCGAGAGTGCATCCATCGTATCCGACAACAGTTCCAGTAGTGCCACCAGTGGTAGTTCCAGCATTGCCATCAGTGGTACCCACCGCCCCTGTGGACTGAATTCTAGAAAGAGCTCGGATTCTGATTTTAGTGGTGTCCGTGAAGGACCGTTTCACCTTATTCCACGGAGGACCAAATTCGCGTATTGCTCGTGCTTGGCTGGAGACATTGGATGTACCTTCAGCAATATGACTCTCACAGACATACAGAAGGTTGAGTTAACTACCTATTACCTTTGAGATTAGGACATCACTTGGTGGAACATGTAGAAGATTATTATTGGTGGGCAGCATGTTACTTGGGTTTCTTTTCGCGAGACTTTTGAGAGGAAGTACTCTCCTACCGCATTCTGTATGACCCGACGTTAGAAGTTTCTGAGTCTTCAACAGGGAGAGCGCACAATTCTGGAGTATGATGCAGAATTTAATCGCTTGACAGAGTTTTGTCCTCAGTTGGTGGTCGACGACAGTAAGCGGATGATGTAGTTCATATAGGACATCGATGGATATATTCAGATACGGATGTCTAGATTGGTTACGACATCTTATCAGGAGGCTTTGGATCGGGCATACTAACCCAGCAGCGAGTGTACGGTAATAAGAAGAAAAGCAAGCAATCGGCTCATGATTCAGTGGTGACTCAGAAACAGCAGAACATTGAACAGAAGCGCAGTAGCAAAAGTCAAAGTATACAGGATATTTTTGGGGCTCACTCCCGACCCCAAAAATCTAGACGATTTTTAACAAGATTGTCTCATGGTTCCCAGCAGACTTGGATATATGCTACCAGTGGAGCTCACTGTTTTAGTGCGGATCTAGAGATAACTGTAGATCAGATTATCCTCTAGAGCACCCTGTATGCTATTACTGTAAATTGCCGGGACATGAGAGCCAAGGGTGTGCCTTGAAGGCTCAGCATAAGTCTGTCGCAGTTATTCCCCAAGGAGACCGGTCGAGATAGCAGAGGCCACAGAGAGGCGGCCAACAGACTCAGACGTCGTCCCGATATCAGCAAACAGTACAGCAACAGGCAGTACCTCCATTAGTTCAGATTTACTATATGTCTGGGCATGAGCGCGCCCCCACACCAGCGACATCTCAGTATTCTATGACGGGGTCTCACTATCAGCAGTCATACCTAGCACACCAGCCTGTAGTTTGTCAGCCTTAGCAGTCAGTCAAACTTTAGTGTATCAATCTAAACAAACCGTTGGACCTTCAGCATCTCAGCCTCAGCAGATGTTGGCGTTGCCACCCCCGCTCCTAAGACAGGTCGAGTATATGCAGTCATCATAGAGGAGGCATAGTAGGTCGATGGATCAGTCTTCCGCGGTATGATTTCAGTTTATGCATTTCCTGCTAAATTGCTTGTTGATACCGGTAGTTCCAATTCTTTCATATCTTGATTGTTTATGGGAAAGATTAGTAGGTTGCCTACACTTAGATCACAACGTTTGTTAGTGTCTCTACCATTTGATAAGGTGTTAGATATCACGCAGGAAGTCAAGAGATGTCCATTGGATTTCGACGATTATACTCTCACTGAGGATTTATCAATTCTCGAGATGGTAGAGTTTGACATTATTCTGGGCATGAACTCGTTAGCGGCCTGTCATGCCACAGTCGATTGCCAAGCGAGGGTAATCATGTTTCGACCTCCGAACCAACCCTCGTGGGAATTCATTAACATCAGAAATGATGGGATTTTGATTATCTCTGCGCTTCAGGCCAAGAAGTTTATGTCACACGGATGTTAGGGTTTTCTATTGTCACTAATCTGTACTGATGACAGCAGTAGCCCTTATCTCTCGGATGTTCTAGCGGCTTGAGAATTTCCTGACGTATTTCCATAGGAGCTTCCTGGTTGGCCTCCTAAAAGGCAAATGGAATTCATGATCGAGTTGATTCTGGGGATAGCACCGACATCAAAGGCTCCGTATCGTATGACACTTAAGGAGTTGGACGAGCTAAAAGCCCAACTTCAGGAGCTGCTGGACAGGTGATTTATTCGTCCTAGCGTTTCTCTATGGGGATCTCCAATGTTGTTTGTGAAGAAGAAGGATGGTTCTCTAAGAGTGTGCCGACTACAGACAGCTGAATACAGTAACTATCAAGAACAAGTACCCCTGCCTCCTAGAAGGCAAATGGAATTCATGATCGAGTTGATTTTGGGGATAGCACTGACATCAAAGGCTCTATATCGTATGACACTTAAGAAGTTGGATGAGCTAAAGGCCCAACTTCAGGAGCTGCTGGACAGGTGATTTATTCGTCTTAGCGTTTCTCCATGGGGATCTCCAGTGTTGTTTGTGAAGAAGAAGGATGGTTCTCTAAGATTATGCATCGACTACAGACAGCTGAATACAGTAACTATCAAGAACAAGTACCCCTGCCGCGGATTGAGGATTCATTTTATTAGTTGAAAGATACATCAGTGTATTCCAAGATTGATCTGCGTTCTGGATATCATCATTTGAGGGTCCGAGACTCAGATATTCAGAAGATAGCGTTCCGTACTCGATATGGACACTATGAGTTTTTGGTGATGCCGTTTGGGCTAACCAATGCTCCAGCATGGTTATGGATCTGATGAATCGGATACTTTTGGCATATCTAGATCAATTCATCATAGTCTTCATCGACAACGTCTTGGTTTATTCCCATTCTGAGGAGGAGCATGCACACCATCTTCGCATCGTCCTGGAGACGCTTTGAACGGAACATCTGTATGCGAAGTTCAACAAATGTGTTTTCTGATTGTCTTCTGTGGATTTTCTCGGACACATTATTTCCAGTAGAGGTATCTCCGTGGATCCCCAGAAGATTGAGGCTATCGCTAGTTGGAAACAGCCGAAGTCAGTTCAGGAGGTGAGTTTTTTTTTTTGGATTGTCTGGTTATTAGTGATGATTCGTTGAGGGGTTTCCAACATTGCTACACCGTTGACATGTCTGACCAGAAATGGCCTGAAGTTTGTTTAGACAGAGGCTTGCGAAACTAGTTTCCAGAAGCTGAAGCAATGATTAATGTCTACGCCTGTTTTGGTGTTGCCTTCGGGAGAGAACGGTTTCGTAATATATACTAACGCGCCGCAATAGGGTTTGGACGCGGTGTTGATGCAGCACAGATGGGTAGTCTCTTATGCTTCTCGTCAACTGAAGAAGCATGAGAAGAACTATCCAGTCCATGTCTTAGACCTTACTGTCATCATTTTTGCCCTGAATATATGGAGACACCATCTGTACGACGTCACGCTTGAAATTTTCACGGATCAAAAAGCCTCAAGTATCTATCAACTCAAAAGGAGTTGAAACTTCGACAAAGGAGATAGATGGAATTTTTGAAAGAATATGACTGCACCATTAGCTATCATCTAGGGAAAGCTAATGTGATAGCAAATGCACTGAGCAGGAAATTCCAGAGTGTTCTTGCCTGCCACCAAGTTATGGTCACAGAGTTAGTTCAGAACTTCTTAGAGTTGGGGCTAGAGGAGCAGGGTTAGACAGAGAATGGGTTATTGGTGGTTATGGTTGCTCAGTCTTTGATCAGGACGAGGATTAGAGAGGCTCAAACCAGTTATCAGCATCTGCAGTTCATAGGCAACTGAGTAGCCTCAAAGCAACAGACTAACTTTACATGAGATGACGAGAGTATTCTGTATTTCCAAGGGAGATTGTGCGTACCTGAGTCACATTCGGTCTTGAAGGAGTTGCTTCAAGAGGCTCATCGATCTTGGTTTACGATACATCCTAGCGGGACCCATATGCACCGAGATTTGAGATGTTCCTACTGGTGGAATGGAATGAAGAAAGGCAGCAGACTTTGTAGCTAGATGTCTAGTATACCAGCAGGTGAAGGCCGAGCATCAGAGACCTGCTGGACTACTTCAGAAGATCCCTATTCCTAAGTGGAAATGGGTACAGAGCCGCGTTTCACTTCGCAGTTTTGGCAATGTTTGCAATAGGCCTAAGTACAAAACTCCGGTTCAGTACAATCTTTCATCCGCAGATGAGTAGGCAGTCAGAGCGTACCATTCAGACGCTTGAGGATTTGCTGAGATCCTACGTTATGGACTTTGGAGACAGCTAGGAGGATCACCTGCACTTAGTTGAGTTTGCCTATAATAATAGCTATCTTTCGACTATCCAGATAGCACCGTTTGAGGCATTGTATGATAAGGCTTATAGGACACCTACCCTTTGGAAGGAGGTTGGGGAATCTCAATTGCTAGGGTCTCAGAGTATTCAGTGTGATGCAGAGCTAGTCCATATTATTAGACGCAGGATGTCAGAGGCTCAGGGTCACCAGAAGAATTATGCGGATCAGAGAAGCAGACCCTTGGAATTCTCTATGAGTGATCACATGTTCTTACGAGTATCACCCACGAATGGGGTGAAGAGGTTCGGTCTCAGAGAAAAGCTAGCTCCGCACTACATTGGATCTTTTCATATTTTGGAGAGGATTGGAACAGTAACTTACTGTCTGGCATTACTGTCTTCTCGTTGGAGTACACAATGTGTTTCATGTTTCCATGCTGAGGAGATATGTACCATATCCTACCCATGTCTTATCGGAGATGTCGATCACACTCCAACCAAACGCGACCTACGAGGAGATACCTATGCGGATATTGGGGCATAAGGAGCATCGGTTGCGTAATAAGACTATCCGCTTGGTCAAGGTCAGATGGCAGCTGATGAGGAGGCGACTTGGGAGCTCGAGAATATGATCAGAGCTTACTATCATCATCTATATACCTGAGGTGCATATAATTGGTTGTCATTCAATATTTATAATGTATATGAGTTAGTAGTACCTGTTGTGGTTTATTAACGAAATTTGATGACCAAATTTTTATTAGTGGGGAAGAATATTAAATACTAAAAGTTTGAGGGCTAAAATGCAAAAATCCTAAAATTAAGGGTTTGATCCAGATTTGTTGTAGATGAGGGGCCTTTTGTAAAATGTCTTCCCAAATATAACATCTTCTTTTCTCCTCTGGGTTTTGTGAATTGCTCGACGCACGTCGACCCCTCTCATCATGAACGGCATCCCCTCTCAGCGAGCGAGGCAACGTTGGGGAAGCCTGCGATCTTCTTCCCCACGCGAGCGAGGCGATGCCAGAGATCCACCTCAGAGAGCCCTCAATGCCGGTGAGGGTCGTGTTCTTCCATCGATCGAACTCCTCTTTTCTTCACCTTCTTTCTCCCACTCTTACCGCAGTAGATCTGCGTCGGTGAATGGAGCACTCGGTCGGGAAAAGGTGAGATGGAATCCCATCTTACTCTTAATGTTCTTTCAAACCTTTACAAGAGATTGTCGTTGACTTTTCATGATTGCAAATGTGTTGCTGTTTGCGTCAGATCTAAACAAGAACCTTTTTGTCGGCGCCAATTCAGATGAGGATGGTGTTTTTAGGGTTCTTGTGAGTTGAGCTTTACTATGGGTTTTGATTGAATTTGTGGAGTTGGGTATTCATTTGTTGTCATTCAGTTTTGCCGTGGGATCCTGAGTGGCAGTGGTGCTACAATCGCCGTAAGAGACATTTCGATTCTTGGGTTCATTTCTTGGAAAATTTTAAATGATCTGGATGAAGGTGTGGATAGAATTATCAGATCAGTAGATGAATGTTTTGGTTTCACTCGCAATAGATCAGTAGTTTTAGATTGTTATTGTTTCCTTAGATTTAGATTGAGGTTTGGATGTCTCCTCTGATTTTTCAATTCTGCCGTGAGTTGTATTTTGATGAGAATAAACTTTTTGGGTTTACTTATCTGATCGACTTAGGGTTTCTATATCTATTTTGGGATCAAGATAAATGGAATGTGACAAATAGGGTGACCCAAATTAATTATGGTGGCTATTAGTCTCGTTGGAGTTTGTATTTGTGTTAGTTCCTTAGGTTTAAAATTTGGGATTTAAACCTAGTTAAGCAAAAACTCATTGTTATTTACGATTTGATAAAGTAGATGTTGTAATTAGGATTCATTTTATTTATTTGTAGTTTAGCTAATTAATTAATTATATAAATAGCTAAATTGTATCCTTGATACAAGACTCTGATTTGGTACAAGCACTTGGACATGAGGGATACTTGGATATATTCTACATTTAAGACAGGTACTTCTTCTTTGAATTATGTAGTTTATTGAACTTAAATGCATGACTTGTTTTATTTCTAAGTAGGTTGTTTTATCTTATCCTTGTTCTTTTTGATATTATCCTTTGATACTTTCATTGCTTGAACTTTGAGCTAAACAAAATTTATGTTCATACGGTCTCACCTGCTGATCTGTAAAGTACCACTTATATACGAGTACTTTGAATGATCATTAAACACAACTAAGGTTTGGTTGATATTAGATATATTCTACCCAGTAAATTAGTTGTATGTTTATTGATTTTGATATTTATGTATCATACTATTACATAGTTATGATCTGGTAGAAATTGTGCATATTAATAACATACACCATATCTGTATAGTTACATGTTGACGATCATCGGCTCTCTTATGGTTAATTCTGTCATCAGTTATATAGTTTTCTGCCCACTCAACCACTCCGGAGTAGTTGTAATTGTTAGAGTGCGAGCAGTCATCCTGTTGTGTCACACTCGACCACTCATGGGTAGTAGATGTTGGAGTTGTAGACAAGCAATTGACACCCTCTCCGTTGTTTACGAGGGATAGCAGAGTTGTTGGTGACTTCCCCTTTTTCCTGAGATTTTGGAGTAGTTGGCTCCCCAACATCCTGTCAACTCAACCACTTATAGTGGTAGTTGTTGGAGTGCATATAATTGTCATAGCCTTACCCACTCGGTCTCACAGATGTGATGTGAAGGCGGCTTAACTGGCATCAGATGTGGCACATGTCATTGCATCATATGTATTTATTGTATTTTATATTTTCTTGTAGTTACTGCATTTTGTTGGTATCGATGACACGGTTAGAGGGGGTGAATAGCTCGATCACCCCGAATTCGAATTCTTCTTACAATGGTTAGCACAAGAGGAAACTTAACAATTAATACAAACAATGCCAACACGTTATCGGTTTACGTTGTTCGGAGATTTCTTGCTCCTACTCCACGGCATATCCTTGAGGTGGATGAACCCTTGATTCTTCGGTGGATCACGTCCCGGCAATCTCCGGCTAAGTCTTTCTCCTTCTCGGTGGAGAACAACCTCTCATAATCCTTCTTCCTCCTTACAAGATGAAGCTAGGGTTTTGGGAGGAAGATGAGCACTTGGAGTTTGAGCACTTGAGCACTAGAGAGAATATCTTACAATGAAGAGCTAACCTCTTCCAAGTCTCAAGCTCTCATTTAAATAGTGGAGAGAGCTGTTAAACAAACAGCCCGGCCCCGACATCAGTCGACTGGTGCCTCAGCCAACGGCTCTATTTCGAACAGACCAGTCAACTGCTCCCGCCTATTCGACCTCACAGAAAGATGAGTCGACTGGTGTCCATACCAGTCGACTGCTACAGTGCGCTTTCAGTAGTATCAGTCGACTGCTTCCTTTGCCAGTCGACTGATCTACTTACAAATGCACTCTCAACCTCACCAGAGTTCACCCTTCGCGTATGCCTTGAAGTTTACTTCTTTGGCTTGCCCCTTGAAGTTCTCTTCCTTCGGCTCTCGCCCCCCGACTGCGTATACAAGCTCACGGCTTGTCTCCATGTCATCCTTCGCGTATGCCTTTGAAGTCCACTTCCTCGACTCGCCCTTGAAGTTATCTTCATTCGGCTCTCGTCCCTCGGATGTTTCACTTCGTTAATCCATGTGTGATTCACCAAATCCTGCACAACTTAAGCACACATATCAAATCAACATGAAAACCTAACTTAATCATATTGACACACACATCAAAACTCATGATCTACCCGATCAACCTTGGGTCGATTGCACTAACACATTTATGGTGGCAAAAGGCGATTCACTCGCCCCCAACGCCCCCGCCAACCCATCCCAGGGCTAATATGGAGGAGGTAAATCACAGGGGCTACTAGCCCGGATGCTATAGCTACACTACAACAAATGTGACTTTCCGCAGCGCGCAATTACTTTATCTGCAGCGCGCATCGCATGCTGCACAACTCAAAGCTGTTAAAAGTCCTAAAACATTGACAGCGCATGATCGCACGCTGCGGTTAAAAGCATTCGCAGCGCACAACCGCGCGCTGCGGTTAAAATCATTCGCAGCGCACAACCGCGCGCTGCGGTTAATTGCAATCGCAGCGCGCGACTGCACGCTGCGATTGATTACAATTGTAGCGTGCAACCGCACGCTACGGTTAGCATTATTGTTACAATCAATCAAATACTATACAAATTAAAATACCACATACACATAATTATAAAATTAAAACTCAAACAATTATAAAACCACATGCAATTGTAAACACCACACTTAAGTAAGACAATAATTCACTTTGTAACAATAATTTACTTGGTAAAATAAAACACAAACTAGTATCAAAAATTTCACATAGTAACATAATTGTTTCTTATAGAAAAAAAATATGACTTTTAATTCAGTAAAATCTATCAGACATACAAAATTATATATTTAGATAACCAAGCGACTATGCTTCCTATTCACAAACATTCTATCAATCCAAACTTTCCAACAAGCTCCACCAATAGGAACATGATGCACTTTTACTTTGGGATCTGTGGATGCAATTCGGCCTTCTGCAACAACTCCATCAATACTCCAATGAAGCAGCTTACATTTAGTATTATCAATGATATCTCCACGACACAAGGTCTTTAGTTGTAACTGTATAACCAAATAAATCTGTATGTTATAGCAATGATATTTCCACGATAAAAATTAACCTATTATATAAAGCATCAAGATTTTGCAAATACAAACTCCATTCTCCTATTAGGAGATCTAACTCTGTGCACCATTACTCCAAAAATCTCTAATACTAGCATGCATCTATGTTTTTATATTCCATTGATCAAAATAAATGAAATGTGGTACAATCAGTATTAGTAGAAATAGAATATGAGCATATGATAAAATAGTTCATGAAGAAAAATATTATAATAAGAACCACATCATCAGAAGCATCGACCTATGATGCATCAAATAGGTTCAACTCTTCATGTGAAAATTTATCAAATAAACATATCATAACATAAGATAATGACAAATCATTTAGGCCTTCCTACTTGTATCAAAGCGAAAATGATCTGCTCAGAGCAGATAACTGTTGAATGTAAATAACAAATGGAGCAATACAATTATATAAAGTACCTTATACAAGTACACAACAAAAGAATATAAATGTCAAATAAACATGACAAATACATAGGCAATGTCTTCAAGATGCAATACACATATTTACTACCAGCAATAGGAACTATAGGATGATCAGCGTACCTCACATGACGTAAAACCACAACTAAGAAGCTCTCTGCTTTCGCAAGTCAATGTAATTGATTTAGAGGCATATCATACAAGTCTAGCAAGGTAAATCACACGAGTTAATAAATGAGAACATTCTATAAAAAGGTTTTGCACACCACACATTAAATAAATACAACACATGGGCATGTTAAGGAACTTCTGACCACTTTCAGTCTAATAGATTACTTCCAAGCTTGCAGAATTTAGGTAAAGATGGAATCTTCTCATCTAAATGAGTCCATGTAGTTTCATTAAAAAAAAATTATTTTTCAACTAAATCAATGATAAGTGACTCCAACAAAGAGGAATGTTTCTCAATTGTGATTTGGATCAGTCTTTGAAGCTTCAAAAAAAATGAGAAATTTTGAAGATATTTATTGACTATAAGAGTAACAAAAAATCTCTGAAGATAACAAGAGTCAAGTAAGATAACCTGTAAGGTCTCCTCATAGAATCAAGTCCTTGGCAAACCTTGCAATCATCTCATAGAATCAACTACACACAAAAAGACGATCAAGTGGAGGTGCAAATTGAATGCTCAGTTTCTATCAAAAAATCATTTCAAGCATTATGGTGAGTTATAATCAACGAACTATAAAATGAATGATTAATTCAGTTTATATCACCCACTACTAGAATAACTTTCATATTCCAAATTTTCCTCAATACAATCCACATTTAAAGATGAAACTATAATAGAAACCAGGATAAAGAAAGAACTCAAAACTAACCTAGCAAGTTGAGGAGCAAAATTGAAAGTGATAAAAAAACTGGAAACCATTGGCATCGCGACCAACATTTGTCATTGATAGAAGACCAGGACCATCGGTTTAGAACAAAATTTTCATCTGGAAAATAGGAATGGCAACAAGTTAAAGATAACAAGTTAAAGATTAAAAAAAATACAATGCCAAAGCAAAACATTCACGGGACAAGTAAAGAGAAACACCCACATTTGGAGCATGCCAACTATTACTGTTGTCTGTAGAAGAAAAGAAAATAAACATCGTGTTAAAGCCAATAGATAAACATGATGCAAGGACATTTGATACATCCTAATATATAGCATCAACCTTATGACATGGTAGATTAACTCCTACAATGAGTAGTTGAAATATACTATTATAAACCTTGCCAGGCCTCTATTGGTGTTGTGCCTCTGCCACTGATAGTTCTATAGGGGGGCCTCTGTCGATGTTGCGCCTCTGCTGTTGAAGGAACTCGAAGAGGGACGGGGTGTTGCGCCTCTGCCGTTGAAGGAGCTCGAAGAGGGACGGGGTGCTGCGCCTCTGTCGCTGACAGAGATCGAAAAGCGGGGGTGTCATAGAGATGCTCGACGAGGGAGGGGGTAGAGGCAGATCTGATTTGCTGATAGAGTTCGAACAGGGAGGGCGGCAGAAGAGGGAGAGAAAGGGGGTGCGGCAGTTCGAAGAGCCGGAGAGAGGGGGGTCGCAACAACAGAAGAGGGAGGGAAAGGGGTTCAAAGAGGGAGGGGTCGAGAGCTTAAAGAGGGAGGGAAAGGGGAAGGGGGTGGTGCTAATAGGGTTGTTGCGGCTTGCCCTTGCACAAAGAAGATGAGCGGTGGCTTGCCCTTGAGTGAAGATAGTTTTTGCGGAAAGGGGCGGAATGGAAGAGTATAAAGGTTTGTTTTGTTATGGAATCATATTTTTAACAGCGCATCCGCAGAAAGCTGCGAATGGACTGATAAAATTAATTTTTAACAGCGCATTCTATACGCTGCAGCTGTTCTATTATTAATTAATATTAATAGCGCATGCTGTAAGCTGTTAAAATTATATTTAACAGCATACTATTTTTACAAACTGTTACTTATAAAAATATAATAGTATCCGCAGCGCGTTTTATTTAGCACGCTGCGAAAATAATTATTAACAGCATACTATAAATATGCGCTGTTGATAATGCGCTGCGGAAAGTCATATTTGTTGTAGTGCTAGCACGTGAGGAGAGTGGGCACACTGGCTTTGTCAGGTTTTGACTCCTAGACCTCATGGTTGATATATTTGTGTGAGCTATGATTGTTGCATTTGATTGGCATACAAGTATGATTAATTATTGCATTTTCATTCAGTTTTACACATGCATATATGCTATTCTGTTTCGGAGACTCTATACTATTGCTTCTACTATCTTTTTATTTGCTATGTGTTTGTCAATCTGATTATCCGTAAAGTCCATCCGGACTCACCACCCCTTGTATCTAATACTGTTTCAGGTAGTCAGTAGTCACGTTATGTGGAGCAAGGAGAGGATCCAGTTGACAGTCCCATGGTGTCGAGCATTTTGGAATTTTTTTTCGTATTTTTTTGTTTCCGCATTTTTTTATTAGACGGATATTTATCATTCCAGTAGACTTATGTTTATGTTCATGTGTATATGGAGTTAGTATGGTTATCGTTAGATTTGAGTTTTAAACTGCAATATGTGTGTTTCTTTTCTTACTATCTCATATACTACGTGGTTGTGGAGTTTACCTTATGTGTGAGTTGTCAGCCGTGTTGGCTGAGCCATATATTTTATTTACGTGAGATGTTTGTAAAAATATTTCATATTGTCCACCGTACAGGAAAAATGCTGCCTGTTTTTCGAACAAGCAAGGGCCTGGGGTTGTGACAACTAATAACGTCATGCGACTAATCGTGATTATGAAAAACCAATGCTTCATCCATTCAGACTCTTTCAAATAGTCTTTCACCTGCTATGAGTGGGAGTGGCTGAAGATAAAAACCTCCTCAACCCCGACAGAATCAAGCCAAGCAAGAGTGTATTCGATCATGGGAACATTCACCAGAGCAACAGCACCTTGGGGTGCTTAAGGGTGATGGGGCGAAACGTGAGGTTGAAGTTGTCAGCAAGGAGAAAGGCCACTCTTGCGTGATGGAGGTAGCGCCACTCTTGAGCCATCGTACCGCTGCTAATGAGGATGGACGAAATTGCAACGAACACTGGACAAGAATCAACCTCATCGATAACTTCCTCTATTCTATCATCATCATAGATTGGATCACTAATTGGCTCGGATTCATCTTCGTCGTAAATTAGATTATCAAATATTTCAATATTTTTATCCATATCTTTCTCAACAAAGATTTTATCTAAATTAAAATATAAGAACTTACGATTTGTAAGACCTCCCATCGTTAGACGCTGAGATAACTATCTTTGTAGATCTTTAAGTATCTCGTCTTGAGTGCTACGACCACAATGGAGACTTCCTTAGTTGAAATATGTCTGTCACGATCACGACGACCATTTATGGGATCTCGAGAATTCTGATACCAATTTACAACGGGCATGATAGTGGTTATCCCGTAAACTATTGAATCTGTTGATCTGCACATGAATACTAAAAATAATCTTCTAAACATGTTGATTCAAAGAGGAATACAAAAAATTAAAAATAACGGCACTGCGAATATATTATTAAATCAAAATTCGACTCCCTTATATTAAGTAATGTGACGTTTATATAGACTCAAACTTTAAGTCACAAAGAAAAAAAAATCTTAATGTATAATACCTCAATTCCTATCTTGTAACGAAAAGAAAAAAACTTTATTTGAAAAGGAAATCTCTTGACAGAAAGAAATTGATTAAACATGACGGTCACATAGACAACTCATAACTCATAAATACTAAAAATACTAAATTATCTTAAATATCATAAAATAAAAAATATAAAAAATAATAGTAAATATCTACAAATCCTCGTGCAGCAAAGTTCCTACAAGAGAAGCGTACAACAAACAAACAAAGCCTTAACCATAGTTTGTCAGACCTACTAGGCTTACCTAAGCCTTACCCTGCAGGTTTAACCTACTAGGATTACCTTATGTTTGAAGTCAACTCCTCCAAAACTTTACTGTCTAAAGTCTACTCCTTAGCATTTTATCTTGCAAAGCCTTCAGTCTTCTAGACCCACTTGAACTTTACTTTTGCTCAGCTTGATCTTGACCCTCCGGACTTTCCACTATACCTACAGTCCTCGACCTATCTAGACTTCCTGCCTGAAATCCTCGACCCCCAAGATTTCTCATCCGATGTCCTCAATCTGTCAAGACTTTCTGTCCAATCCCTCCAACCAGGACTTTCTTGTCTAATCTCTAGTTAGGACTACTCGCTCGATAGACTTCTCACCTGCCTAACCTTCAATTAGGATTTTTCTTTACCTAACATCCAATTAGATTAGTTACTCAGGAGACTTCTCACCTGTTTAACCTCCAATTAAGACTTTCTCTTGCTAGTCATCTATCCTGACTAGACTTCTCTCTTTCAAACATCAGATCATGTTTGGATCAACCACCGATGAAATTGACCAAACTTAAGTGCATTATCAAATATCGAAACTCTATAAATTATTGCACAACATAACTTAGAATCCATCTAATATGAAATACATCAAAACCTCAATATAAGTAGGAGTTATTCCATGTTGTATCAGTTCGGTATAAACAGGATTATATTGTAGCTTTTCATGATACTTAAGATAGTTCAGGTTTCTTTTAAGAGACTATCCAAGAGCCAAAATAAATTATTAAATTAAAACAAGCTGAAACAACATTTACTATAAGGCATCAAAAAGAACATAAGATCGATCTTTACCTTGCTAGCCTATCTAGTATAGGCATAGCCTCCTACTAATCAAATCTAAACATTAGTTACTTAACTGACTTGGAAGATGGAACAAGAAAGTGAGGGCGCACCAGCGAAGCAAGTCACACCTGGTGCGACCAATCCAACTCTAGATT
Source organism: Boesenbergia rotunda (assembly GCA_024364735.1). Taxonomy (NCBI): domain Eukaryota; kingdom Viridiplantae; phylum Streptophyta; class Magnoliopsida; order Zingiberales; family Zingiberaceae; genus Boesenbergia; species Boesenbergia rotunda. The sequence goes on from JAGFNQ010005708.1 coordinate 361,998, forward strand.
GGAAAGGAAATGTGCTGGAGTAAATGTTCCTATCAAACCGAACCAATTTTAAAAATCAATCTTTAATTCTTTTGTTTAACCCGCAACAATTTTATCTGTCTGTTTGATAATTAAGCAATATGTTTGATAACCCCCTTTTCAAATCACCACTGTAATTATCTCAAAGTATCAAAATCATATAATTAACCCCACAAAAGCAAAAAAACACCCACCCTGATGCATCTCTATTTGATGACCATAAGATTACTAAAGAAATAGGAATCAAAACCAACTCTTAGTTCTGATCTCAATCATCATTACAGAAATCATTAGATCTTACTCAAATGCAACGGACAAGTAGGATAAGATCAACCCCCTATACAAAACCTCCAAATTGCACTGACCACAACCCACTTGCTCGTAGGTTCATGCCGATCGCAGCCACCTGGCCAAGGTTAGTAGACAGTTAGCGAGGTATCCAGGAGATCGCGAGCCAGGACCTGATAGTGTTCGCCACGAGAGTCAGTTGGGCCAGCCCCCAGCCATTCAGGCAGTCGTACGCATGGTTGCCCACACTCCCAAACCATTCCCCAACCTTGAGCTAGGTCGGGCGCCGCAGACGGACGCGGGACGATCCACGCCCCAATCTCATCACAAGAGTTGTATACTTACTAGAATCAAACAGACATCACTCAGCCAACCCCCGACTCAGAGCGTACCTTGCGCCTCCACCCTACCAGTCGTACGCGTGGCTGCCCACGCTCACTGGCCATCACCCGACTCGGGCCTCAGCACTCGGACCCGCCAATTGGCTCTTGGGGTACGGGCTATCTCGCCCCTACACCCCCTATGTCATCATATTCAAGGTACGACCCTGCTAACGGGGTTCCGCGCACCTTACTCATTTCTGACACTTCTCGCGGTCAGTCCGCCAATTCAGTACTCTCGTACTGCTCGAGCACCCCGCGCCATGCCGCGCCACTCCTAAGTGCTCCCTACGAGCTGACAGTTATCACACCCTGCTCTCAAGACGACAATCATATAATAACTTGGATTCATATCGCAAGTTTAATCAATTATTCGATACTGACTTAGTCTTACCCCCTCCTCCCTTCCACCCCCCCCCCCACCCACCTCCCCCCCCCCCCCCCCCCCCCGAACACATAAAATAATATATTTAGGATTCAATCGACATAGTTAAATCGAAACGAACTCTTAGTTATGGTTCAATCATGGAGAGACAACCAACAAAAGCCTTACCTTATACATGAAACATGAGCGGATAGACCAACCATAGTTAAGCTTCCATCAGTCAGGAGATGAGATCTGATGTCGACATTGAAACTTAAGGTGCAGCATTCAATCAAAACCCCAACTCAAAAACCTGAAACAACAACTCAATTAACAGCACTTACCAAACAAAGATAAGGTATCCACGACCTGAAGCAAGCTACAAGAAATCTTCCATTGTTGTTTCATCCCTTTCGGAAACAAATAGCAACACCACTAACCGTGAGGGAAACATGGAATAGGAAAAGGTCAGTGTAGTTCCAAAAGACTTTGATTGCAACGCTCACTCAGTAGGGCGATCAGCATAGTCATACCAAGAAGGTTGTCAGCTGCTGGTGAAAAACAGGATCAGTGGACGTTCCAATAATCCATGATCAGCAGGAAATCACAGCAAGGTGACAGAGGGAGTAGGAGTGCACAATTCACCAAAGCCAAGCGGAAATGACACAAATTTGATTGCTCACTGCGAAGGAGCCGATCGCAGCCAGATAATGGTCGCAGCAACTGCTAACAACTCGTTGCTGCCTCGAAGCGGACTGAAATATGATAGAAAGGCTGCAGAACCAGAGAGAGGAGCTGGAGCTCAACAACGTTCATGTGAGAGAGACACGAGCGTGGGCAGGGATTGTCGGTCAACCTAGACGTGTTGGTAACTGCTGCAAATTGAGCGTTGCTGAAGTCGCAACGGTGTCTGTGGTCAGGCATCGTGCACGAGAGACACCTAGAGAGGAGCCAAAAGAGGGATCCGACGACGAGCGGACGAGGTCTCGGTTGGGTGCTTGGCTAGGGTTTGCGGCGGCCTCGACAAGAAAACAAGAAAACTCAGAAGGAGCGACGAAGACCCTTTCTCTCTAGGTTGGGAAGGCGGTGTGGCGGCTGCGGTGTAGCGAGGGAAGTGGGAAAATCTGTCAGAGTTTTCATGTAGAACGCTGAGGCGGACCGTTGCTATTGCACTGGGTTTCACGAGGAGGGAACGAAGACACTCGATCGGAAAGAAAGGCAACAATGTAACATCTCTCGACCAACAAAAATATGCTCATTGCTGAGATGAAATTTCTGAAAGAATCAGTTATGGATACATGGAGAGCCAAAGTGTCTGAACAGCATAAATGGTGGGTAAATTGCTTGTTTCAGAATCCTCACCGGCTCACGCTATGGGTATTTACTAATCTATTATTCCATCTGATGCCAACGACCTTCAGAAAAAAGGAAAAATTTGAAGGTTTATTTATTATCAATGAAGGAATTGGTACTGGATATCAGAACTGGGAAAAAAAATGAGTCGGTAAAGAGAACCAAGTCACGTTCCTTCACAAGCAAGGGAAGAATGGAAGAAGAGTCAACAAGGATCTTTCTTTCAGGCTTCAGCATGGTTAGGGTTGTTATCTGTCACAACTGAAATGGCTGCTACTTCATCTCGAGACGGAACTTTAAGCAAAGATTTCATTACGTCATATGCCGTAAATCCTATTGCCACCGATGGAACAACCTGGAACATTCAAAGCAACAGTGTCAGGTCAAGCGATTGCATTTTATAATGGCAGGGGAGTCGCATGTTGCAAAAACAAGTATTCCTTAAGCAACTTCTCTTCCACTACTCTTGTTATGAAAATAGTTGCTTTGAAAATGGAAATACAAAGTAAAAACGCACAAAACTTGAATCAATAGCAAATTACTCCTGAGTTGCCGAATTTATGGACACAAGAAACAGACGATACAAATAGAATAAAGTACTAGAAAGAAAAATTGACCTTCAAATAATTGATGCTCAGTCCAGAAAAAAGCTGTCTCCAACCCTGAGTTTGAATTATCATAACCAGGCTTTCAAAGGTTCCTCTCCTCATTTCATTGTTAGCTGTGGAGAGGGCTTCTACCTGGATCATGTTACCTTTCTTAATTTTACATGCCTGTTATGCTTAACAAGTTTAATGTATCAGCGGATCGTTACCTGCATTTGCCGTCTAACAACATCTAGGGGATATGTCAATGTCTGTCCCAGTAAACCAGCAACCGATCCACATGCAAGTTTAACGGAAATGCCCTTTTTATGATCTTCAGGCACATGGCTCTTCATTTCCTCGTAAAAATAAAACTTGAGACCAGAGTAAGGAAAGATTCCATACAAGGATGGGCCTAACAAAAAATACAAGTCAATGGCCTGCCAACAAGTGAGTAATAAGGCAGGGGTAAAGAAATGAAACTACTGCTAAATAATTATGTTGAATCTCTGAAGATTATGCAATAATATTTGACTTAATCAAAGTCCAAATTAAGGTACTCAATATAAAATAACTCAACTAAAATAGGACCAAAACATGAATAAAATTCAGCCTAAGCAACTCCCATTCACTTGTTTTTTCCTTCTAGGCATAGGCAAAATATGACCTAAACTAGTTGGCAAGCAATTTACAGCTGGTAACTCTGAGAAGACATTGCATAGCTAGGATCTAGTGCCACACTCATTCGCTTATGTTTGGAAATTGTTTGTTTCAGCATTTCAACCTAGCTATCAAGTAAAACAAAAGGATCAGACTGATCAAAATAGGAAACAATTCAAATGGATAGGCCATCCACCTTGCTTTCCAGAACATAAGCAAAGATTACCCAATACACACATTGGTATACTTCTTCAGTTCTTCCAAACCTCCGCTTCTAGATTACAGTAGTTGAAATTTTGTAGAAATTCCAAATTATTGCAAGGTTCTACTGATAAATAATAAATCTGCAAGTAACACATACCTACGCCACGATATAGGCCTCTCAAGCCATTTTGTTTGTATATCTTCAAGATACAATCAAGAATTCCTCGATAAACCTGTTCAGGCAAACTGTATCGTTTTCTATCTTTTAGTCTTGATGGTCCTACAACCTGCAAACATTCATAAAGGCCATTCCAAGCATGTAAAAAATTTTAAACAAAGAAATTAGCAACCAGTGATTAATAACAAATCTCATGACAAATAATAAGACCCTGAGTTTAGGAATAGGTATATTCGCCTAGTAGCAAGAACATGATAGATGGATATAGCTCTATGATCAGGATGGTCTGGCCAATTCAGCGGAGAGGACATGAAATAAAATGACAACAATTCATATATCAAAATATGGCAGGCATATACCTGATAAGCAAGCTTTGTTCGAACTAAATCAAGTGGGTAAGTGAAAATACTGCAGTTCCTCCTGCTATTGACCCTGAAACAAGATCAAGAACAGGTCCTTTTCCTATATTAGGAAACCCAAGAACGATCCAGCGTCGATACTGCTCATATGCCATATAATGTAAAGCTGCATAGGGGACAATTCTTGCAACACTGGCTCCATTTCCCCTGAGCAAAAGCACGAGGAAAAATCAATCAGGATCAAATAATTAATAGCTAGCACCAAGAGAAGGTAGAAGTAATTGATTTGCATCACACACAATACTATGAACTGTCATACAGACCTGTAGAATCCTAACAAACCTTCAGTCTGTACAATCTTCCTGAAGGATCCCAACAATCCTATACTCTGGAACTCTGCTCTTCTGGTCTAGCAACAACAATAGGCATTGACAAGAATTAAGCAGTAGACCATCTCATGGTATGCCAAAAAAAAAGGAGAACAAAATTCTTTATGCTTAAATGAGAGGGCAAATATCTTCGGAGTTCATCATTTTGACACTTTTAAGCTCAATTTGTATTTAAATAAAATGTGGAGAAGTCCACATAAATGAATAGCATTGGATAGCGATGGTTCAATTATTTCAAGACTTTCTTCTCTGATGGATTAATCCTAGTAGAAGTCAAGTAGTTTTAGAAAGGAGGTACTTTTCTTAAGCGTGAACATGTGCATAACCAAAGAAGAAACAGTTGCACATAAGTTGGCTGCTTATATCAAGCTTAGTCAAATTAATCATCATAGTATTTGAATGTACCAAACATTCAATTCACTTATTAACACCCAACTGATTGGAAATGTTAGTGGTTCTTGTACTTGTTTTCAAATTCTCAAATGTCACCATCACATTCATTTTCTTCATTTTGAAGAATTGACTGATCTGTGAGCCATGCTTTAGTGATGTGCTTACAAGAAAATTTCTTTCTCTTCAGTTACAAGAAATACTGAACAAATGTAGTTCAATTCTTAGATTCATGCAGGTGCTCAAAATTAGCTAAAGCAATGTGACAAGAAAATTTTAGGCTGCATCCAGTTTGGCTAAGTTGCACAATCAAATGAACACCGAAAACGAAAAACATTACCAGCTTGGCTAGTTAAACGAAAAAGTATAAGAAAGACTTCAAACCTCAGTTCAAGAATTCAAGACGCTTTACAATGACAAAAAAAACTGCACCGGTCTAACAACTCCAGAAAGCGCTTGCTCATATACATTTAGGAGGCACCTAAAGCACTTCCAGTAAATTTTTAATCACTAATATATAAATACAACGATAGCCCCGAAATCCTTCCAATTATTAGGAAAAAGGATGTATAAATTTAAACCAGACCCGACACAAAATCCAAACTAAAGGATCGCGATGGCTTAAAAATAAGTGAAATGAATCAATCTTCAGGAAGAAACACGGTAACCTCACCTGGAAGAGAATCTTGACTCGCTCAAGGGGAGCAACGGCCGACTTGGCGACTCCGCCGGCGACGCCCCCAGCGACGAGCTCCTTCACAACGAGAGGGATCGTCCCTGCCCTAACCTCTTCCTTCGCCGCCGTCGACACTACGCCTCCTCTCTCCTCCGCCATGGAGGAAGAGAGGGGATCGTACAATTTGGACTCGAGATTTCGAGAGGAGAAAGAAATGGGAGATGACGACCGACGAGGACGAAACGCGCAAATAAGTTAATTCGTTACGACGGCGTTAAAAATAATATAAACAATCACCACACGGACCATATGTGCCGGTTCCCACTTCGCATTCAAATGAGTTAACGGGTAATGAGTTGGGTAAATTAGGTACTCACTGATACGGAGAGAGACGCAACGCCATGTGAAAATCCAACGGTAAAAGATTTTCCCGCATATGATACAACTATGCGATGGTAAACCGTGAACGCTTCGCTTTTTGATTGGTGGGGTCAAGATACGAGACGAAAAGAAAAATGCGCCGCCGGTGGGAAAAAATATATATATCTGCATTTACGTGGGGCCGAAATATTACTCGACTTTTATATTTCTAAAGCGGTGATATTCAAGACATTTCCAATGATTAAATATTATGAATTTTTTTTTATAATTTTTAATATATCATATAAATATTATATCAAAAATATAAAAACCTATTAAAGAGTTTTCAATAATTAAAGTTGCCAATATTTTTTTTATTTTTAATATATCACATCAACATCCCATCACAAACATAAAAACTATTTTTTAATTTCTAATAATATCATTCAATATCTTTATATACTTTTTAATTTAATTAAATTTATGATTATCATTTAATATATTAAATAATTATGATTTTTAATTTAATTTAATTATAATTTTTAATTAATAAAATAATTTCTATGAATTTTAATTAAATTTAATTTATAATTTCTATTTAATATTTAATTAACTCATAAATTTTAATGTAATTATAGTCATTTATACCTTTTTAATTTATCAAATATATTTATTTCTAAAAAATTAATTATAATTTTAATCATTATTATTTATTCATGAAATAAAATATTATAATTAATCTCTTTAAATTTATTTTTTAATTATTTTAAAAAGTCAAATATGTAATATTATTATATCATTTATTATAAAGGCATCTCCAATGTAAGAATTTTGGGGAGGTTTGTAAAAAAAAACCCAAATCGTTATGGGCATGAGGTTTAGGATTTTAGTTCAAGAGCAAGAACAGGTTTGTATTTTCAAACTTACTTTTTTTCTCTTGAATATAGATCCAATAATAAATAATGTAATAATATTATTTGTTTTAATTTTTAAAATAATTAAAAAATAAATTCAAAGAAATTAATTATAATATTTTATTTTATGAATAAATAGTATATAATAATTACAATTGTATTTATTATTTTAATATAAATATAATTGATAAATTAAAAATATATAAATGACTATAATTAAATTAAAATTTATAAGTTAATCAAATATTAAATAAAAATTAAAATTAAATTAAAATTCATATTAAATAATTTAATAATTAAAATTAAAAATAAATAAAATTAAAAATCATAATTATTTAAAATAGTAAATGAAAATGATACATTTAACTAAATTAAAAATTATAAGTTAATTAATTTATTAATTGAAAAATATAAATAAATTAAATTAAAGACTATAATTATTTAAAATATTAAATGAAAATTATAAATTAAATTAAATTAAATTAAAAATCATATTAATTAATTTATTAATTATAAATTATAATTAAATAAAATTATAATTATAATTATTTAAAATATTAAATAAAAATTATATATGTGTGATTTATAATTTAGGGCCCACTAAAAAGTGTTGGATCGAGAAAACCGATAGAGGGGGGGTGAATATCGGAAAACTTTCGGATTTACGTAAAGAGCAATTGCACAGCGGAAGTTAAAAACACACAACGCAAACACGGGAGGTTTTACTTGGTTCGGAGCCTAGGTCGACTCCTACTCCAAGGCTCACGGTCGTTGACCGTTTACTTTGGGCAATTCTATATAGGCGCAGAAACAATTTACAAAAATTGATTACAAAGTAAGTGCAGTAAATTGAAATTCACTCTTCTTTACCGACGTCCGAAGTAGATTGACTTTTTCCGGAGCAGCAGGACGTCGTCGGCTTGAGTTCGGCAGTTTCCGGAGCGAGGCGCGAGAGCAGAAGAGCGTAGAAGCTTTGTGTTCGAGATGTTCTTCGAAGCCTGGGCGTTGGGTGCTATTTATAGCACCTCGGGGCGCCCTGGACGTCAGGGGCGCCCCCCCCCCCCACGTGTCAAGCGATCCGTGATTCTCTCGGTCAAGCTTTATCCCACCCGAATAGGGATGAGGTTTGACCCTGGGGGCGCCCTGGACGCTGAGGGCGCCTTGCTTGACTCCTTCCGCGCGGGCTTCTCGACTGGATAAGGGTGATTGGCTTCGCTGGCATAAGCGCGGGGCGCCTTGGCTGCTGAGGGCGCCCTGGCTGCTGGGGGCGCCCTGGATGCTGAGGGCGCCCTGGCCAGTATTCAGCCGAGGCTCCTTTTTGCTTCATTTGTTTCATCTTTACCTTGGGGCGCCCTACTCAGCTGCTGCCTCACTCCTTTGAGGCTTTCTGAGCTGTAGACACTCGTTCCTTTGGTCCTGCATCCAGGGTTAGTACGAAAACAACAAAAAGCAGTAAGTTGTTAGTTTCATACAGTCATAGCTGTCTTGGTTCTGACTTTGGGTCTCCCAAATGGAGCCCTAGGTCGAACCGACGCCTACTGTTCCCTCGACGGGGAACGCGTCCTCACCTACTCCTCTCGGGAGGGTTTACCTGATGTCAACCGTTCCTCTGGTTGGACTTTTGCCTGACGGTCCTTTGCCAGATCTTGGATGCCGAGCTGTCCTTCGCCCGGTGTCTTGCATTCCTTCGCTAGGGCTTTCGTCCTGGCATTCCTTCGCCAGTGCCTAGCATTCCTTCGCTAGGGCTTCTGTCCTGGCATTCCTTCGCCAGTGCCTAGCATTCCTTCGCTAGGGATTTTGTCCTGTATACTAGAGTAACATGTTAGATAACAACTAAGACTTAACTTTTAAACCCTGTTGCCATTATCAAAACACAGGTTTGACTTTGGTGCTTTCTGCACCAACAAAAAGTTATATAGAGGTTTTTTTTAGGGTAAATTTTCTTAAACTCCCCACTTCCAAACTCATATTTGCATGCAATCCCTATCCAAACTTTTATTTGCATGCAGTCCCTGATGGGATTGACAAGACAGCTTTGTGAGTATTATTTGAAGAAAGTTGAGTATAAAAGTTAGAAAATTGAGTATGTAAGGTTGCATCCACCACATCAAGAAACTGCATACTCAATTTTCACTCTTTTATACTCACTTTTCACTCTTTTATACTCATTTTTCACTGATGTATACTCAATTTTCACTCTTTTATACTCAATCCATTAGGGAGTTAACACAAAGAAAAACTCAAATGGGGACTGAATGCAAAGTTTGACTTGCCATTAGGGATTTAAAGTAAATTTACCATTTTTTTTTATTGTGTAGAGAATAGTAGGTTTTTATATTTATGACGTGGTATTGATGTGGCATATTGAAAATTATAAAAAATTCTTATTAATAGCTTTAACCATCGAAGACATCCTAATAGGTTTTTACATTTTTAACATAGTATTTATGTGGTATATTGAGAATTATAAAAAATCTCCTTTAGAAGTTTAATCATGGGAAATGCCCTAAGCTCCACCTTCGAGAGAAAAATACAGGTTTGAAAATACAAACATATTCTTGAAAAATCTCAAACCTCATGCCCATAATGATTTGACCTTTTTTCTTTAGCCTTTTTATTTTACAAACCTCTCCAAAAATTTTGCATTGGAAATTCCCTTATATCTCATTCTGCTACTCTATCGGTCAATATTATATTTAAACATCCTTTGAAATCTGTTCCCAAATTATAAGTAGAAAAAAATCACAAGTTGGTTTATAATTGATGGTAAAATAATTAGGGAATAAGAAAAAAAATCCTCAAGAGCATATATATTTTTCCTCATGACTCCATTCCCTTGGAGCCTTTTTTTTTTTAATTCAAATATCCAACTCTTCGAACCAATTAATTCAGATGATAATTGATTAGGTGCCACAAAAATTTTTCACTAGCTACCATAGTAAATCAAGAAGAGCGTGTTAGTACAATCTTCTTTAGGTCAAGGTTTACAAATTTGACTAAGTTTAAGTGAGCTTGAGTTTCGATATTTGACAATAATATTTGGATGTTGTGTGAGACAAGTCAAATATGTCAAGGTCAAAACTTGACAAGTCCTAACTCGAGGGTTAGCCAAAAGGGTGGAAGTCTACCGAGAGACAAGACCTAACCGCGGTTAGGCAAAGGAAAGTCCTAATAAAACTAGGCAAATCTAGTTGGGAACTAGGTGAAGTCTTAGTGGATCTTGGAGGATCGCGGTTGATCGGAGATTGGGCAAAGTAACCTTACACTTGTGTTAGATAAGATAGGGCTTGGGCAATCGATCAAGTAATCGATTGGGTTGGTTTGTCACAAAAATAAAAGCCCTCCTAATCAATTGGGTGATTGATTGAGGGCTACCAATCGATTGGGTGATCAATTGGTTACTGTTGTATTGTCTCGAGAACAGAAAGACTCTTGATTAATTGGGTAATCGATCAAGGTCAATCCCAATCGATTAAGTGGGTAGTTTTTGTCGTAAGAACAAAATGAAACTTAATTGATTAAGACCATCTTGTGAGAGCACAGTAAGATATTGAATCGATTAGCTAATCGATTAAGAAGCCTTAAATGATTAGGTGATCAATGAAGCTTTGAAAAATGGTCATTAAACGATTAGATTTGATGTAGTAATCAATTGGGCAATCGATTAGGAATCCTAGTCGGCGTGATATAAAGAGTTTTTCACGCATGTTGAAGATAAAGCTCTTCTCTTCCTGCTTCACCCATTCTTGTGTGCTTCTTGGGGACAAGTGTTGTTGCATTTCCAAGCATCAACGGGTAATTCCAAGTTAAAAGAAAGCAAGATAAGCAAGAAGTCATTGTTGTAAATCTTACAAGTTCATTTTGTATTTGCTTGTTCTTGTTGTAATTCTTTGTGAGCTTATATGAGACTTCTCCGCCTCCACGAAGAAGAGATTTATAATGTTTGTAAGTGTGAGGAGAGCAGATTCTTGAATTAGTCATCTTGAGGAGGTAGATACTAAGTAAATCCTTGAGTATTAGCGTTTGCTCAAGTCTTCCATGGCGACGAATTTACATAGAGCAAAAGCGAGTTATTCAAACCCCCCTCTAGCTCTCGACGTGTCCTAATAGAATGCTCATGGAAGGTCATTCAGATTGTTAACATTCTCAAGTTCATTTCTCACTGGAGAGAAAGTCCTCTACAATGCATTTCAGTTGAGATTCAAACCTTAAATTTTTTGGTTATCCATTGAAAGGCCTAACCATTCCATCGCTGCCCCGAGGGCTAGTGTTGGATTTTATTTTATTTTATTGATAATTCAAGTATCCAACTTTTGGAATTGATTTATCCTAAAGGTGACCCATTCAGTCCCAAAAAAAATTCCTATCAGATACCATAATAAATTAGAAAGTGATCATAGAGATCCATTCAGATGATCACTAATCGTAAGTCTACTTTTCATTAGAGAAAAATTTCTCTATAATACACCGCACTTAACCATTACACGACTGTTTCGAAGCTGATGTTAAATTGTTAAAGAAGCATATGGTTATGATGATATATTTAAAAAATCAATACTATTGTCATATTAACTTTCAAAATACAGCATCACACTGATTTTAAAGTTTATGTAGTACAATAATATTGATTTTTAGAATACAGCAGTAAAGTAGCGTTGTATTAAATTAGCGTTGTTCTTTAAAATAGTTGTTGGATATCTTGGATATCTATTGTGAATAGAAAGGAAGGTGGTGGGACTTTAGTCCCATATTAAAACTTTCCATTTATATCTATGGTGAATGGAAAAAAGAGGTGGTGGGACTTTAGTCCCACATTGAAACTTTCTAGTGAGTAGAAAGTGAGGAGGAGAATAAAGGGACTCCCTTGTGAGTGGGGCTTTAGTCCCACATTGGTAGTTTTAAGACAAAATGTTTGGTTTATATTGTATTACAAACATGATAGTTGTGAACAAATGCTATGAGAGGGGCTCTCTCTCACGCGTGGGTGCGCAGGGGTTGCAAATCCAGGGCCTGGATTTATACTGAACCAAGTGAACTCATGTGCGTGCACGACCCGCGCACGTCGAATGTTCGACCGGTAAAAAGGGGACGACACAGAGAAATTCTCCTCCAAAATAATCGAAGGTCGACTATTCTAATTCTTAACCTATTTTAGAATTTATTTATATAGGATAGATCCTGAGAGATAGACGTCCATCTGAACCTCGAAGCACCGCCGGAGGAGGACGAATCTGTTTCAAGAAAACTGCGCTGCGCAGGCCTCAGCAACATCTCGGTCGGGAGACGTCCGACCACTACTCGGGAGATCCCAATCGGGAAACTCCACTCGAGAATTCCGCTCGGCGGCTCGGGAAAATCCACTCAGGAATTCCAGTTCGGGAATTCCACTCGGCTACTCGGGTCACTCGGCCACTCGGGAGCTCACTCGGCCATTTCGCTCGGAGCTCACTCGGCCAATCGGGAAAACTACTCGGGTCGGGAGATTCCACTCGAGAGCTCATTCGGCCACATCGGGATTTCGCTCAGGAGATCACCCGACCACTCGGGAACCTCACTCGGGAAGCTTCACTCGGAAGCTCGGGAGACTACTACTAGAGAAGAAGGTAACTCGTGCCATTCAACAGAGATAAGTTGAAATTAATTTCTGTAATTTTAATTTACTGTAAATTCTCGAAATTTCCTCCTACAATAGTAACACCAAATATCAAATAGTTATTGACAAGAAGGGTAAATAGAAGACAAATGAGTCGTTTAAAAAGTTTTAAAATTAAATGTATCTTTTAAAAATTTCATACGTCTTCATTAATTGCTAAAAAAAATATTTATCAGCCCGATTTAAACAAATAATATGCTCACCGTCCAATGTGAGATTTGACGGAGTGACAAAAATATTTTATTGTTTTGATAAAATAATTCCATAGTCTTGGTGAAGCAGCAGTAGCCGATTAAGCCACAATGTCTTCTCAGTTAAAATAATAATAATAATAATAATAATAATAATAATAATGCCACGTTTATGAAATGGATATTACCTAGTTTAAATGGAATTTGCAAAGGAACAGCTTGAGAGGACAGCTGAAAAAAGGCCACCTTATTGTTTGTTATATTAAAGAATGAATTTACACAAGTCATTTAACAATTCCAGCCAGCCAGCAATATCTACAGTCCAGTGACACTGGTCTTTACACCAAACGAGCCCCCACCCCCGCAAACAACAGAAAACAAAGAAGAAAAGAAAAAGAATCTTCTATATGTATAAATAAATAGCCTCACGGTTTTACATGGTCCACAAAATTGATTTTGGTACTGCAATTGGTTTCAAACGTCAAGGGATACTCTTGTCTTGATAGGCTTTAGCTTTATTCCCATGCTTTCCGGCGAGAGCAGCTCCGGAGCGATGCACAGTGGACTCAGCGGACTACGGGGGCTGTAGCCCAGCTGGCTTGGCCGGCACAACCCATACCCCATCAGAAAGTATTCCATAGGAATCAACATTGCGTGGGGTTGCTCTTCTGTAATGACCGAACCGCATGACTGAACCTCGACCAATGCACAGTATCTCTTGTCCAGTTTCGATGTCATATGGATGGCTTCCGAGTGAAATGGAGAATCCTCGCCCACGAATATCAGTGTCCTACAATGTAGCTTCTTCAATGCTTCCGTCAAGTCGTATCTCCTGTTTGTTATGATAAATTTATCGCCAACTCCAATGTATATATTTGATGATTCTGTTAAGCAAAGATTAATGGGCATTACCCATTAATTGACTGAAGAAACCGCCAAACATTAGCGCTTTGCTTCTCATCCAGCAACTGCAGGCAGATGATAAAGATATATTCATGTGTCTGGCTTTTCACTTGGACAAATTCCAAATATCAAGAAAAGAATGATATACTAACACTTCTACAAGCTTGCACAATGTCTGATTCTGGGACATGAGAATTTCCTCGTACCTCCTGCAACATATCGAAATAGATGAACAACTAAGGTTACAATCAATAAATCTTGTAGACGAGTGAAATAATGTGAGTTACCTTGCTAAAGTACCGTTGGAGAAAGTAATCCTTGACCAAGCCACACATTCCATAAAAATAAAGAAAATTTGATATTACCTGAGATTTTCAGAATAATATTAGCAGCAACTCAGTGATCGTAGATTAAAAAAGAAAATTGTCAATTGAAACATTGGAAGTTACCTTACTACATAACCACTCTGACCATGAGGGAGCCTTGCAAAGAGGTGAGACAAGTATGAGCCCCATAACCCGTTCCCTATATTTAGTCTGAAAGTGAAGCATACAAAGGGTCAAATTGAAAGGTTAGGGAGTTTAATAATCTAAGGGTTCGCATAATAAAAAAAACTTACAGCAAAAAGGGTGAGAACGTAAGCACCCGCTGTGACACCAAAGCACATGACAGAACCTAGTCTGAACAGCTCAAAACCATACAAAATTCAAAATTGTTGCAGAAGAAAAAAAATGAACAATTATGTGGTCTGGAAAAGTATCCTTAGGATAGTAATGAAAAATTACATATCAAGCATGATACATATATATAGAGAGAGAGATAGACTATTACCCAAAGAAATTAAGAACTTCTACCACTTGATCAACTAACTGATCCACAGAAAGCACTGGTTCATGTGAAGAAATTGGAGCAGCACCTAACTGCAGAGCACTTAAGGCAGAGGACCAACATAATCATGTTAAATTATAAGCAGAAAATGGATCAGAGACAGGCTTCAATATTCTCATAGATAGATGACATAAAAACTTGCAACAGTATTACTGACCTCATGTCCTGGAGGACTAATATGGTAAATGCAAAAATTATGAAGCAGTAAAGAAGCAGCTTCTGGGCAAAAAAATAATCCTTGAAAGCATGACATATCTGGGGAGAAAAAACTAGGAATTTAGAGTACTTCTAAATATGTACATGAGAGCTAATAGAAAGCAATTTGTTTTCTTAAGTTTAAACATAAAAAAATTAATTTCTTCTAATTATTTGTGGTAGAGATAAATAATACATTGTCGCAGAAGAGCACAATACAAGACACAAAGTAGTTACTCCAAACACTAAACTATTTAGACTTTAGAAATCAATATAGCATTATCTTGAAGAATGAAACGATGGTAGGATAAGGATGCTAACGAAGAGTGATCGAGTGACTGAAATAAGGAAAAGGACACCAAATAGTCTGTAATGTGTATAAAACACCTTGTAGCTTCATGTTGAGTACAAAATGAACATAATTAAAAGAATGAGGGCATAAAAATGCAAATATAAATGACACGACTAAGAATGCTAAAGTAATGATTTAGTTTAACTTACGATTTAAGGCTACATCTGGATAAGTAAGAAGTGCAGGCTTTTCCAGATCACCATAAACAGCAACTGAGATTGGGCCATTATTTGTCAATACATGATGTTCCTGAGGGGGGAAACAACCTGTTTTTAGATCAAATGCCAGCATGTACATCAGGTAAAAGAAGGCAGGCACTCAAACCAGAATCAGTATGGGTGGATGATTACATCAACAATAGAATATAAAGAAAATTTTTAGTTGAGAAAATGAAGAAGAGAATGTACATAGGATCCCTAGCAAGCATTGACGTCACATAGCATCAGTGATTTGGACGACATTAATTAGGGAAAAAAAAGCATCTTTGCACATTGAAAGTGTGGAATGTGGAATAGGTGTACTAGGGGAGGCAAAGCCAAAGCCAAAGCCAAAATAAGGACCAAAGATTGAGTGAAGTTGTCAGCAATGTTTTCGTCATTTCTAAAGACACTTGTAACCACAAGGGGAGATGACTTTACAAGCAGCCTTTTGAGATCATTGAGATGCACTGAAACTAAACTAGATACATGCCCTAAGCAATTCAAATTATTCAGACGTCTAAGTCTCTAGATTTACCAAACATCCAGTGTTCTGTCAACAATGGCCGATTCGATTAAAATAGCCATTGTTCACTTTATCTTTCCTGCTTATGAAGTAATATCCTGGCGATGCTTCAAGAGAAGATTAGCTCGAAATTAAGCAAAGGACGTTAAAGGCAAACTGACAACTTTGATCTCCTATCACAACAAAAGATTTAAACAATAGAAACATAGTTTCCTTTGATACAAGTGCACAGCATAAAAATATAATCATTTAGAAGAAGAGCTCATCTAAAAAGGATAACTTTTGTCATGAAAAAGAATAGCCCAAAATTTTATCCGCACAGCGCTTAAAGATCAATCGTGGACAAAATATATATAATATGAAACGAGAAAGCAACAATCAAAAGAAATAAAGGACCAGAAGAACTCTCAAGAAATCCCTCTAAAATCTAACATCAATTAATCAAACGATGAAACAAACTCAAAATCCTCAAATCCAGCAGAGCCAAATCACGTCTCACATTGAAGAGGAAAAAAATATACCAAGGAATGGCATTTCCAGGCCGAAATGACCACTACAACAACATTTCCTCCCAATGAATCAGCCAAAAAAAATCCCCCAAAAGGAACCACGACGAAGAAAAAAAGAACCCTTACCTTCCCTCCAAACGAGATCCTCTCAACATCGACCGAGACCGACCCGCTCGACTCCCCCATTTCTTCAAGAACCAGCCTTCTTCGTCGTCCTCTGCCCTCTTTTGCCCGTTGATTTTTTTTCCCTTTTTGAGCCTTTCTTCTCCGATAGATTCGCTTATAAATAAAACCCACGCGGCCCTCCCCTTCTTCGGCCGCCCGGTTTAACTTCCACCCGCAGCTAAAACTCTCCCTTTAACCGCGAGTAACGCGAGCACCACCACGACCGACAGCTGCTCGAATTGACGAAACTAGCCTTGGCCTTATACTACCCGCACGATGGAGATCCGACGGTCACATGGAGCACTCGCATGCGGCGGGCCCCAGGTAGGTTGGAGCCTTTGATTGAAGCTCCCGACAGCAGGCCAGCCACGTGTTTGGCTTCTAGAGGTCCAGACAGATGACGCAAGTAAGGCCGTCGGATGATGAGGTACGAGTGGGTCGCTTCGGCAGTCGACCGTTGGCTAAATGCCGCGTGGGACGTCGGTGGCGCGGTGAAACCTGCTCTGGCGCGGAGCTGCGACGCACGTGATGAGGACCCCAGGTAGCTCGCCTGCAGGACGCGTGGAAGAAATAAATGCTCAGTTATGGTGAATGGTGTTTGCACGAGGAAGACGATCCCCCGCCCGACACCAGCGTGACTTTAAATCAAGGGCGAAAATGGCAAATAGATAATTACTGGGATTATCAGGCGTCCTAATGACTAATGATAAGTATTTCTATTATTTTCTTTTAAAAGATAATTTATATCTATCCGTACAAAAACTCACAAATTATCACAATAAAATAAATAAATAAATTCTGTCAGTTTAATTCAAGGAGCATGGAGAATAATTTTTTTAAAGTAAAAATAGGCTTAAACGGCGTACAAACGCCGTCGCCCATGTGGCTTAACCAATTATTGGATTGCCATCCACAAATCTTCTCAATAAATATTCATGAAGCTTAAGAATATAAACCAGCATTGGAAAATAATACTCAAAATAACAACAGATGAAAGAATAACCCACCGTCCTATATCTGCCAAATAGTACACAAATAATACACCTCGCAACAAATTTAATTGGAGAAGGTGGGGAGTAGCTTTCCGGCTTCCACAAGAATGTTCTTCAACCTCACACATATTTCCCACGAGCTCATGGAAGGCCACCGACGAGTTTTTACTTCAACTCCTGCCATGGAGATGTGTTGAGCAAAGCCAGAGATGGAGCCCAGCATCACTGTCAACTGGGAATCATCACTCTGTTGATTTATACGGCATGCAGAAGCAACTGTTGAATCTTTTAGATGCTACTGTATGTGAGATCTGGATCTGTTTATCCTGCGACCTGCATATGGTTCACCAAAAAAAATCGAGTAGTCTCTGTTCAGGGAAAGCCAAAAAAGGCATTAAGTCAGAATGCAGTAAAAGGTTTTAGGGTTTGGGGTTTTATTACTCTGAAACAGAGTTTCAGTTTCGACCACACTCAAGTACAGAAAAACTACACGATTCACATGCATCAGCTTATTCAGGAAAAGTATAAGAAAGTTACAACATTTTATTGTTCTGTCTTACATGTATCATAAGAAAACTAAGTGCACAACAATATTACATTACAAGTTCATTGGATGGAAATAAAACTTTCATTCTCATAGGCATTGTTAGTAATGAAACTGACAATGATAACAGATGCGAAGATCACTGTCCGTGTCTTTAGTTCCTACAAGCAACAGTGGGAAGTCCAAATCCAGAACTGTGATTTTTTTTTTTGAAAGCGATGTTTTTAAACTCGGATCTGACCAGCCAGTTCAACTGTTAAACCACACTGGTTCAGGATTGGTTTGACTGGAAAAATCAGGAACCAGTAGGGCCTCCTGTTCCCTGCCCAGTTTTTAAAAACACTGGTTGAAGGATTACTTGGTAGGGCAACAGCTATCAAAATAAACTTGAATTTAACATTCCATTTCGCTAATATTGACTGATTGACTCTATAAATTGCAATGCCCCCACAATAGGTTTGTATTTAAGATGAATAAATAAAAATCTACCAAATCCATAAACCAATTGGAGTTATATTATTGAAAACATGGCGCCAGGCATTATGACAAGCCATAAGTACACAAGTCTCCGGTTGGTGGTCCGGCTTGGAGGAAGCTACATGGATGCCACGCTTCCAAGAAGAAACAAAGCAAGGGGTAGGTGGGATTAGACATTAATGAAATGTCCAGAAAGAAAAAAGTCTAAACGCCATATGAATGATTAGGTCATCAAAATGTGAAAAAAAAGAAGAAAGGTGCACAATGTTCCTTAGAAAGCTAGTAATTAAATTATCACACCAGAATTAGAGGCATGCCTTTTGGTTAGAACAAGTACTTTATAGTTTAAGCAAAGCTCAACTTTGTTCACATGTGAAGCAAAGTAAAATCATTTAACACGTTAATCATTACAAATCTACCGATTTCAAATCCCAAATGATGGCCTCTCTTTCTGCTCGGGCTCATTCTGTCCATCATTGGATCATCTTATTCGACTGGGTATAAGTAAATTCAATTAGAGCATCAACAAAGAAACACTAGTAAGTACTAACACGGATTTTGCTATTAATTTACTGACCTCTGAAAAGGTTCCTTGACCGCATCATAAATTATATGGTGTTAGGAAAAGTTGTTGATATTTCAACTAACCTCATGGAAGCCTTCTGAATATACCATGAATTTATTAGGTAGGATTAAGAAGTTAAACATTAGAGATTAGGTCAATGACTTAATATATTTGAGTATAATCCTACATCTTGGGGGGTTTGGTTCCATGTCAAAGGAATCCACTTTTCACTCATGAGTATCATGATCTTCTAATGTAGTGAATATTTTGGCACATCTCAATCTGCTAATCAAAGCATCAGTATTTAAAAATTCTAAGCAATAACATGATTAACCTAATGGCGACAAAAAAAGTTGACTCACTTGATTGCTAACACCATCTGATCATCATCTGGCATTAAATTCCAAGGTAAATATGTAGGCCAAAAATTTGGGCTACCCAAAATCAAGAGACTTTTGACAATTTGTTACCCTAATAAATTGATATTAAAAACATAAATGACTAACTAGAAATTGTGCAAAATTTGCATAAATAATGTCAAATCTACAGCATACATATATTCAGCCTAAGACAAATGTAAAATTGGGTGAACTACTCTATCTATATAATTATTATGTACTTTTCATGTTTTAAGAATGTCAACTCATTTGATAAAAATAAACAATAATTCTGATAAACTTAACCTGCCTGCCCCTAACTCTCTGGTCGCCATCACCATCACATCCTACTTCTCCAGCGTCAACAAGCTCATGTTGTTCATCATCTTATTGTCATTGTAGTACTCATATCTCCAATTGCACATCGAACTTGCCCTTCCCATACACTAAGTTCCCCTGCATCACCACCTACCATGCAGGTCACTTGCACACCTGCCTCTTGATACCCTCTTTTGCCATCAACAAGATACCTTATCCTGTGCAAGTGCACCCTTAAACTTGATAACCCAAAAACTCTGCCATGTCTAGCGTGGAGCAACTCTAGTTCGCAATGACAACCAAGGGCTTCGGCCAAACACCTCAGTGCAAGCAAGAGCCAAAGATTGCTCCCCAAGATCCTCTTCTTCATTAACAAAAATATACACACAGAGGCAAAAATGATACTTTTTGTTTAGGAGGATCATGGGCTTACAACTATTGTCAGCACTAGCAGCCTCAATTAGTTGTTTAAGATCTCAACAGGACTGCATTCTTAGCTTACAAGCTTGGTTGTCTATCTTCTAGCAGTACTAGCATTCATAGTGTACTGTAGAGGTTCCAACCTTCAGCATAACACACACAAAACGTGCAGTCCTCTCCCAATCAGACTCATCAGACGAGTTCATTCGCAAAGGTTAGGATACTGTGTCCGAGTAATTGATGCTTAAATAACTTTTTTCCTTTAGACCCACCTCACTTCATTGCTCTCTAACCTCTCACCTATTTGCATCCTCCTTGATGAACACCTTCATGATTCGTGATTCCTAGACCTTGATGAACATTTCGCTGATGAAAAATAAATAGGGAGCTGATGTGCATAAGCTAGATGACTTGGCACGCTTCTGTTCAACTCTAGATGGATAAAAAAGTGAATGTTATATTTGTTTCTAGTTTCTAAAATATAGGATAAACAGGATGTCAAAACACGCAAGTACTTAATAACTTTAGTATTTAACCAATTAAAATTTAGTCATGAAAACAATAGCATAATAAGAAAGAAACATTTTGGAGCTACTTATTCATTAGATTATAAGCAAATTAGAGCAGCTCATGATAGTTCAGTGCTGATGTTCCATTTAGATTTGACCTGATGTTTGCGTCATTTTCTTTATACATCTACAAGTGACTAGAATATATTGCTGAACAAGGAGACAATGGCAGCATTAATAGCTGGTCAACAGTACATACCTGTGTATCCATTGAGCATTTGCAAAAGCTCGGACTCTTCCAGACGAGGAAATGAGCACAAATAGTAAATATTAACATTTCAAATAAGAGTAAACCTCCAGCACCTTAGTTGTGTGCAGTTTCCAGTGGAGAAAATGTAAAGCGTGCTAGTAATAAAACTGAAACATTTTAATTGTATTAAATCAGAACTTTAGACATGTCAATAGGTTCTGCAATTTCTAAGAGCAGAGGAACAAGAATGTATGGAAATCTGATGAACCATGAATAACTACGCGAGAAACAAAAAAAAAAAATGCTGCAAACTTGGTAATGTGCCATGCTTTATTGTTGATTCAACCTCTAGTTATCCACATAAACCTCACAATTTTCATCTGAATTGAAGGCAAAACTCAGAAGAGATATTTGGTAAAGAAGATAGAAACAAGATATGTGAACTAGTACGATGGTGAGAGCACAAAAATAAGTCAAAAGCACGAATAATAGAACTAGTGTGACACACCTTGGAGCTCCACCCAATTATTGAATGAGTGAGTCCTTAGCTAGCATGCATTTGTGATATAATCATTTGTAGCATACAGAACTAAGTTAGCAATAAAACATTAAGTTTGGAGGTGCTAAGTATGGCCAAATTGGTCCCCTTATCAACAAAAAATGGATTTCCAACAAGAAGCAACTACTCTGCTATTGAAACGACAAAAATTGAGAAATTACTGTCAAACATCTCTAGAAGAAATTCAGAAATTTGCATTTTCGATATGCATGATTTCCAGATAGCAGCAAATTATCTACATATTGATGTTTTTTCACCTCTGGAAAATTGTAGTTAAATTTAACAAACATGCCAATGCTTTCTCTCCTTCCCCGAGATTACATATTAAAGATTAAGATCTTGTAAATGTAAACTTTTCTGAGATCAAGAGAACATGTGAATTCAATCCAAATTCTCATCTTGTACATCTAATTTGCTGACTCAAATAACTTAGTAGGTACTCACCAAAATACTGTATGAACTTCACAAAGACTAATCAATTTAAACAAATTACTCTTCTATGATTTGATTAAATAAGGGTGTCACCATTTGAGATCGTAATGCAGTTATTCAACGGCATCACCGACACTGTTTCTTGTTGCAACCTCATGAAATCTTTTTTTTAACATTGACACTATCCGTGAGCCTCCTGAGGCATTGGTAATGCCATGAAGCTTTGCAAGAGAACTAACTAGGCCACTTACTCTTGCTGCCCATGCGTGACATCAGCAAAATCTCTTTCATCAAGGACACCTTATAGGGAGAAAAAATAGATTTTTCCCCCCAAGTGACAACCAATGCAAACTATTTCAACCAATATGTCAATTTTCAAAGACAATTAATTCTCTTGAGCATGACACAACTTTAAAGTTGCTTCTCGATTATATGGAGAAGAAAAATTAAAGGTTTATTTACTTAAGAGGGAGGGTGCTTCTCCGTACAATGCACAAGATCATAAAAAATGTTACCAAGAAATAAAGGTCGAGGACAAAGACTACTACCGATGAGGCAAAGCAGCTCTTGTGTAGAGTATCCAGCAACAAGGTGGGAATTGGGAAGAAGTTTACTAACTTCATACTCTTCTCATCTTGTTTCTTCCTTCTCTTCAATATCCCAAGTAAACCACATTTACATCCCTGCTCCCTCCTTCCACTCTCTCCTAAAACTTCTTCCCCATTCATTTCCCTCTCGAGTTATCAGTACTTGCAGGATAATAGCAGAGATGTTCCAATATGACACTAATATGCACCCAAATAAAATCTTCTCATCTAACTACAGAACTCGACCAAAATTTGCAAGATGATATGTGAATCACCAGAAAATAACAATAAGAACCAACAGTGAACTCATAGTGGTCTTGATTCAGATTGAAAAGATGAAAAAATTCAGCATAAGATGTACACTAACACGAGGCATACACTAGTATGCAACGAAACGAACTCGTTCATCTTTCTATACATAATTCAACCAAACTATAAAGGAAGAACGTCTTCCTCAGAGAACTTCAGCAAAGTCTGGATGCAAGACAGAACATGCGCGCGCGCGCGTATAATACATATATACAACTGTGACTAGACCACCGATACCTACAAGAAGTAGGATAGCCGGGAGTATGAGAATCACCCGTCGGCGACTACGGTCGTCGCCGTCTCCAATTGCAAAAAGGCGAGCGCGGCGCGCGAGGAAACCCACAGGAAGGCGCCCAACCCTACCACCATGGACACAGCCGCAGTACGGCGGCAAAGCCTAGCGTAACCGGCGAAGTTACGGCGGTGCATGATGGCACCGGCGGCGGCGGAAGCGGAGAGGACCAGCGCGAGCACGAGCGTGTAGAAGGCAGCGGGTTGGCCCCGGAAGAGCACCGAGGGGACTTGGCCGCCTCCCCCTCCAGGAAGCTCCTCGTATGGTAGACGGGTGAGGGCGTACCCGGCGAGAATAACGACCCAAAGGAGCAAGGCTTCTAGGGAGACGCTCGCCATGGCCGATCAAAAGCGCACCAGGGAACAGGGTAAGGAAAAAAGCCGAACACTGTTGCGTAATCTCGAAGCTTCTCGACGCGAGCATTAAAATAAGTGTGCACGGATCGGACGGATAGGATGACCTCAATCGATTGTCATCATAATCCATCAGTTAGCATGTTAGAAAATATAAAAAGAAAGAAAGACTCCGCAATTATGATGCAGCGGAAGGTATTAAGTATAATGATTGGGTTAGTGAAAATGGGAAAGTGAAAATCATAATGAATAATGTGTCATTTTGTATGTACGATATTTGATGGGTTCATCGTGCCCCTCAGGGTATAGTTTGATTCGGGGCGGCAGCCGAAGGCCGTCGATGGTGTCCAAGCGATAATCGAACGTGTGCATGTAAAGTGTCACGTTATGCCACGTCATGTCACATCATTCATTATGGTTTTCACTCTCATTTTCACTCTCTCTATCATTGCTCAAGTATTAATTATCTTTTAAGAAAAATAATAGGGAGAGTAAAAATGAGAGAATGAATGGTAGAATAAATGGCGTGACACTTTATATACAGTGATCTCCGACGGGTTCATCGTGCCCCCCAGGATATAATTTGATTCGGGACGGTGGCCGAAGGCCACCGATGGTATCCAAGCAATAATTAGACATATACATGTAAAATGTCATATCATTCACTGAAATATCACATCATTCACTCTATCATTCGCTCTTCAATTTTCACTCTCCCTATCATAACTCATCTCTTAAATACCTATAGTTTAACCTGAGCTAAGATAACTTTTATAAAAAAGAAATTCTTATTGGTAATTATAGAATATTAAATTTCTAAATCCTATATCACTATTAATTTTTAATTTACTTTGACGATCGATAAAAAATAATACTTTGACGATCGATAAAAAATATTTATAAGTTTGGATTTGTCATCACAAATTTGAAGTATGCAACTTGATTAATATTTTTTTATAAAAAAATGATTAACGAGGATTTTCTAACCTCGGGCGACTGACTCGACCCCACGGAAATTTCCCATTGATCGCCAGATTAAATCGGGAAACGCTCACGGTGGGTGATCTAGAAGCCCAAATATATATATTTTTTTTTATAGAAAAGAGGGGGATAGATTTGAAGATGGAAAAAATAGAAAAAATATATATTTTTTAAATTAGCGATTTTGATATCAAATTTTTTAAAAGACTTTTATAATATTAAAATTTGGCGTTTATATGTTTTTTCCTAAATTTTAAAAAATTATGCTTAAACACTATAATTCAATTGGAATAGTAAACCTTAGTGAATTTTAATTTTTAATTTTTTTAACTTATACTATAACTTAATTTGGAAGGTAAGTTCTAGGAATTTGATTTTTAATTTTTTTAACTTGAACATTATAATTTAATTGGAAAAATGAATTTCAAAACTTTTTAATTTTTAATTTTTTTAAAGTTTGAATATTATAACCCGACACCAGTTGAGAAAGTAAATCTTAAATAAAATAAAAATAAAATATTGATTTTAAAATAAAAAATATTTTCAAAATTTTAATATTAAAATCCTCAATTTAATATCAAATTTATCCAAAACCCATGTTCGTCATTTTCAAAGTTTGAGACGAGTTTTCACAGATTTTCAAAGTTGTGATTGTCTTTGATAAATTTCCGTAATAATAATTACATCGCACGTGGATGGAAAAATAGACAAGGAATTAGTTCTAGTAAAAAGAAATGCAATGATATGGAGGGAAAATTTATAATATGAAATCTAACATGAATTATGCGATACTTTTTGTATATACATTTGATTGTCGTCAAGATACCGACGGCGGTCTCTAATCGTCATCCCGAATCAAATTATACCTTGGGGGTATAGTGAACACGTCGAGGATCGTTATAATTGAAGTGCATATCATTTTTCGCGCTAAGTATCATTTTTCTAAAAAGGAATAGGCAAAAGTTAAAAAGTATCTCTATGAAATCATCAAAACATCCCACTTTAAACGTTTATCAAGCAATTAGGCACTCCAAACTCCAACCAGGAATCCACTACAATTTCATAACTACTATAATATATATTTAATATGTTCAAAAAATATTTATATTAAAATAACTACAAAATCATAACTCCTATAATACAAATTCAATCTTATTCACCTACCATTCACATTGTAATAATTCCAAAATTATACAATTGTTATAACACAAATTTAACTTATCTAATATTTACTTTATAATAATTATGAAATAGTAATTATTACAATATAAATAACAATTACGATTTCATAACTATCATAATACACTCGATTCAAAATTTAAATAAGGAATATAAATAAGAAATAATAATGAAAATATTGTACCAAAAACAATTGAGTAACGGTAAATTAGAGATAAATCCCTAATCCAAAAGTTGGCTTTGTGTCCGCTCCCCAGGTAAGGAAACAAATGTTTTAACTCCCTATTTTTTAGTTTTAACTCCCCAATACATAAATTTACTAATATACCCTTCTTACTTTTCCTGCTTTTGGTTTTCCCGCATTTCTTCTCCCGCAGCTTCGTTTTCCCCTGTTTTCTTCCCGACACAATCTCGGCGTCCTTCACCGGCGAAATCAAGCCAGCTTCCTCTCCTCAATTTCCTTCTCCCGCGAGTTCTTGACTAGGGATGACAATTTCACCCGAATCCGACGGAGAATCCGACATCCGACCCGAATGGAGGAGGATATGGAGGGACTATCAATACCCGATATCCGACCCGAATACCCGATTAAATAAAAAATACATATATACATTAAAGATTTTTTCCCCAAAACCTACTAATAATTTGTATTAATGTTAAAATAGATTATATATATGTTTAATCTATTTTTAAAATTATAGATATATATTTTTTTAACATTAATGTTAATTATAATATACTTTTGTTCAATGATATAGTTGGATAGAAAGAAAAAAAATTATTAGTATACAAGATATCCGATCCTTTAATGGGTATGGGTATACCCGACGGATATCCGATACCCGATGGGTATGGGTACGGAGGATATAGAATCCGACCCGAACCCGACCCATTGCCATCCCTATTCTTGACGACACATTCTCGGCGTCCTTCACCGGCGAAATCAAGCCAGCTTCCTCTCCTCAATTTCCTTTTTCCCAAATTTCTTGACGACTTAATCTCGTAAACCCTAATCAGCGAAATCAAGGCAAGTCGACCATTTTCCTCTCCCCCATTTCTTCTCGACACAATGTGAAGCAAGATTATAGCCGTGTAGATCCATCAACCCACCGACGAGGAGACTGAATCAAGCTTTGTCGCCGGAGATAGAGTTGAAGCCAGACATTTTTTGTAGATTTTCTATCTATTAGTCGGAACTCTCTAATTATCATCTTTCTTATTTCCCTATTCGTTTAAACAAAGATTAGTGATTGATTAAGTACAACTTCGCCCTATTATGAGTATATTGTTACTATTCCTATGAGATTTCAATTTATCAATACTATTTGCATCATTCTTTAAAAATTTAAGAATTCCTTGATTATAGATAAGTGGTGAGAGGGAGGTAAATAGACAATTGTCAGCAATTGTCATTTCCATAGATAAATAGGCAATTATTCATGTTTAATGATGATATTAAATTTTTTCTATTATTATTAAATTGAATGTTTATTGTTTGTAAGTAGGCAAATGTTTACTTGATTAATTTTCAGTTTACTTTATGGTCTAAATACTAAAATTGTGTTGGATATTTTGAGTAAGGGTTGAACAGAATCAAAGATGGTGAAGACTAAGAAAGAAGCAAAGATTAACAAAGATGCTAAAGAGGTTAACAGTGGGAAAAAAGCTCAGTTTTGGTGTTCACCTACTTTTTTTAGAGCTGTGATGGATGAAGTGGGACCGAAAATGACTGATAAGCAAAAGGAGAGTATTCAAAACACTCCATTTGGTATATGGCTTAAGATGCCCAAATTGGCGATCAACAGCTCCAGAGTTGATATAATTTTAAAAAGATTTCAGTTGCAATCTCATTCATTTGTGTTTGGTGAAAATATTGTTGTTCCCTTTACATCACCAGAGTTTTCCATTGTTCTTGGCTTACGTTATGCAGGGCAACCAGTTGATTTAGATGTGAATTTGGAGTCTAAATTTGTTGCTCAGTATTTCTCTGGGAAAGTTGGCAACGTGACCAGAAGTGCAATCTATGATAGACTATCCTCTTTAGCTGGATCAGAGAATAACTCAGATGTGGATGATTTTGTTAGGATGTTTATTTGTTTAGTGTTTAATTGTGTCATTTTTCCTGTGGCCAACTACTCAACACCTCGATTCATTATGCCATACATTGATGACCTGACCACCTTCTTTGATTATTCGTGGGGAGATGCGGCTTATAGATTTTTGAGCAATCAAATTTTCAAATATATTGGAAAGGGTGATGTTAGAAGAAAGAAGTATTTAGATGGTTCAACTGTTGGATTGATGGTGAGTTTTTTTAGTATGCTTTTATTATGTTTTGTTCTGTTATACTAATAAATTTATTTATTTAGGCATGGTTATATGAAAGAATACCTTCTCTTGGAGTTGTACGTTCGCTACATACTTTTCCCAGGTTGTTCCGTTGGGGGGAAAGTAAGATACTTACCAAACCTGATTTAGCAGAGAGATTATTGAATTCCATTGACTATAGTAAAGTAAGTTCATATTTTATAGTAAATATACTCAAATATGATGAATTGTAGTGTCCTTTTAATTTTAATTGTGAAAAGGTGTTGTCCATTGTACCATTTTCGGATGAAGATATACTGTTTCATCAAAGGCGAGCAAGTTTTTCGGTAATATTATCAATAAATAAGTATTTTGTTAAATAAAGTTGAGAAAATATTTATTTGCTATAAGAATCTTGTAATTTTTTCAGGGCTCGGAATGTGTTAAATGTGGTGGATTGATTGCTGGTACAAGTTGGGTCAATACTGAACCAATGGCAAAAGAGTTTGGTGGTGAGCCACAACCACAGACTGATGATATCAGTGGGTCAGAAGACAACAAAAGAGATGAAGTTAAAGACTCCATTGAAGGTGAAATTGCTGGGTTTGTTGAAGTGCCGGTTGAAAAGAATATTGCATTAGTAGAGCAATTTGTGTCCTCTATTGCAATGACGGTTAGGACAAGGGCAGACAGAATGAAGAAAAAAAAGGCTGAAATATATGTTACGCCGCCGAGTACAACACCTAAACGTAGGAGGAAGGCGGGCAAAGAGGTGTTAGCATCAGTTGTAGACCCAATAGTGCTGGAAACGGTAAAA
Organism: Boesenbergia rotunda; assembly: GCA_024364735.1. Lineage (NCBI taxonomy): Eukaryota > Viridiplantae > Streptophyta > Magnoliopsida > Zingiberales > Zingiberaceae > Boesenbergia > Boesenbergia rotunda. The sequence continues at coordinate 390,962 of JAGFNQ010005708.1, forward strand.
TAGAGTTAATTTTATTTATTTGTTGTTAACCATGTTTCTATTTTATTCTTATGTTCTTAAATCTATCTACATAGGGAGAGACGCCTATAGATGTTGCTACAATTGGAAGGGATGCTGTTGCGGATGTGATGAATAAATATAGAGAAACGAGAAATTTTTGTGGATATGAAGAAGCAACAGATGAAGAGCGAGAGATGGTAACAGAATATCTTTCTCGAGATAAGTTAGAGTATGTTAATCTTGTACATGTTTCCTTTTCTAGAATATTAGTCCTTTATAGTGAAATATTATATAAATTTTCAAATTTGCAGTGTGGTTGTGTGGGAGGAAGATAATGTGGTACTTGATGGCCTCCAATTCTGTGAATTCTTATTTCGTAATCCAGTTGGATCCGAAATTATTGATTGTTACATGAGAATAATGAGAAAGCAAAGTGTCAAGAAAGGGTTTGAAATTTTTGGCATGGACATGGGTGTTCAGGTTTGTGGTGTTCTTTGACCTTACAATTGAATTCTTTAATTTTTGTTTATAATGAGAAATATGACTCTATTTCTACATGTAGAGAGAAGTCCTTGATAAATTGAAAGGACATAGGAGTAATCGATTGCTGCGGAAGGGAGAGTATGAAGAATTTGTTGGAAAACTTACTTCAGTGACAAGGAATCAATTAAAACATCTCAATGAAGATTTATTTACAAGATGCAGATATATTATTTTTCCCTTGAACTATGGATGACATTGGTATCTATTATTCTATTCAACAAGAGAAGGCAAATTCAAGACCATGAACTCCAAGCCTCATCCAGCTGCTTTTAGGACATCCAAAGTTTATGTAAGTTTCATCATTTGTATTTCAATAACTCTTAAAACTTAAATTTCACAGCTGAATCAATATTTGCAGGCAGAATTTTTGGCTGGATACATGAAAAATTTCTCAGGCTTTGACATTGGGAAAATAACAGTAATGAAAACAAAGTGTCGTCACCAAGGCGAGACACTCGATTGTGGTGTTTTTACTTGTTTATGGATTGAGTGTCTAGCGCTTGATGATGATGAAATATAGAATTATGAAAAAGAGGTAAAGATGGATGCGTATCGGGCACACATGGCAGCGATTACTCTGTCAGATGAAAACGGAATTATGAAGAAGTAGACTTTACTAATCCCATGTGATTATAAATTTTGGTGGAAAACGTATATTTGTTGTAAGTTGGTGTATCTGCAGATATTCTCATCTTCATCACCTTTAGCCTATGTAATTATGGTTGTGAGTTGCTGAATGTTATGGAAAGTGGAAGTTTTGTTGTTGAAATATGGAAAATATGTGATTATGGATGATTATGAATGTTTTATTGCTGATTATGGATGATTTGTTGTGGAAAAATTTATGCATGATTATGTGTTAAGTGATGTCAATGTGATCTTATTGGGCATTTCTTTTTCTGATGCATTCGGCATTCTGTTTCATTTCTTAGTTGATGATTTTGATTGCTCTTCACTTGCATTTGATATGATCTGAGATTCAAAGTGTTCAGGTAGAGTATGTATTCTTACTTACTTTTTGATATATATTTTTCACTTGCTGTGTTCGGTTATAAAACTTGTGGTGTTTTTACAGGTAGAGTATTTGTTGTTGTTGTGTGAGTTCAGTTATAAAATTGAATGTTTGTTCAGTTATGAAAATAAATGTTTATTCAGTTATGAAACTCATTTTTATTATTTGTGTACTCTTTATATGCATGACATATGTGAGATATACAAAGGAGATACTGTCAGAATTTCAGCCGAAATTGAGTACAGATCAGCAGAAATTGAGTACAGATTGATGAAAATCGAGTACAAGGTTAGAAAACAAGATAGGATCATGATATATGCCCTATTATTTGACAATCCAAGAGTTGGCAAGGCCATGGGGATTTTGAGTACAAAACTATACAATTTCAGTACACATTGGCTGAAATCGAGTACAAATCAGCCCAAATTGAGTACAAATTGATGAAAATCGAGTACAAGGTTAGGAAACATATACCTCTCTCATGATCTTGATGCAAAGTCCATTGTAGTTGAGTCTAAGGTTAGGAAAACAAGATAGGTATAAGTTGAGTCCAAGGCTTCCGTATCACTTACCTCTCTCATGATCTTGATGCAAAGTCCATTGTAGTTAGAGTCCAAGGTTAGGAAAACAAGATATGATCATATTTGACAATCCAAGAGTTGGCAAGGCCATGGGGATTTTGAGTACAAATTGATACAATTTCAGTACACATTGGCTGAAATTGAGTACAATTCAGCAGAAATTGAGTACAGATTGATGAAAATCGAGTACAAGGTTAGGAAACCTATACCTCTCTCATGATCTTGATGCAAAGTCCATTGTAGTTAGAGTCCAAGGTTAGGAAAACAAGATAGGATCATGATATATGCCCTACTATTTGACTATCCAAGAGTTGGCAAGGCCATGGGAATTTTGAGTACAAATTGATACAATTTCAGTACATATTGGCTAAAATCGAGTACAAATCAGCCCAAATTGAGTACAAATTGATGAAAATCGAGTACAAGGTTACGAAACCTATAACTCTCTCATGATCTTGATGCAAAGTCCATTGTAGTTGAGCCGAAGGTTAGGAAAACAAGATAGGATCATGATATATGCCCTACTATTTGACTATCCAAGAGTTGGCAAGGCCATAGGGATTTTGAGTACAAATTGATACAATTTCAGTACACATTGGCTGAAATCGAGTACAAATCAGCCCAAATTGAGTACAAATTGATGAAAATCGAGTATAAGGTTAGGAAACCTATACCTCTCTCATGATCTTGATGCAAAGTCCATTATAGTTGAGTCGAAGGTTAGGAAAACAAGATAGGATCATGATATATGCCCTACTATTTGACTATCCAAGAGTTGGCAAGGCCATTGGGATTTTGAGTACAAATTGATACAATTTCAGTACACATTGGCTGAAATCGAGTACAAATCAGCCCAAATTGAGTACAAATTTATAAAAATCGAGTACAAGGTTAGGAAACCTTTACCTCTCTCATGATCTTGATGCAAAGTCAATTGTAGTTGAGTCCAAGGTTAGGAAAACAAGATAGGTATAAGTTGAGTCCAAAGTTTCCGTATCACTTATCTCTCTCATGATCTTGATGCAAAGTCCATTGTAGTTGAGTTGAAGGTTAGGAAAACAAGATAGGATCATGATATATGCCCTACTATTTGACTATCCAAGAGTTGGCAAGGTCATGGGGATTTTGAGTACAAATTGATACAATTTCAGTACACATTGGCTGAAATCGAGTACAAATCAGCCCAAATTGAGTACAAATTGATGAAAATCGAGTACAAGGTTAGGAAACCTATACCTCTCTCATGATCTTGATGCAAAGTCCATTGTAGTTGACTCCAAGGTTAGGAAAACAAGATAGGTATAAGTTGAGTCCAAGGTTTCCGTATCACTTACCTCTCTCATGATCTTGATGCAAAGTCCATTGTAGTTAGAGTCCAAGGTTAGGAAAACAAGATAGGATCATATTTGACAATCTAAGAGTTGGCAAGGCCATGGGGATTTTGAGTACAAATTGATACAATTTCAGTACACATTGGCTGAAATCGAGTACAATTCAACAGAAATTGAGTACTGATTGATTAAAATCGAGTACAAGGTTAGGAAACCTATACCTCTCTCATTATCTTGATGCAAAGTCCATTATAGTTGAGTCGAAGGTTAGGAAAATAAGATAGGATCATGATATATGCCCTACTATTTGACTATCCAAGAGTTTGCAAGACCATGGGGATTTTGAGTACAAATTGATACAATTTCAGTACACATTGGCTAAAATCGAGTACAAATCAGCCCAAATTGAGTACAAATTGATGAAAATCGAGTACAAGGTTAAGAAACCTATACCTCTCTCATGATCTTGATGCAAAGTCCATTGTAGTTGAGCCGAAGGTTAGGAAAACAAGATAGGTATAAGTTGAGTCCAAAGTTTCCGTATCACTTACCTCTCTCATTATCTTGATGCAAAGTCCATTGTAGTTGAGTCGAAGGTTAGGAAAACAAGATAGGATCATGATATATGCCCTACTATTTGACTATCCAAGAGTTAGCAAGGCCATGGGGATTTTGAGTACAAATTGATACAATTTCAGTACACATTGGCTGAAATCGAGTACATATCAGCCCAAATTGAGTACAAATTGATGAAAATCGAGTACAAGGTTAGGAAACATATACCTCTCTCATGATCTTGATGCAAAGTCCATTGTAATTGAGCCGAAGGTTAGGAAAACAAGATAGGTATAAGTTGAGTCCAAAGTTTCCGTATCACTTACCTCTCTCATGATCCTATCTTGGTTTCCTAACCTTGGACCCTAACTACAATGGACTTTGCATCAAGATCATGAGAGAGGTATAGGTTTCCTAACCTTGTACTCGATTTTCATCAATCTGTACTCAATTTCTGCTGAATTGTACTCGATTTCAGCCAATGTGTACTGAAATTGTATCAATTTGTACTCAAAATCTCCATTGCCTTGCCAACTCTTGGATAGTCAAATAGTAGGGCATATATCATGATCTTATCTTGTTTTCCTAACCTTCGACTCAACTACAATGGACTTTGCATCAAGATCATGAGAGAGGTAAGTGATACCTCTCTCATGATCCTATCTTGGTTTCCTAACCTTGGACTCTAACTACAATGGACTTTGCATCAAGATCATGAGAGAGGTATAGATTTCCTAACCTTGTACTCGATTTTCATCAATCTGTACTCAATTTCTGCTGAATTGTACTCGATTTCAGCTAATGTGTACTTAAATTGTATCAATTTGTACTCAAAATCTCCATTGCCTTGCCAACTCTTGGATAGTCAAATAGTAGGACATATATCATGATCCTATCTTGTTTTCCTAACATTCGACTCAACTACAATGGACTTTGCATCAAGATTATGAGAGAGGTAAGTGATACCTCTCTCATGATCCTATCTTGGATTTCCTAACCTTGGACTCTAACTACAATGGACTTTGCATCAAGATCATGAGAGAGGTAAGTGATACCTCTCTCATGATCCTATCTTGGTTTTCCTAACCTTGGACTCTAATTACAATGGACTTTGCATCAAGATCATGAGAGAGGTAAGTGATACCTCTCTCATGATCCTATCTTGGTTTTCCTAACCTTGGACTCTAATTACAATGGACTTTGCATCAAGATCTTGAGAGAGGTATAGGTTTCCTAACCTTGTACTCGATTTTCATCAATTTGTACTCAATTTGGGCTGATTTGTACTCGATTTCAGCCAATGTGTACTGAAATTGTATCAATTTGTACTCAAAATCCCCATGGCCTTGCCAACTCTTGGATAGTCAAACAGTATGGCATATATCATGATCCTATCTTGTTTTCCTAACCTTCGACTCAACTATAATGACTTTACATCAAGATCATGAGAGAGGTATAGGTTTCCTAACCTTGTACTCGATTTTCATCAATTTGTACTCAATTTGGGCTGATTTGTACTCGATTTCAGCCAATGTGTACTGAAATTGTATCAATTTGTACTCAAAATCCCCATGGCCTTGCCAACTCTTGGATAGTCAAATAGTAGGGCATATATCATGATCCTATCTTGTTTTCCTAACTTTCGGCTCAACTACAATAGACTTTGCATCAAGGTCATGAGAGAGGTATAGGTTTCCCAACCTTGTACTCGATTTTCATCAATTTGTACTCAATTTGGGCTGATTTATACTCGATTTCAGCCAATGTGTACTGAAATTGTATAGTTTTGTACTCAAAATCCCCATGACCTTGCCAACTCTTGGATTGTCAAATAATAGGGCATATATTATGATCCTATCTTGGTTTTCCTAACCTTGGACTCTAACTACAATGGACTTTGCATCAAGATTATGAGAGAGGTATAGGTTTCCTAACCTTGTACTCGATTTTCATCAATTTGTACTCAATTTGGGCTGATTTGTACTCGATTTCAGCCAATGGGTACTGAAATTGTATAGTTTTGTACTCAAAATCCCCATGGCCTTGCCAACTCTTGGATTGTCAGATAATAGGGCATATATTATGATCCTATCTTGTTTTCCTAACCTTCGGCTCAACTACAATGGACTTTGCATCAAGATCATGAGAGAGGTATAGGTTTCCTAACCTTGTACTCGATTTTCATCAATTTGTACTCAATTTGGGCTGATTTATACTCAATTTCAGCCAATGTGTACTGAAATTGTATCAATTTGTATTCAAAATTCTCATGACCTTGCCAACTCTTGGATAGTCAAATGGTAGGGCATATATCATGATCTTATCTTGTTTTCCTAACCTTCAACTCAACTACAATGGACTTTGCATCAAGATCATGAGAGAGGTATATGTTTCCTAACCTTGTACTCGATTTTCATCAATTTGTACTCAATTTGGGCTGATTTGTACTCGATTTCAGCCAATATGTACTGAAATTGTATAGTTTTGTACTCAAAATCCCCATGGCCTTGCCAACTCTTGGATTGTCAAATAATAGGGCATATATCATGATCCTATCTTGTTTTCTAACCTTATACTCGATTTTCATCAATCTGTACTCAATTTCTGCTGATCTGTACTCAATTTTGGCTGAAATTCTGACAGCATCTCCTTTGTATATCCCACATATGTCATGCACATAAAGAGTACACAAATCATAACAATGAATTTCATAACTGAACAACCATTTATTTTCATAACTGAACAAAAATTCAGTTTTATAACTGAACTCACACAACAACAACAACAAATACTCAAGATTTATAGGAACTGTCTTCTATGAAACACACTCTGCTCGAACACAGCAAGTGAAGATTTGACAATCAAAAGCATTCAGTTTCATAACTGAACTAGCATTCATGTTCACACTTGAACTAACACAACAACAACAACAAATACGAGTTATTTACCAAAACTATGAAATACAGATATCACACCAAGCTTAAACATCAACTAGTATCAAGCCCACATTACATAGACAGTTCCCGGTACATAAACATCACTAACATAACATAATATTAAAGGACCATTACACCAAGAGCACGCCCTGAATAATTGCACTGGTTCGAGTACTCCTTCTCTTAGGTACATCCTTGCTTCTTGCTTGTTCTATCATCCTCTTTTTCCTGTAAATTGGAAAATGTATTAGAGATCAAATATATGAGTACATGCTCATTAAAAGAAATTTCAGAGTACAATGTTTTACTTGTAAATCAAACAGTTCCATACTATTTTCACAAAATAAAAGTAGAGTTAGTTAATGGCTTCTTTGCAATTGCGTTGGTTATGACCTCGCCCATGACACCGACCACACTTTGTCACACGTTTTTCGACTTGCGAAGGTATCCTTTGAGTTCTTCTTCTGCCTGGTTGGCTTCGAACAATGGGAGCATTGATTACAAATTGCTGCTCGAGATTGTACTCAGACATGTGACATGTAGGGATCGGATTTAGGATTCCTTTGTAGCTTTCACGATACAACTCTATTTTAAAGTACTTGTCACAGAAATCATATACTGATAATGACTTTGACTCTATTGCTGAACATGCATGTTTGCATAGAAACCTATTAATCTGCCATGCTTTGCACGAACAAGTCCGAGCAGACAAATCAACAGCAAATGATTTATTCCCATCCACAACTTCAAAACTCCAACCACATGCCTTGCGCACTATCAAACTACGAGATTCATCATATGTTTTAGCAAGAGCATTCTCCTTGGATGGACTCAATCTTTTAATCATCTCCATTGTTGCTTCACGTCGTCTGTGCATCATATCCATAATTTGAATCCGTATGTGATCGACCATGGCCACGATAGGAAGAAATCGTGCTGCTTTAACCCAATTATTCCAAGACTCAGCTATGTTATTATTCATGACACCCCACCGATTTCCTAGAAAATATGCATTTGCCTAACTTTCTGGACACGAAGATACTATAAAGTCTTTGGCAAGTGGCATTGACCCTACTATCATGTTAACATATTCTTCAAATTCTTGTGTCGATAGTGCATATGCAGCTTTTTTGAAAATAGATGACTGATAAATACTATTTTATTGATTATTTGAGCTGCTAAAATCCATGTTTGATCTATGTTTTTATTGTCAAAATTGTGAAATTGCCCTAGGTTTTAGAACTTACCTTTATTTTGGACTTAAATGCAAATATGCAAATTTTTGGATTATTTTGGCCACTAAATTCTTGATTTATTTTTGTAGGCATCAAAGGTTCAAGGATCTAGGGCATATTGGGTCAAACTCGAGTCGGAAGTGACCCGGATCAGATTATCAAGATTACGATTAAATCCGGGCCGTCCGACTCAAGAGCGGCTAGATCTGAGCCATCCGGGACGATCTGAAGCAATCCGAGCTAGGGTTAGGGTTGATCAAGCTCCATGATCAAGATCTGAAGGTTTCATCCCAATCAGAGCTAAATCAACCGTTGGATCAAGTAAGGAGGGCTCTAGAGCGTCCATTCACAGATAGAGTTGATCTGGACCATCCGTTGCATATCTGGAGGATCCGAGCTACCATAAGGTAGATCCTGACCCCAGATCATCATCATCAAAGTTTGGCTCAAATCAAACCAAGATCTGCCGTTGGATCTCCTCCAATCAATCACAGTCGTCCAATGGTTATGTATTTAATCAGATTTTCTGCGCAGCTCACCCTCGTCGCGTCTTCGCTGTCTTCGCCGTTCTTCCTTAGTTCTTCGTGTTCTTAGCCATTTCTTGATCCAAGAAGGCGTGACCACCTCGTTTCCAACCGAAATTCATCATCTGAATCTTTAGAAGGCAGCATCAACCAAGATTTCAGCTCAAATTTCATCCGGACAGAGCTTGTTGAGGGTTTCGCAATCTCTGTGGTCCGAGAACTGAGATCTTCGCCACAATCCATTTCCAATGATCTGAGGCACTTGTAGGGGTTCTCAGGTGACCTCAGATTGTTCCCAAATCACCATCGCAGCTGCACAAACGAAGATCGAAGCATTTGGATTGGAATTCTCCCAGCTGAAGCAGTTTGAGCAGAATCGATGGTTGAAGCTGTTTTTCCACTGATTTGCTGAGCCTAGGGGTTCGAAGCCGGCTCTTGATTGACAACCAAGAAGATCCTGAGCTCTGGAAGGAATCGAGGAGTAGATTAATTGGTTTAATTTCTGTTTTAGCTGTAGTTCTTGTGTTCTGTCGAATCTGCACTGTTCTGTTCTGATTTCTATTTAGCTGCTGTAATTTCTGTTTTAAATTGTTTTAGGCAGTAGTTAAGATTCAATTCAGTAAGTAAGGTAGTTAGTGAATGATTCTAGTGCATATAAGCTTTAGATTTCAGCTTAATTTTTGTCTAATTCCTGCGTGCCAATTGGAATGGCTGCGTGCCAAGTTTGTTGCTGCATGTCTGAATTTTTGATCCATTGTCATTAGATTCTGTTAAGTAATTGCTAGATAAGTTTCCTTATTCCTAGATTAGTTACTTGCAATCAGTTTGCATTAGCTAGCTCAGTTTTTAACCTATTGGGAAAAAGAAAATCTGTAGCTAGTCTTTTCCATTTTGCATCTTAAATTCAGCCTCTCTCATTTCTGAATTTTCTTTGTTTCTCTGGTTTTGATCTCAAATGTCGTCCCGTAGATTAGCTTAGTTCTCTCCTCACAGCCAGGTTTCTCAATTAAATCAATTAGTTTAGAGTTCTTAGTCAAAAAGATATCATTTTCGAGTTTTGAGTTAATTTTTGGCACAAAGAGCAACCTCTTGCGTGCCAATAGATAAGAACCTTCTTACATCCGAAATTTAGCCTGTTTGTAGTTTAAGATTGTGTTTGAAATTCATAAGTTAGTAATTCATCCAATTCTGAATTTTTGTTAGCATTAGTTAGTTTCAAAAGCTTGTAGTTAGTTGAGTTAATATTGTTGTTTGTTTGATTTCCAACTTCCATGGTTAGCACTTGTTTTAAGTCCAATCTGCTTACTGAAAACTCCTATCATTACCTCTACTTAATTGCTTAGCATTCTCTTGTTTTCGAAATCAGAGTTTAGTTCCAAAAATTTTGTAAGTGCTTGAGTAAGTTTCATTAGGTTGAGTTTTTGAGTGTCAATTCCTTGTTTAGTTCCATTGTTAATTTTCCTTGATTTCCATTTCATTTTCATTTTCAATTACAAACCAAAATCCATTTATTTGTTTGAAACCCAAAAACGACACACAAATACAAGTTCGAAATCAAACACGACAACTAGCCCCGAGAAAAATACGACCTGTGGCCCCTATATTACATTTTCATACTTTTGACTGTAAAAAGGGTTTCCAGCTATTCATTTAACATTTAAATTTGAGGCATACTTTCGTGACACATAGTTTGGGCCCATCAATGACTAATATTTTTTGTTATGAAGTGGGTACCTTCGCATGACCTACATTCAAATAACAAAAAAAATAGTACATAAACTAGTATTATTCAAAAAGCAATGTTTTCCTAACACAAATATGCCATTAGCCAAACCTGTTTCACGAAATTGTCTACCAAATGCCTCAAACAGTAGGCATGATGACTATTTGGGAATATTATCTGAATAGCCTTGATTATCCCAGGATGTCTATCAGAAAAAAAGGTGAACTCATGGAACCCAATATAGGAATGCGAAAGCAGGACACTTTTAAGTTGGAAACAGAACCATCCCCAATTATTATCATTTTCAGCATCTACAACTGAATATGCTAATGTGAAAAGATCATCATTAGCATCCTTTGCCACAGCAACCAAAATGCATCCTTTGTATTTATTCTTTATGTGAGTGCCATCTAAGAAAACCAAGGGTCTACATCCATTGATAAAACCAATTGCACATGCATTGAAGCAGATGAATAACCGTTTAAATTTATTACCACAATGATCAATTTCACACTCGACAAAACTTCCAAGATTAGTTTCTTTGATAGCACTACAATACCATCGTAATCTATCATAAGACCCCTCCTTTGCACCATGAATGTCATGCATTGCCAATTCCTTCCCTTTCCAAACTCTGTTGTAATTAAGCTCGACCCCATAATCTCTATGAATATCTTTCAACATTGTGCATGGTCGATACGAGGGCTCTCCCCTCAATCTATCCATCACAACATTGGAAACCCAGGCAGCATCAGCTTTAGGATGTCCTCTACTACGAAGATTGTCATCTCCACAAGTATGTATTAGATTGCATTTTCTAATGCCAAAAAGTTTGTCAGCTTTATGTTTTGAAGCATATATTCTCCAAGAACAGTTGTTTTCGTTACAGACAAGAATAACCTTCTTATTATCATACTTTTTATACAAAAACGATCGTCTCATAGCAACTACATAATTTTTAGCACATTTTCGAAATTCTGTAGCATCCTTGAATATCTGGCCCTCTCCACGGATACAATGACTCCAAGCATCTATGGAATTTCTTACCAAACCCACTTCAAGATAGCCATCATTATTAGTCTGTGTCTCTTCTTCAGTTTCAAACCTTATCAATTTAACAATGAGTATAATATCATTGTAAGCATAAAATAATTATAATTAACCTATTATCCATACACCAAAATTAAAGACTTAACCTTTGGGAGAGTACTTTATGTAAAATATTAACAAACCTAAACTAAAATTAAAGACTTAACCTTTGGGATGCAATGACTTTACATAATCTCCACGGATGCAATGACTTTACATATGTTCAAGATTCACAAGAAAAAACCACACCCACAATATATTTCCATGATAAATAACTAAACAATCATCAATAATTGTACTTTACAACGACATATCAAGCAAATCAAAAAAATAAATTTTATCATCATTAATATCTACATGCGGAAAAAAATCAAGGTAGAAATTTTTTACCTCTCGAGACTGTGGGCACTCATGTGATCTTTTTCCACCGCTCTCATATTAATTATTGTCAATCTCATAGACGTGTAAAGATGTGTCATAATCCGGACATCATCATCTTCATGCAATGTCACATACATATTTTGATGTGATGCAAGATATTGCAAAAGCACATTTTGTGGAACAATCTCCTCACATTTTCTTCCAAGATTAACAAACAGCTCCATTAGACTGAAGCCATTAAAAATTGAAATCATATAGAGGTCTTCTTTATACTTGCAACTACCCAGAAATGAAAAATTTGAAAATCTAGATCCAGATTCCATTTCTCTAAGAAACTGATCAAAATCTGTCACCTGAGTGATTGAGAAATTGCATTGGAAAAGTCTATACAATTTGATAATCAATCATAACACGATATCAATTTAAATAAATTTGACAAATTATATTTAATTTCATAACACAACATAAATGAGGAATAATATACTCATTCAAATATTATTGGCCTTTATTTATATTCAAATATTAGAAAATTATCTTCAGGGAGTGAAACACAATATAATTTCTCAGGAATTCCAACTTCCAAAAGAGGAAGATACGATTCATAAAATGAATTTTTGAGATGGAGGTGGATTCTTTCATGTAGTAGTTGGAATTGGAGGAGCAAGCGTAAGCGATCAAGCCTACACGCGCTATCTCAAGATTTCACCTCCATCTCAAAAAATCCGACCAAAAACCAATAATATATAAATAATGAGATATGTGAAAATTCAATCAAACAAAATACGACTAATAGATTAAAAAAGACTATAAAAATTTAAAAAAATTACTATTTTTTAAGGTGATTGTGTGTCTTCGACTCTGTCTTCGACGGCGACGCTTACTTCACTTTCCTCGTCGGTCGTTTGCTCTCGGTTGATATCTCGCTACTCCCGATCGATGGATCTCGATGGGTATGATCTTGCTTCAGTCTCCTCCTCGGCGTGGATAGGTAGAGCGATGGATTTCACTGGTTAGGGTTTATTTAGGATGGACATTGTAACGGGAAGAAATAGAGAAGAGGGAAATGGTCGAGCCATCGATTTCCTTGGTTTGAGTTTCTTTAGGATGGAGAATCTGTAGGGAAGAAATGAAGAAGAGGAAAATGAGGAAGACGAAAATAGTGGGAACGGGCTGGTTAGGGTTTTTGCTTTGGATGCATCGTGAACAAATGGGGGAGAAGAAATTGGAGAGAGGGATAACATTTAATAAGGGTAGATTGGTAAATTTATGTATTAGGGAGTTAAAAAAAAAAATTAAGGAGTCAAAACTATTGTTCCCTTGCCAAGGGAGCTGACACAAAGATGATTTTCTGATTAGGGAGTTTTTAATAAGTCTTGCCCACGGTGTGGAACTTTTTTTATTTAAAAAAAATAAAAACGAGATGTCCCTACGATGATTTGGGGGAAAAAAGGAATGAAATACCCTTTAGAATTTTATCCAAAAGAAATAGGAATAAAAATTTAAATTTATACAATGGTAAAAGACGATTCGCTCGTCTACAACACTTCTACTAATTCATTCCAAGATTAATATGGAAAAGATAAATCATAAGATCACTTGCCAATGATTCACTTACTTTTAATGTATTTACTTCTCATTAAAGAAAAACAATGAAGATTGTACGAATAATTTGGAATAATTTATTAATACAAGCCACATCCACAAGTGACAGTTTCAACTTTTTATGGCATTTTATGTAAGCGATCGTTGAAGGTGGAAGATTGTAGACGGATGCAATGATGTTGTTATAGGCTCCTTAGAATGCAAGCTTTTGATGCTACTCCGAGTGACTGGCCATGGCGCACCGGCCATTACGGCTTCGATCTCCCAGGTTTGTCGAGGGCAATTCGTGAAGTTCCTGCTTCCATCAGCTGTAACTAGCTGCAAAATAAGAGAGAACGTTAAAGGAACTAGTGAAAATTCCCAAATGCATCTCCACATTTTCGTCATTAATCATAATTGATAGTGGCAGTTATATGTATTGCATAGGATTGGCTATTTGCAATTTTGTTCCCTTTCAGACACTTGAAAATTTTCTGTTAGCAATATTTCCAGCTACATTATACAAATGAAATATACAGAATGGAGATTGGCATCATCTAAAATGCAAGTTAAATGTATGTATGGCTTACCACATCACTTTCAATACGTACTCCTCCGGATTTTCTATGCTTCTCAATCTCTTCTCGGTTTAAAAACTTGGATTTAACTGTATCCTCCATTGCTGGAATTAGCAGGGCATCAATGAAGTAGCATCCTGGCTCCACTGTTATCACCTAAAATTATAGATCAGATGGCCATCCACTAGTCAGGCAGTGTTAGCATCGGTGATGGTGGCAATTATATGCAAAAGAAAGCAGAGTAGAAGATAGGTAGTTCTTAAAATAAGAAACCATATCAAGGTCATTCATGCCTGTATATGTACCATATCTAAATTAACACATCAAAAGCTCAGACATTAAATGGTACATTGGTCACTAAGAGCATAATTAATTGATTCCCAAGAGCTTTCCAATGTTATTGGAATATCAATTCCTAGTCCATAAATTCCAATGGTCACTGGGTAGGATGTCTTTGCTCCCAACAAATTCTCTTGTTGCATAAAACTATTGGGTACACCCAAGATAATCCAAGATAAACCATGTTGTTCATTATAGTTTTTTATTTATCGGTATGTCAATACAGGCAATTTGAAATAATGTGAATTAACATGCATAATATAGTTTGTATAATGTGATGTTTTCACAGATAACGTAGCTATCTATCCAATTTACGAAGGTTGCATTGATTTTTTGGCAAATAGAATTTCAAAGAAGTTTCAGCATTTTTCATATTTTTTTTGACATATTTGATAGCATACATTGTCTAAGTTAGTGAACTAAAAACTTTAGGTCCTTTCAGTATCAACTTGTGAATTTTCTCAAATCTCTGTTCAGCTTATATTTCATTGAGTTATAAACTACCAGTGACCAAAATCCTGATCCTCCAGCCGATGTCCCTCGGTGCATCTGAATCTTATCTATCGCAAGGTTATTCTGAAGGCTTAATTCAATATCCAAATAACCTCAAATTTATGCATCCCAAGAATGTAAGAAATATTCCTAAGTCCTCCCATGTTAATACAGAGGTGCAAAACATCTAAAATTTCATTTTCACTTTCTGCAGTTTTAATCCAAAAAATCACTCTAGTTTTGTGTTCATTTTCCAGAATTGTGATTCATATATTTTCCCCACTGAAGTAACCAAATCTTTGAACTAATGATTACTACAACATGCTTAAAATAGCTTATTACTCATCCACTCCGATTAAATGAAATGAAAAATCCAAACATGCAAAAATGTTAAATCCAAGGATCTCAATGATCCCTTGCATATTCCAAGTTCTCTGATGCTGTGTTATTGTTGTAAGGCACAAGGTACCATTACTCTCTCTAACTTCATAGGCAACCATTGAGAAGAAAGATACTGACCATGCCCTCTTGTAGTTTTCTTATTGTTCGCAAGGCCTTTAATCCTGGTTCTTTTGGTCTCTCCAAACCCTACATTAAGGTTTAAGAGTTTGTCATGAATATCACATAGAACGTCAGGAACACATATCCCATAAGTGAGATCTATCAACTTCAAAGTTAACCTGTGCATAACCCCCTGGATCATGGGTGTCAATCCCAAGCAAATGTCCAAGCCCGTGAGGCATAAAAATAGCACCAAGTCTCAATTCCATCATCTTGTCAATATCACTATGAAATTCAGGAAAATATTAGCTAGTAGTGAAAAACAAAATGATGACGCAGTCACAAAGCAGTTCCACATACCCAAGAATTATTCCTCTGTTCTTCAGTGATTCAAGGATTGTTTTCTCTGCTAGTCTGAAACATTATACAAGAACCATAAGATGGGTATAGAAGTAAATAGTTATAACATCCATTGTATACACAAATCTAATCAATCTATTAAGAAAAGTTTTGCAACTAAAGAACTTACATGAATCAACATGTGTGGCAAAGTTTAAACTAGATGATCACTTTATGAAAATTGTTTACCAAATAACTCATACATCCATCATATTCACAGTCCAAATGCGACTTCCTAATATTTTTCCTCGTATGTACATGCTAATTTTGTATAAATATGTGAGCACATCAAGCCGGGTCTTCAGAAACATGAACAATTTTTAGTGCACTGTAAACCTAGTTAACATATCATGGTAAAACTAAAATGTGTATTCTTTTTGTTAGCATTATACTTGTTTGTTCAATTTTATTTAAGTTTTTTTTTGTGTATTTTCCCACTCCTTGTCTTTTGATGTACTAATTCCCTACTTTTAATTCTCTTTTTTCACCTATTCTGTTTTCCAATTCATCTTCAGAATGCTACCCCTCTTCCATATTAGCCAAAATGTTAACTAAGCTAGGTAAAGAAAATAACAGAAAGAAGTAAAATCCACCAAGGACGAGTTCCATCATAATGGTTTTAACGTACAACCCAACAAGAAGAAATGCTTCCAAATCCAAACAAGACTGGATTTAACAACAACCAAAAAAAATCAAAAATATCCAATGGAAACATAACAGGAAGACTATATAATAATAATATGTAACATCAAATCCATACTCGTGCATGTCTACCCAACAAACTCCAGGTCGCATTGATTCTATCACAGCATTATGTGCTGCAAGGACTGCCTGCATGCCCAAGAAAAGATTGAGTAGAATATGTCTAACAGTAATTTTCTTTATCATGAATAACACCGAAACCAGTAAAAATAGATTTTAGAGACTAACTGGAACACTAAAGTACCAAAAAATTGTTACGTGGAGCAGGGGGAAAATAGTACTTACATTGTAGATGGTAGCCTGGTCCTTGGTAAATTTGCCATTAACCTGAGATAAAATGGGCATACTTATATCGCAGATTAAAATCCACAAAATTATTTTAAATGACTATCCTTCACTATTTTGAAACAAAGTGGTCAGGTAACGCAATTGACTACCAAGAGTGAGATCAAATGCTTTGATGAACTGAAGTGTGGTGTTTCACTTCGCATTTCCTACTAAATGTAATGTGCATGTAGCACTGTATGTGTAATAACCAGCTATTTCAATTGCAGTATTCTATTTTAAAGGTAATCTTAGAGGTCGGGTAATCAATTGGCTGCCAAGAGTGAGACCAAATGCTTTGATGAGATGAACTGAAGTGTGGTGCTTCACTTCATGTTTCCTTCTAAAAGTATTGTGCATGTATGCAGTGCAGTGAATTATATGTATTTCAGAGTGAAGTCACATTTTTCTGTAACACTAAAGCTTATCTTTCCTTAGGGTCACTAAGGAGAGATTTATTGACTAACGAAAACAAGAGGCACAGAGCGGCTTGACGTGGGATTATTTTATAGAAGTCTTAGAGCTAACGAGCACTCTCATCTAAGGAGCAGCTCCAGATTCAATGGCATCTCACTATGAGCAAAACTAATGAACTGTAACTTGATTTCAATAAGAGAGTACGGTATGCTCTGATGGTTACAAAGAACTAAATGGTATTTGTGATCATCAGGGAATTTTCTCAAATCAGTATGTTTTAAGAAAATATTAGACTTTCCTATTCAAAATGTTTTTGCATAAATACTGTATCTCTTGCTTAGATCTTATTTGCATTTGTTATCACCGAGTCATTAACTATTTTAATAGAATGCCAGTATGGAGATAATTTCCAAATACCTAACGTTGCTGGTAATTTTTCATCCTTGCACAGGACAATGTTGCTTCTTTTCATTCATCACATTGTATTTTTCCAATTTTATGTGTTCAGTTTTTCTATGCACAGTACAAGACCACGAAAAGTCTTCTAAAGTTGTTGTCCAGAAAAGCCTCAATAGTCGATAAATGTTAGTAAGTATTCTATTGCTGCAGCTTTAAAATATCAATAATGTTCAAGATCCTCAGTGATCAATCAAAAAAAAAAATGTCTTTAAAAATAGCAGCTACAAGGTAAGTCACTAAGATTGCACAAGTATTTCCAAAGTATGATTAACAGAATCTGCACAGAACATACACATCACTCTAACAAGATATGCATGGCCTCTCAGTGAGGTGATTGCCTTGCCACCTCCGACCAAAACTTGCAAAATATATGAAGCTTATAATCCCAATAAAATAATTTCCATATCAATAGGTAACTGTTGCTTGACTATGAGTCTCACCGGGAATGAGCATGTTATATCAGAACCATAAAAGTGATACTCGGCGCCCATGTCAAACAGTGCCATGTCTCCATCTTCTAGGGTCTAAAAGAACACATCAAACATATCATCACACCATTTTTGCAATTCAATAACGTGTAATGTGGCTAAATAACTTGTTAGAAATAAGAATACCAGGGCTCACATAAAATTAATTTAAAAAAAAAACAGAAAGAAGAAGAAGAAGAAGAAGAAGAGAAAGCACAACCCCAAGGGATTTTTCACCTTAGTTGCTACTAATGCAAGAGTAAACAGTTAACAATGTAGAATCTTACTCTATGCTTGAGCAGGTTTTTCAGTGTCATATTCCAATGCTTTTTATAAACTGTACTATTTTGGTCAGATACAAAAAATTTAACACAGCTCAAGATTTCACACCTTGGTCTTGCCCTGTTGGAACATACACAAAATATTAGTCTACCATTTAATGGAAGAGTGCATGGAACGACACTCATGGATGGGCCCCCAATGAGTTCACCAATTGCTGTTTAGCAGATCTAAGTTGCAGTATTCATACATCATATAAATTGTAATTAATAACCATGTATTTGTCTGATTAATTTAATTACATTTTCGTCTTATGCTCATAGTCATCACCTTCATACTACTTTCCATGTCTTGCCTCTCCAAGAACATGAGAAAGCAATTAGGCCTTAGGTGGTTGAGGTCTCATACTCTGCTAGGTGCTTGATCTAAAGATAGATGAGATTATGTGGAATTTCAATTCGTCAGTTATTTTATTTTTTGGTTATATAGTTGGAGTCATACACACTTTATTGTTCATATTTCTCTTTATTTACATTATTAATCATGTAAGAACTTTATTCATAGTTATCTCTACGCAGTTTAAGTTTATTTCAGAAAAAAAAAAGAATTTAGGGAAAACAACATTCAAGTAAAGTATACCAACCCTATCATTAGGTGCTGATGCATGGCCATAATGTAGAACAGCACTGCAAGTAAAACCCATATGAAAATTAAATAGCAGTTAGCTGAAAGGTTACTTTATGATGTCTTATACAAGCATCAAAGGGAAATCAAATTGTAGAAATTTTCAATACAAGATAGAACAAGTATTAGAACATTGCATTGAGACTTGAGAGTACAAGTATACCCTTTAATTACTAATTGTCATTTTGTTAAAAGATTTCTAATCCATTGTATTGCATATTTGCAAGTTGAATTGAGTAGTTTCAAATTTTCAATCATCCTAGCATGCAAAAAGCCCATACATTGTTAAAGCAATGATTCCAGCCTCAGTGAACTAATACTAGCTACTGAAGTAGAAAGCTAGGAAAAGTGTCAAATTGCTAGATAGTCAAGGCCGTCACCATCAAGCTATTGTCATCAAGCCGTGTTTGTGTGAACTATTTGGGGTCAACTACATAAACCTTATTGGCTTATTCCACTATTGAGCTCTATCCAATGAGGTTGGAGAATGTTAATATTAATACCAAAGAAATATTGCAATTTAAATAATTGTAAAGAAACATTCTGATATTTTAGAACTAGGATTGTGTAAAGTGATGTCCTTGTTTTTGAAAAAAATGCAAGCTTTAAGTTCATTATAAATCACCTAGTCAAGAATCCAACAGCAATTCAATTGTTTGAAGTAAACAAAGTTTCAGTTTGTGACTTTAAAGAATTAAAGGTAGCAAATCAGGTAAACACCTATTTTCACCAGTGGCACAAATACATGTATAGGAGCAATGCCTGCAACCACCGTACATATAAACATGGTGCAGGAAGATGCTTTCTAACTGATATTCTTTCATTCCAACTCTGGCTTGCCTCATTACCTAAGAAGTCGTATTAGTAACAATGAAGAGAATTAGCAATATTTTGCAAGAGGAATTCAAATAATAGAATTCAACAAAAAGATTTTTCTAGCTACCAAAGTGGACGAATAATTAATAAATAATAAAAGCTTACACATTAAAACCTATACACAAGGGAAATAGATTAAAAAAAATAAAAGTTTTAGTCTAAAAGATCAATTTTGTTTCATATAATTTTTTTTTTTTTGTGAAAGTATTGAAGTAACATTTTCAAATCAAATGTTTGTTACTTAAAGGGTTTTCAAGTGGGCAATTATGAAATAGTCTTCATTCCGTTAAATAACTAATATTCAGCTATAAGTCCTTTGAAACAAATGAAATGAAGAATAACAGTTTACAAAGTTTGGTCTCTGAAATTGCTCTATAATTGCCACTAATGTGTACCAACGGGATGGCTCCATTAAATGTAGATACCATTTGTACCACCAAGATGCTTCCATGAACAAAATAGCAGGTTCCATGTGAGCAGATGAACAAACACAATCCAAACAAATCTCTGCAGAGCCAAATAGCAGTCACTGACATAGAATTTTGGGAAGCCAATGTGTGCATGAAAGAATACATTATGTTGTGTTATGCTACCAAGGTTTAAAATCTGGACCCATGCCGATGTTTTGGTCCACTCGAATGATACAGTTTTGGTATCGTGCCACGTCGATATAGTTTCGGAATTTATTTATTTATATATAGTAATTATTAGATAAATATGTTTATTGTGTATAATTTAAAAATAAGTTGTATATTGATTTTATATAAGTTCTCCATTATTGAAGAACTTAATATTATTAGAAATATCAATTAAATATAGTTTTCTTTAAAGAAAATTGATCTATCAATAATTTGAATTAAATTGATACATCATAATATATTATCTTACTAATACCAAAAGGAGTGGCGTGAATTAGATGAAAGTATCGGTTGTTGTAATATTCTGCTTAGGAGTTAGGTCAACTCTATAGTTCTCCAATGTTCAAATTAAATAATCATAATTATGTAAATTAATATAAAGATACTATTTTATATATAATAATTATATAAACTATGTATTCATTTAATTAATTATTAGTTTAAATAATACATATTTAAAATAGTAAAAAAATATAAGAATATCAATTAAACATTAAAACAGTAAAACATTACAAAAAAAATTAAAAAATATATCAGATTATAAATCTAATTTATTAGATTTTTTTAAAAAAAATTAAAACAGTAAAAAATATAAAATATTAATTAATAAAATTTATTAATTTTTTTAAAATTTTAAATATTTTATATATTTTATTGGGATAATTTAATTAGGGTTTATAAAAGCCTTTTTAAAATATCAGATTCCAGTTGGGAAATATTTAAATTAATTAAATGAAAAAATCGAAATACAGCGTCGCGATCGCAATGCTACCAAGCAGTGTCAGAGCTGTCCCGCGGCGCCCCGTGACTTTGTTGGTGCCTCCGGAACTATCCAGCAACACCTTCGGCGCGGGCGGAGACGCTTCCAGCAAGGCCTTCGGGACGCCAAAGATGCATATACGCGTGTGGTACGAGCCTGTTTTGCTCCCACAGCGGGGCAGTAAAAAACCGTTCATGTTAGACAACACGGAATGGTATTTCAATCACTGTATGCTACGCTACTCATGATGGGGAATGGAAGTATGAAATTAAAACATGGCATAGGATGGGGCAATAGATTGCGATGCAGATTATGCTTGTTATCTTGTTCAGCTTCTATTGGAATGTCCATACTGTTGGGACTTGATCGACCCGGCTAGAGGGAGGTGAATAGTTATTCACCCACTTGTTCATCGTTCTTCCTATAATTGTTAGTATGCACAACGGAATATAATTTAAACTAAAACTAACAACTAAGGAACACAAACCAATTTACGTAGTTTAGAGATAAAGCTCCTACTCATAGCTGCCCGTAAGGTGGACGATCCCTATCCGTCGGTGAATTAGTCCCCGAAGAACTTCTGACTAGCTCATGTCACTCCTTGTGGGTGAAAAAACCTCACCACAACCTCAACAACACACTTGAGCACAAAAACTACTAATTGACCTTTAACCAAAGTCAATTTCGTCAACTCTAGCCAGCCAAACCTAGCTCACTTAAATAAAGCTCGTGGCTGAATTAGCCGTTACCAGTCGACTGGTATCAACACCAGTCGACTGCTCAGGCAGAATTCGAATGATACAACCCAATGTTCGAATTCCAGCCGACACCACTCGATTGCACAGAAGATCAGTCAACTGATCTTTCTATGAGCTCTACTAGTCGACTGCTCCCAAACCCTAAACCTAGGGTTTCCCTTCCCGAGTACAATTCGCTCAACACTCGGACCCTCACGACTCACTTGACTCTTCCTGCAGCCTCGACCTGTTGCCTTCAAGTCTTCTTCGACTTTAGCTCTCGTCCCTCGGATGCATACAACCCAGCGGTTTGTCTCCACATGTCATCCTTCGCGTATGCCTCGAAGTGTGCTTCCCTCGGCTCATCGTTCCTACCTTGTCCACGGTCCCTCAGATGCACCATCCTTCACCGAACCCGAAGCCATCAAGCTGAGTCTATGTGTATCTTGCAGAATCTGCACACTCAAATACACATATCAAATACAAGGGTAAACCTAACTTAAACCCTTTGCCCAAATATTAAAATATATGGTTCCACGGACCATAGATTGCCTCAACACATACCATGCCTTTCTCTCCAACCTTGAAAGAATGTAATATGAAGTGACACGATTCATACTTCGTGCATCAATTTTGAAGAATCTTGAGGTTAAGAAAAGTTGTTTTTAGAAAGTTGAGTGATATCAGCGATAGTGATCTAACAAATCCTTGTAGTAGATAGAAGGAATCCTCTTTGTTCACCAAAGAGCCAACCCGTCCTAGGGGTTGGCATCACCATTATGTAGTATGAAGATGCCTTGTTTGCAGTAATGCTTAGAATCGATTAGTACTTTTTCTGTAATACAAGATAAAGTAAATATTGATTTGTAGATTGTATAAAAATAATAATTGTTTTGGTAAAGTATGGAGAGGAAACTGAAGCGTGATCCAAAGAATTCAGCATTGATGCAAAAATCTGGGCCAGAAGATATTTTCATAGTGTTTTTGTCTTTGATGCTGAATTCTGGGTCTTGTAGGCATGCTACAAGCACAAAGTAGAATATGGGGTTACCGCTACAAGTGATTCCCACATTATTGGGTTAGATCATAATTATCATTAGGTATAATTTAAATTATTTTTAATTAATTAATAATTTACCAGATATTTCATTATTAAAGCATTTAATGAGGTACAAAATGATATATAATCTCATGTGAAAATAATATCCTGAAGAATTAATTAAAAAATTGATTATAATTTTTAACCATGATAGATTTGTAACATGATTGAAAATATGTGATGTATTTGTTAAAAAGTGAAAGTTTGTGATGGATAGATTTGTTATAACTTTGAAAGATCAAGACAAATTTAGCAATTGAGTAGTGATCAGTATATGCAAAAATGAAGCACTGAAGATAAGAAATTATGGTAATCTGGGTAAAATAACAAAGTGATCAATTTACCTCAATATGAGCTTCTGAACTCACATCATTTGCATACTGAATAAGGTCAAGTTCCATCTTGGATTTAATAACTCGACACTCAGTCAGAATTGGATGTAGTGTGCTCAGATCAGTGTCAAAGTTTTCAATGTCCTAGGGAAGATTGAAGGCAATCAAAAATGAATAACAGAAAGGGCAATCATCACATAAAGAACAACATATGACTAAGTTGAAAATTTTAAAGAAAATCTAGCAAACCAAATGCAATAGAAACATTAAAAAATTATACAGAAGTAGAGTAAAACTAATATAACAGTAATAATAGCATGAGTAGTATTCTTATTGCAACTCAAAAAAAAGGTGATAAATAAAAACAGTCCATTAAGAAAACCAAAACTTACAAAAATAACAAATTAAAAGAAATTATGAGAGCCATAGTTCATCTTCATCCACAAAATTATGTCATTCCATAAGGTCAGAAAAGCAACATAATACTTAGGATGAGTGCTGTTGCTGCAAATGTCTCACAATCTATGATTACGAGATACAACATGAAAAATATATTGAAACCTATCTGTAAGAGGTGGAATTCCCTAAATAAAATTGAGTGAATCTACCAAATTCACGAAATTTATGGCCATGAGTTGGAAGTTCTACACTTGAAAAAAAAGGAGAGAGAGATGAAAAAGTAACTAAGTAAAGTTCATGCACCTCAATTTCAGCAGGCTTAGAGAAGTTATTACTGTCTGTATTAAGTCCATACAAGAGAAAAAGCAAGGGCTTTCCTTGTTTATCAGATTGGCTGTGCAGCACTTGTACCAGCTCATCTGCGTAGAACGCCATGTCAACCATGTACCTTTCCTGTTGGTAACAGGAAAAAAAAGTAAGGTTCATCCCAACAGTGTAAGTCATCCGAGTCAAGAAATTAAATAAGATCACCTTGAAGAAAGAGGGAGGTTTTATCTCACCCAGCCAAACAGCATAATCATCCGGTAACCTTGGTGCAAACAAAATTGACTTTCCAGATGCAACATCCTTAGGAAAGATCAGAACTCTCCATTATTACTAATACCATTTAAAGTATAAACCAATTGATGCATGAACAGAAAAAAAAGAATTAACTAGGTTTGTATGGTGAGATATATAAATAAATATATACATATATATATATATATATAGGTTTGAGTGGAAATCATTTTTTAATCTAGTCTCATTTGCCTATACTTTAGGATTTCTGTCCTAAAGTTTGTTTTATTTAGGTAGGTCGCTATGAAATCAGAGTTCATGTTGCTCATCAGCAAATCCTAATAAATAGGTTTATTCAGATTTTCTGTGTAATGAAAATAACTAATATCTTTCCTATCCAGAAAAGCTTTGCTTTCTATGTTGAATAGTTATGGATCCAGATGAGGCATGTTTGGTGATGAATAAGTTACACGAATGAATTATCTTTGAACATGTTCATCTTCTGAATTCTCTTAAAAATTATGATTGCACTTTGCACATGAATGAGCTAGTATTTTTTTAAGTATATACCCAATGGAGATTCCAATATGAACTTTAAAAGGTCATCCACATGATTAGTGAACATTATATGTTTTTCTGTCCCATGCAAGCTACTACAACCACAATTGACCCCTTCCAACTTGAAATCCACTTCATCCTTTACAGCTTCACCTAAAACTGATTTTCTACTACTTGATATCTTCATAGAATGATCAACATTATTCAAATGATTCAAATGACTGTCTATTCTAGGGCAAGCAATCAGAATGTATCCAATGCCTTGGCTATCACAATGTTTATGGTTTGTTTTTTGATCCAACGATTTAGTTTCATCTGACAACTAATATTCACGGGTCCAAACACAAGCATGGATATAAATCTCTTTCCAAATCAAGGGATGTGACGAGATGTACCATTCAACAATTCATGTAGACAGCTATACGAATGAGAAGGGTGATCCGTAGTTTTTTTACATGTGGCACC
This sequence comes from Boesenbergia rotunda, assembly GCA_024364735.1. Taxonomy (NCBI): domain Eukaryota; kingdom Viridiplantae; phylum Streptophyta; class Magnoliopsida; order Zingiberales; family Zingiberaceae; genus Boesenbergia; species Boesenbergia rotunda. The sequence continues at coordinate 416,516 of JAGFNQ010005708.1, forward strand.
CAATGTGAGCAATATGGAGCTTTACACGAGAGTGGACTGACAGTAGCAAGATAAGTATAATGCATCATGTATAGAATACATCCATGTAAAAGTCTAGGTCAGCACAATCATACTGGTGAATGGTGACTATATTTATCTTCAGTTAGAAGAGTTGGCACTGCCACAATATTGTTCTGGACTGAGCCAAGTCTAGTATTAAAGGCGAGATTTATAAAATTGCAAAAGTTGCAGAATCTTCATGTTATGTGTAGGCATTAACAGCCAAAAATTGCAGAAATGATAAAATAGCTACAAAAAGATATCTAGTTTCTCTCTTTTGAAAATCATATAATATTATAAATGACTATGGATGCTGGTCTAGCTACTTAGACAAAGAGTTCAAATAATCTTCCAAAATTTGCACATCCTAAATAGCTTCAATAGTTAACCACGTCATGTAAAAACTAGAAAATTAAGTAGTTCTAAAAGCAGAATGGCAAAGAAATATAAAGAGAGAAAACTTACAATGGCCCCAAAAAAACCAGGCTCTCTTACTCCAAATAAGTAAGCAAAATAGCTCTCTTGCCTGAAATTGAAATAATTGGCTGACAACTTTTGTATGAAGAGAATGATCATTGAAAAATCCCAATTCATATTGTATCATACAATTCATAGTGTTATGAAATGCATGAATTATGAAAAATACATCTTAACATGCAACAATTATATTCTATGATCTATGAATAAAAAGATGCCAAATGTTTAGATAATAATTCTCTATGTTCGATCTATATGATAAAAATTATAAAATAAGTAAATCTCTCGTTAATACCCAGTCCATTTGTACTTCCAAGCACAGGAATTTTATTCAAGCCCAGATCTATTACAAAAAGGTATAGTAAGGAAGGGCATCAAATATCTCAACTTTTCTGTTACATGCAAATATCTGACAAGTGAGATGCACAATAAATTCATAATCTTTAGTGCAATGCTTTGTAACAGCACTAGAGATTATTGAAGAAGAATCAGGAGCCTAGAGGCTTATAACCATCGTATCTAAACATGCTGAGGAAGCATTCTTTTTTACTGGTTGCTACCCATTTCTAAAGTTTAGTCCATTATACACAAGGAACATATTCGTGGTCATCAAAGGTCAAGTTTGCAGTAATAGGATTTCTATCCAGGTCTTTTGATTAATTCAAGTGCTGTACTTTGATTGTCTTACTGGGCTCATGCTAGTAAAAGCCATTGATTTAATGAGACTTGAGATAGTCACATTTTGTTACTTCTGATAGGAAGTTTAACCATCAAGGACCGAGTTATTTTTTAATTTTGTTTATGTCGTGCAAGGTTTGATCAGGTAGGAAGGCTTGTAGACCAGAACTCTATAAGTTAAATTGAAGTTTCCGGGGATAAGTGAGAGAGGAGAAAAGTAATAATTGTTGTATTGTAAATTCATCAGCGTGCAATTAAGTACAATTAATTTCGATCTGCAATTAAAGTTATTATACAGTAAGGATCACGGGTTCTCTATTTCAACTAACATGTGCAGGGGAAGGAAAAAAATGCACACGTATATATAAACGTAGATATAAAGCATCCAACATTTACACTTTGTAAAGGGGAAAATGGAATTTTTCAAAACGTAGTCGCAAGCGAAAGGCACAACACGCGTCAGGGCAAGCAATTCACAAAATCCCAAACATAAAAGGAAACACAATCGATCCGCGAAATATTCGAAAGAGAGTAGAACCTGAAAAGCAGCGCATGATCCGAGCAGTATCTAGTCTGCTCCTCTCCACCCTGGAAGGAAAAAAGAACGAAAGATCATACCAGGCGCGATCAAAAGATTCGAAATTCCGAATTAAATGCCCATGGACAAGCCTGAGTCGCCAACCTGGAGTACCACGAACCCGCGGACGGGGCGAGAGGAGGCAGCGAGGTGTCCACGCATGGCTTGCACAAGCTTATCCCGGTTAAGGGCGTGAAGTTCCATGGGGACCTCCGGCGGAGAGAGAACGGTGGCGCAGGACGCCATTGGTACGGCTTGATCGGCCGACCCAAAGTGAGCACCCTGATGGAGCTTGATCGCTTGTATCCTGATACAAACGGGCAAATTTCATTTTACACCCCATCCTGTGACCTTTTTTTGTAAAAACATCCTTCAAGTTTGAACGACTTCTCATATGTAACCTTTGACGGTAATTAAAGGGTAATGATTTGAAGAGTGAATTTGGAAGAGTGAAAATTATAGTGAATGACGTGTAGTTAATGTGTACATGTTCGATCGTCGATCGGACACCACCGGCGGCCTCTGATTGCCGTCCCGAATCAAACTATACCTTGGGAGGACGGTGAATTCGTCAGGATCGCCGGCAACGATGAACCCATCGAAATCAACGGTCAATGATGCGAGATCGCAATTGTAGCGATCCCCGACGGGTTCACCGTGCCCCCAGGGTATAGTTTGGTTCGGGGCGGCGGCCGAAGGCCGCCGGTAGTGTCCGATCGACGATCGGACGTCGGACGTGCCGTCGATTGACGGTCAAAATTTTCACTGAGGCATTCACTTTCACTGTGCGTATCATTACTCGTAATTAAATTACCTTTTGGGGCAGCTTTACTTACACCCATTTGAAAAGTTTTTAAGTAATTGAATTGAATTGAATTCCATCCAGAATTAAATTTCAGCAGTAATTAAATTTATGTTTGGAATGAGTCTAAAATTAAATGAATTTGATTATTTTTACTATTTTACCTTTAATTGATATGTTAGGAATCAAACATTATATTTATGTGAAATTATTTTAATATTTTTATTTATTGAAATTCAATTCTCATACCAAATCACACCTATTTAGGATGGAATTGAATTCCTTAGTTTTGTTGGAATTCAATTCCAATGAGAATTCAATTACTTCACTTAAGTTACTTCCAAATCATGAAATTCAATTCAATTCCCATGAATTTCCAAACAGGGTGTTAGTATGTAAGTAGCTATGTGTTTGCTAGGCATATCTTTGGATGGATTATGGATATTCCATAGTTTGTTAAGTAATAAAAATAAAAATGATACACAACGTGAATTCACAGTGTGAAACTCAACGTGAATGACGTGACACTTCAATTACAGGAATCTTCGACGGGTTCACAGTGCCCCTCAGATTATAGTTTGATTCGGGACGACGGCCGGAGGTCGCCGTGGGTGTCCAAGTGATAATCGAACATATACATTAAAAAATGTCACATCATTCACGTTAAGTTTCACGCTATAAATTCGCGCTCCCTCTTAATGAGAATATATTTAATCTTAATTATCAAGAAAAACAAAGCCAAACAAAACAAGCGAGCCAATAAAACTTGCGAACCGGTGTCGCCCGGTTCGCTCTCGTCATCGGTTCCCGACGCACACATTATCATCGGCTTCCGAAGCTGTCAGCAATCGCCCCCACTATAAATGCGCCCATCGCGGTTTCCGTTTAGGGTTTCATAATTCACGGCCACAGCTGTCTCTACCCAGTTTCTGCTGTAGCTCCGCCGACATCGTTCTCATGGCGGACGACCTTCACTATTCTTCTCGACCCGATAACAAGCGAAAATTCGACGATCCGGTGGAAGCCGTCGTCCCTTCGCCGCCCACGAGGAGGCCGTCAGGCTTCTCGGCGCCGATCGCCTCCTCGTCTCCCGAAGGCGGCTCCGGTGGTGCTGCCGCCGCCCAACCATCCTTCAATAGCGTTCCTGCGCCCCTTGACGGAATCGAGCTCGCCAAACAGCGGGCCCAGGAGATCGCCGCGAGGCTGTTCAGTGACGCCGAGGCCAAGCGCCCTAGGGTCGAGACCGGCGGAGCCTCGGACGATTTGAGGGACAAAGGTTTTGGTTCTGCTCCGGGCGGTAAAGCTTTGTCATGGGTTTGATTAGGATACTTAAGCTCTTTCTGTTTCTTCCCTTTACGACTGTGTGTTCGCTGTATATGGCCTTGTGTTTTGACTTTTGGTCTCGTATATTTTAGATAATAAATTAGTTAAGTTAATGCTTGTAGACTATATTGGAGCTTTTTGTTGTGTTGGTGTGGTGCATCATGTAACTCCAATGACAAAATCCCCGGTCTGAAGGCTCAGGATTCTCCAAAGTCGAAGCCATTGACTAATTGAAGACCAATGCAACATCAATCTGATTTCAAGCGAATGCGGCTCAAAAGCAGAGAAAGGCTTGTTCGGTTGGAGAGGATAAAACAAGAGTTTTTATTCACCCCTTATTATCAAGACGTATCACCTATTTAAAAATTCATCTTCACTTGTGTAGGGAACAGAAATTAGGGGAATATACATGAGTTTCTAGGGGAATTGTGAAAATCATGAAAGTTAGTGGAGCTCATACTCTTGTTGCCCACTACATTTACCCTCATACTCTTGTTGCCCACTACATTTACCAAACTTTGGAAGTGCCAATAGGTGTCATTTTTAGGAATTATTAATATGTTTTCACCTGATCTGCTAGCCCAAATTTAAAGTCGAGCTGCCGAAACATGATTTATCTGCCTATCTTAATTCACTTTGGCATCTAGACTGTTACAGTAACTTCTTTTTATACTTCTAAATATCAGAAATTGTTCTGCTTCACTATTTGTATCCATATGTAATCATGGGTGGTTCTTTGCACTTATTATCTATCTCATTGAGTCTATGGATACTTGTATTTTAATTCTTCATGTTCATCAAATCTATGTTGTGCAAAACTTAACTGGATTTGGAGCCTCATAACAGGATTTGGAGTCTCGTAAAACATCAAGCTAAGTCTTTTTAATAATTAAACACCTTCAAGCTATGTTAGTCAAAACTAAATTTTTAAGTAGTTATTACTATTATGTCTTCTTCATTTCATCGCATTGTTTTATCTCTCAAGGCAAAAGAGATAGATCTTTGCTAGCATGCCCTGAACCTTTTACAACATTAAACAAATGCATTTGAACAGCAAACATTTGACAATTTGCTCAATTTTCATCATGTTACCATTGATCATATACAATTCACACCATACGTTTTTACTTCTCTATGTATCAAGGTTTCTTTTGTTCATAAAATATGCAACTTTTTTTATAAGTCTGACGACGATGGCTACAGGATGCCAGGCAATACCTTTAAGCCTTTAGCTCTTTTTGATAATAAGTTTGATGCTTGATGTTTCCACACTTGTCAGACATTACACTAAAGCATTTGAGCCAAACAATAACTTCTCAAATCAGTATGACTTCTCATCCAGTACCCACGTACGGTTTTCAGAATTCAAACAAAAAGATTGAAATTCCAAATGGAAGGGTATGATATCCCTTGCTCTGGTACTCTTTTTTTTTTTTTGTTATCTTCCTACTTTGTTTAGCTATCATATAAACAGGTTAGTGACACATTGTATATTGTCTCAGGTTGGTGTAATTATTGGAAAGAGTGGAGAAACTATTAAATATCTTCAACTACAATCAGGGGCAAAGATTCAAGTAACTAGAGATATGGATGCTGATCCTAATTCGTTGACTAGATCAGTTGAAATTATGGGTACGTCTGAACAGATTAGCAAGGCTGAGCAGTTAATTAATGATGTGCTTGCTGAGGTACTTGTTTTGTAATAATATCTGCAAACTAATTTCTATGGTCATCAACTGATGCAGTTTTGTGCGATCCTTTATTTATATATATATATAATATATAAACTTCTCTAGGCTGATGCTGGGGCTTCTGCCACCATTGCATCTCGGAAATTCGGTAGTGTTCAAACTGGTGCAGAACAATTTCAGATGAAGGTTCCAAACAACAAGGTATTTTGTCACAGGAGGGCATACTGTTTTTATAAACTATATAGTTTCCAGTTTGTGAATTTGTTACTTTGGTTATTATTTCAGGTTGGTCTGGTTATTGGTAAAGGTGGTGAAACTATAAAAAGCATGCAAGCTAGATCTGGTGCACGCATCCAGGTTTGCATCATTTGCCAATAATGTTTCCTTTTTAGTACTTTCCCTCTTAGCAGATATCTATTATAATTGATTTCCTGCAAATATGCACTGTTGAAAAATTTTAGGTTGCTTTTAGTTTGTCTTTTCTGTTTTCATTTTATGAGAAAATGCGGTTTTATTCGAAAATAGTGTTTGGTTTGCATTTTCCATATATCATTTTCTATAAAACTAGAGAATATCTAAAAGTCATTTCCAAGAAATTAAAAATGCGGTTTTCTAGAAAATTAAAAGGAAAATGACTCAAATGAAACACCTTAACTTTTCTTGTTTTCTTGGGAAAAGTGTACTGCAAAGGAGAAACAGACTCGTGTTCAAAATCTGTATAAACGAATTTTGACCTTTTGTTTAGAGTCTTGATTGAATAGTTAATTATTCTTTTCCAACTTTTAGGAAATCCTGATGGGATCATAAAACTCGTCTTTCAGTTTCACACAAAGATGAAGCTCATATTAACTGCAAGAATGCACAACTTGTAAATTGGACAGTTAATAGTTGATATATCTAACAACTGGTTTGGTCACATATGTGCCAGATAAAGTGAATAATTGATGTCTCTGCCATGGCATCTAATGTTCTATAGAACCTATTCTCCTGGCATGTGATTCCGTACCTGCTACCAATTGATAGAACAGTGCATATTAGATCATGCAACACGACAACTTGTGTAATTATCGGTTTAAGCTTGCCATGTTATATCACCTGCTTTATACGTGATTAAAAGGGTCATCCTTGGTTTAATTATGGGATCGCTGGTCACATGTTGCATTGCCCATTATGATCAATTAACTTGACTTGCATGTGTATTTTTTATCTTGTCTGGTAGATTTTTTGATAGTCCAGTGGTCATCCTTTTGAATGAGTAGTTTTGGTTTTCCTAAACATTAGCAAATCATTTTGTTGTTTCTTTGCTGTTTGATAATAATCTTATAAATTATTTAGTTGCCGTGATGTTTTTCTATATGATAATTTGGAGCATTTGGTTGTAGGTGATACCTCTCCACCTGCCTCCTGGTGATACATCAACTGAAAGATTTGTGTATATAGATGGTACACAGGAGCAGATTGAAGCAGCAAAACAGTTGGTCAATGAGATTATTACCAGTGAGGTATGGATTATCCTTAATATTTGTGATAAAAGAACTATGGTAGCTGGATATAACATCCCAGAATATTATTCTTCAGTTGTCTTACTTTACTCATCTTTCATGAGTTACTTCCATGTTAGCTTTATAAGATGCTATTCATGAATATCTTCACTTGAATCCATTCTATTGATATTTATTCCGTGAATCTTGTAATCTTGTATTACTTTGTGTTCTCCTTTTATTTTACATCGATCTGTTTTAGTAATTAATTTGCAAAATGTCTGGTTAATAAACATGAAGTGTGTATCCTATTTTTATGAGTTGGTATAATTAGTGTGGGAGCAACCTAATTCTAGGGTTTCTTAGTGTGGTGGAGCTGCTATTCGATAAAACTTCACATGCCCTTGGCTGCCACAGGATTAAACTTCATATTCCACTGGTTAACCGGTTAAGCATGTTTTTGAATATTGAACTATGATCTTTGTGGGGACATGAAGCACTACGTTAAGCAATGTGTGGAGGAGATGGTGAAACCCAATTTAGTCCTATATGAGATGTTATGGATAATGGAGATTGATAAGATTTGGATCTGGGAATTATCAACCCCTCGGCCCTGTTGCTGTACTCAAGATTTTGGACAGTTGTCTCATTTGGGCAGGTTTTCATATGGAGTTTGTAACTTGGATTCAATTGTCTTGTTTCATTTTCTAAATTCAGTTCTAGTTTCTAAAATTGAAAATAGGCTTTTAATTAGCAAAAGACATGTTCAGAAACTGTTGTAGAATTTTGTTCATGTTCTTTTGTTTTTGGTATCTTCTGTATTTTTTGATGCAACATAAATAATTGTTGATTTCTTGAAGTGGCAATATCTGGTATATTCTTGCTAAGCATGCCTGGCTGTTCGCCAGTATAATTTAACATTTACTCTATACTATTCTCCTTTAGTTGTTCAACTTGCCAGCCTGCAAGTTTTTCCACAAATATGTGCGCCACAGCTGGTCTCTCTTTAAGCTTTCCTCTTTATAAGTAGTCAAAATTAGGCACTTGATAGATATTTTCTCAGTTGTGAATTGTGAAAAAGGTGAGAGTATTTATTAATTTCTTAACTATGTCTAAAATTTTCAGTTGGTTCTTGTGATCGAAGATGTTGATTTTGTAGTTCATTCTGTGGTTAATAAATGAAAGAGTTTCTATTGAACAATTATCATTCGTATTGTTGAAGATGCTGATTTTATAGTGCATTCTGTGTTTAAATGAAGAGTTTCTATGGAACAATTATCATTTTTTACTTTTTTTGTTCATCTCCTTCAGATTATAAACCTTAAATAGCAATGACCAGATAATACTTCCTAAAGAATGAAATGGTAGCTGTACTTTCTGGTCTTTCATTACTAAATTCTCTGTCAAGTGATGATGTCTCTCATGACTGGATATCAGTCGAATTTAATTTGTCATGTGAATGGAAGGCTGGACACAGCTTGTTATCTGGATGACTATACAGTATTTTCTTTGAAGAGAGTGAAAAGAATCTATTGTATGCTTATTATTTGCCACTTTCTTGTCACTACATATGTAACTTGAGGCTGTTGAATCATATTTAGATCGCATATGTACAATATATTCTGTTCACTAGCCTTTTACATGACTAAAAAAGTAGATATCTTTTTAGGTTGTTTCTAGTTGTAGTTGCTTTACCATTCTCACACTCTCAATAGAACTAAAAAGATGAAATTTTTTTTTGGTTCTTTTGAAGATTCTTATACATATTTTTTTCACGTTATCTTCAATTGTTTGGTCCTGCCTTTTATCTTTTTAATTTAATTTATACTTTCTAATGAATGAAATAATATCTGCGCTTTCTGACTTTTACTAAATTCTTTGTCAAGTGATGATGTCTCTCATGATTGGGCATTAGTAGAATTCTATTTTTTGCCTGCATGGATGGAAGGTTATGCACGTCTTGTTGCCGTCTCACTCGAAAATTAGATAGGAATTTCCTTTGAAGAGAGTGCACAGAACCTACCATGTGCGTACCATTTATCAGTCCCAGTCTCCACATATGTGGCTGGAGGCTGTGAATTATATTTACATCGGCCTTTTACATGACAAGAAGTAGCTATAGGGTGTTTCAATCGTAGTTGCTTTACCATTCTCACAATCACTCTCAATGGAACTTAAAAGGTGAAAAAACTTTTCTTATACAGTTTCAATCGTAGTTGCTGACCTTTCTTCATTTCATCTATTACTTGCTGAACCTCTGTAGTCGTTGGGTATAAATTGTTGTTGGATTTCCCCTTTCTTTCTGATATAGTTCTAGGGTATATTACTTTGTCATAATTAGTTGATCAGATCAGGTTAAACATTCAAACACTTCTTGAATGAAGATTAAGATGGTCATCGGTCAAAAGTATGCGCTTGCATATCTTGAATTGAACCATTTTAATTGTAGGTGTAACTTGTGTGGTAGGTTATAGTTTGGTTTGTCTCTGGTATGGTATTGTGCTTAAATTCATTGTGACTGTTAATATACATTTAGGTGAATCCTGCAAGCTTATTTGTTTTTGGTTATGTTATTGATCTTATCTGATTTCTTCCTCCAAACTTCGTATTGGCAAAGTGAATTTTACGTTCAGCCCTTCTATTGTACTAGCATTTCTTTATCATATTCAAGAGCGTTATTTGCATGGCATTGGTGTTGGTTGCATGCTATTAATTCCCAATGTATGAGCTTTCTATGAAGGTTTGTTAGAAAGAAAGGATACTTAAAATATTAGTAAAATAGGAGTGGGTGTAGAGTTTATAGGACATTTTCAAGCACAATAACACATTCAAGTTAGTTATAGATGATAGTCCATAGCTTGTTCAATAGTTGGGTTGCAGTATTTCTGATTATGAGAATATTTTTCTCATAAGATTTCAAGTTTTAACGGTAAATGATCTTTGTCTATCCTTCATATCAAAATCTGTCTGCTGCAGGCAACTCCTTGAACTTTCTGATTTTCAGGTGTGAGCTTGTCTGTTTCATGATGATGACCTCCTCTTTATTTACCTTACATGAAATGCTGGGATCTGTTATTATATTGTTTTATATTGCATAATGTAATTTATTACATTTAAATATAAAATAATATAATGTGATTTTAAAATTATAAGAATGATTTTTTGGGGGGATCAATGGCTTTTCATTCAAAGGATGGTGTGAGTTATCTCTTCTTTAGAGAGCAAGAGACCATGTCAAAAGCTTCATTATGCAAGTGCCCTGCTCAATCTTCCTTTTCTGATTTAAAGTTGTAAACTCCACAATCTCTTTAGTTATATGGTTCTTGGAAAGTGTTCCACTGGTAAATCTTTTGAATTTTTTTTTTAGCTCGTAACTATTTTTGAAGATGTCAGTTGCTCGCTGATATTGTGTCTCTAGTGCCTTTCTTAATCTTAGACTTAATGTTTTGTTACGTTTAGCACTATAAATTACATTCTTCAGACTGCCTAGATTTTGTGGATCTTTTGGTAGTCTGTTAGGTTCAATATGAGGAATGGATAGATGGACATTAAATGTAAGTGTTCCTTCTCATGGTAAGTTTTGTGATCTTTTTAGAATCTAATGAATACTTGTATTAATCCAGACATTGTTTCATTTGCCTTTTATTATCTTTCAGCTGTTTCTTGGTAACAATTAGTGCTATTCCTGGAGTCTTATGCTTTACATGAAATAAATATACATGCAGACTCGTGGTAGAAATCAAACTATGTCTGGAGGATATCAGCAAGGTTACCATGCACCTCGTCCACCAACAAGCTGGGGTCCACCCAATGCTCCGCCCATGCAGCAGCCTGCATATGCTTACATGCCTCCAGGAACTTATCCTGGTGCCCCGCCTCAGTATAATATGCCTCAACAAAGTTATGGAGGCTATCCTTCTTCTGGATGGGATCAAACATCGAATCAGCCTACTCAGCAAACTGCACCTGGTACTGGATATGATTACTACAATCAACAATCCCAACAGCAGCAACAAACTGTTGGAGGATCCTCTACTGATGGTGGTGCAGGCTACAACTATGGACAGCCACTTCCTAGTTACAACAATCAGGCTTCCTATGGCGATGCTGCTTACCCTCAGACATCTGCTGGACAACAAAGTTATGGACAAGATGGATATTCTACTGGATACAATGCTCCTGCTTATTCCCAGGCAGCATCCAACCTACAGAGTGGGTATGATCAGCGGGCCTATGGATCATCCGTTAGCTACGGCACAACGGCTGCCTCATCTCAAGATGGGTCTGCCTTTGCTTATGGTGCCCAAGGGGCGTCTAGTCAATCACCTGCTGTTCAACAACCTCCATCGAGTCAACCCCCAAATAACACTGCTGCAGGCTATCCTACCCAAGGAACGGTTGAATCTGGACATGGCATTCCTCCAACATCACACCAGGGATATGGGAGCCAGCCCCCTGCCTCAACTGGATACAGTCAAGCACCGCCACCTATTTATGGACAGCCTCCACAGGTCCAGAAGCCACCAGCTTCTCAGTCAGTTTATGGACAAGGTCAACAAGCTCCAGCCCCTCCAGGTAGCTATATGCAATCTGCACCTGTGCAGCCTGGATATGGTCAATCTCCACTTCCTCAATCCAGTTATGCCCAACAGCAGCCCTATGGAGTGCCACCACCAAACCAATCAGGTTATGGTCAACAACAACAGCAGCCATACAATGACTCATATGCTAGTGGTGGCTACTCACAGCCTCCTGCATACTCTGGCGACAATGCAGTTCAAGGGACCTTCGATACGTCTGCAGCAGCCACTTCAGTCAACGGCAGTGCAACTGTAACTAAGGCATCTGGAACTTGATAGTCTGGTAAGTCCTATGTAGGAATGTAGCTAATTGGTACCGTTCTAAGGTCTTCTTTTGCTATCTAAGAACTTCTAATTCTTCCACTTCTAATTGCTGCGTGCTGAGTTGTTACATGCATTCTTGTACTCATAGACTATCAGACTCTTGGTAAGTTAGTAGTCTCGTATGTGTTTTTCTTGTTTTTTTTTGTTTTTTTTGTCTTATGGAATAACTACTCCTGGACTTATTAAACTGGCTTGGGTTTAAACTGTTCTCCCTCCCCCCCTGTCGTGCTGAAAAGTTATTCTAGCACAAGTTCCTCCAGTTTTTGTGTGTTTTTATGAATTTTATGAATTTAATGTTGCACAATTCATTACTAGTTGGACCGCCTTGAGGTGGCTTCTTCTAATGCTACATCCTATAATTATCGTCGAGTACTCAAGGTTGGCGTTTACACTGTGCACTGCACTCATGTAACTAGAACTCAAAAGAGATTTACATCGTAACTAGAACTCAAAAGAGATTCACATCCGTGGAAGGGTGTACCAGTCAAAGCCAAAATATGAACATCTAGTCAATTCTGACCAGACATCAAAATTGCCAAATTGGGTTGTTCAAGGTCCGGAAGATATGAACTCTATATCTAGGTTAATTCACTGATCCTCATATCTATCTTTACGAAATCCAAATCATATAAGGTAATTTTTAAATTATCAAATCACGTATCTATTTTTATTTTTACTCATATCAATCAACTAGTGAAAAATTTCAATCAGTCGATTGATACTTTTCACTAGTCGATTTGATTTTTCACTAATATTTTTTTCGGTGAAAGTTCGTATATTAGTCGACTGATTGAAAAAATAGTCGACTGATTTATTTATTTTTTAAATAAAATTGATTTTAAATAAAATCAGTTAATAGATTAAATAATTTTAGATTAATATAAAATTAATTCCTATGTATATGATTTGTTCTCTTGATTATAATAATGTTCAAACATCAATTTAACCCAATATATTAAGAGTAATATTTTTTTAACATAAATATGTTTGAAAAATTTAAATCGGTTGATGGATTAAACGACTTCGAATTGATATGATATTAGCTTCTATGTATTCGTCTAATTTTTTATCTATGCCCTTAAACATCAATTTAACTTAATATATTGAGAGTAGTGATTTTTTGAATACGAATTAATTTTTTTAACAATCAAATTCGTGTTTAAAAAATCATTGCTCTTAATGTATTAAGTCAAATTAAAGTTTGAAGACATGTATATAATTAGAAGAATTAGACAAATATATAGGAGCTAGTTTCATGTCAATCCGAGATCGTTTAGTTCATTAGCCGTTTTTGTCCAAAATTGGCTGATATATCAAACGATCTCGAGTTAATATGAAACTAACTTGTATGTGTTCGTCTAATTCTCTTGATTATATTCACTTTCTCAAATATTAATTTGACCTAATATATTGAGAGTGTTAATTTTTTAAATACGAATTTGATTGTTCAAAAAATCATTACTCTCAATATATTGAGTCAAAATTGATGTTTGAGGGCATGAATATAATTAGGAGAATTAGACGAATACATAGGAGTTAATTTCATGTAAATCCGAAGTCGTTTAGTTCATAAGTTGGTTTTGGACAAAATGTTGATGGATCAAACGAACCAACTGATGGGTCAAACGATCTCGAATTGACATGAAACTAGCTCCTATGAATTTGTTTACTTTTCCTTATTATATTCATGCCCTCAAATATAAATTTGAATTTATATATTAAAAGTAATGATTTTTTAACATGGATTAAATTTTTTGAACAATCAAATTCATGTTTAAAAAATTATTGCTCTTAATATATTGAGTCAAATTGAAATTTGAGGGTATGTATATACATAAGAGCTAGTTTCTGTCAGTCGGTTTTGCCCAAAATCGATTGATAAACCAAATGAACTGGTTGATGGACCAAACGTTCTCGGATTGACATAAAACTAGTTCTTATGTGTTCGTCTAATTCTCCTGATTATATACATACCCTCAAACTTCATTTTTGACTCAATATATTGAGAGCGGTGATTTTTTAAATATAAATTTTATTATTTAAAAATTTTAATCCGTGTTAAAAAATTATTGCTCTCAATATATAGAGTCAAATTTATATTTGAGGGCATAGATATAATAAGGAGAGGTAAACGAACACATAGGAGTCAGTTTCATGTCAATTCGAGATTGTTTAATCCATCAACCGATTCGTTTGGCTCATTAGTCGATTTTGGGCAAAATCGACTGATCGACCAAACGATTTCAGATTGACATGAAATTAGCTCCTATGTATTCGTCTGATTCTCCTGATTATATTTATGATTCTCCTGATTATATTTATACTCTCAAATATCAATTTGACTCAATATATTGAATATAGTGATTTTTTGAACGCGAATTAGATTTTTCAAACAATCAAATTCGTGTTTAAAATATTACTAGTCTAATATATTGGGTCAAATTGATGTTTAAGGACGTGAATATAATCAAAAGAATTAGACAAACACCTACGAGTTAACGAGAAAGATGCAAATCGGCTCCGTCCAACATCAGAAGAAGCAGCCTCCCTTTGGGCCAGCTGCTCAGCTACTCGCGCTTCCAACTTGGCGTCGTCCAAGCCGAAGCCCTCCTCCAAAGCTACCGCCAACATAATGTTTGTTGCAAAATAATAGAAGTTTAGTTAGCTATAAACAGGCTATTGACAGAATTAGGAGCTTACTGAGTGATCTGGGCCGATGGAATGACACTGGGCTGAGTCCGAAGACACAGAGGGTGTCATCGCACAGCAGATGAACGTCGTGGAAATGTCGGCCCCCGATTTTGGACAGAGCCGACTGATAGGTGGGAAGAGCTCGGTAGTTCTTAGAAAGAGGTGCAGGAAAAGGAAGGTCGGATATCCAAGCGGTTGGCCAACTCGGGGTCAGGGTGGTGTTCACAAAAAAGAAGCGTTCCTTCCAACCCTTGTTGGAGGTTGGAAGCTTCGCTAGGAAGGAGGTCTTGGCTCGGGCTTGGAAAAAGAAATCGCCCGGCTCATGTTTCTTAGGATAGAAGAAATAGTAAAAAATGTCAGGCCGAAGGGAAATTTTGTTAAAATACAAAAAAAAAAAAATATAAGGGCTAAAATGTAAAAGGTCCGAAATCAGAGGGCTGATGTTAGAAAAATCGAAAATAGGGTGGGGTTAATTGAAAAAGGTTCAATGATTTAATCGGTTGGTTCATCACTTCGCTTGCCCTAACATCCAGCCGCGCCGACCTTCCTCTCTTCCTCCGTTTCGGCTTCCATCGGTTTCTCGTGCGAACGGAGCTCCAAGGCCGGCGACCGATCTCCTGCGGCGATCAGGTGACACCGGAGGGTAGCTCCCTTTATATCTCTTGAGTTGGATTGAGGTATTCGTTTTCCCCTCTTCTCCATCGAGCGCAGATTGTGGTTTTGGTGTTCTTTTTCAAACCTAGGTTTTCTTTCTCCTCTTCGTTCTAGGGATTGGGTTCTCGACATTTACCTTCTTCCTCCTTGCGCGGTATCGAAGAGGGGAGACTGATTTGGGTGGTGGAGGTTGGATTGGTTCATTTTCAGTCAGTGATCTTGGAAAGTTACGAGACGCTCTCGCCAACCATCGATCGGTTCCGTTTCACTGGAGCAAGGTCGAGGACGTCCCTGTGAGATCTGTTCAGTTGACGTCAATTGGGTGATCGCGTTTCAGGTAATCAACTGACTCTTTTGGCTGGAGCTTGGATGAGTTCTTAGATGTGTGGATTTGGTTCTCTGTTGGCTGAACAATTGATACGAAATATGTTCTTCGATCGATTAGGGTGGTTCCGTGAGTTGAGAAGGTGGTTTTCGATCAGTTTCCTTTGCCATGGAGTTTTGAGAAATTGTTTGGGGTAAGGATGATTTATTGAGTTAATCGGTTTTCTCTTCTCCTTTTGGATCTCTGCCATGATTACTATCTGTGTAACAATTTTATTGAGCTGTGATCATAGATATGAAGTATTGGAATGCTTTTGTTGTATTTTGCCGTGAGGTTGTAAATGGGTTAAGGTTTTGTTTTGGGTTGATAATTTGATTTGATCACAGGTTAGACCAATAGCGTTTAAATAATTATGGCCGATTAATTATACGTGACAGTTAGGGTTAGATCCTAATGTGGTTTAGCATTAGATTGGCTATTGGTACTATTGTAAATAGCTAAATCTATGTCATGATACAGGACACTGACTGGGCGATTTGGACTCCACTTGCGGGGGATATTATTGCAGACGGGGGGTTCTCTTCGCTTACGACCTACCACATTTGGAGGCGGGTATCTCTGACTTATCTTTTAGATTAGTCATAGTGATATACTTGATATGCTATGTTTAGCGGTAGAGTAATGTAGTATTTTATACCTGCCTACCTTTGCGGATACTGTTGATGATATACCTGATAGGTAATACCTACACCATTAGGATCTAGGCTATGGTGCATTACTTATGATCCTTGCATATCATGTTGATATAGGTGGATTAGATAGTGGATGCTGTTTGACCAGAGTCATGCATCATCGTGCACTGTGCATCACTGTCGATCAGTGACCCCTTATGGGTGAGTCAGGTCGACAGTCATACTGACCTATCCATACGGCCACTCAAGGGTTAGTGGTTGACGGGGTATGGGTAGTGTGCTCTGTGCTGCTCCGCTCATGCACTCATGGGTTAGTGAATCGGAGCGTGGTAGCAGGCAGAGGTCCCTCCTGGAGTAGCCCATATACCAGGAGTTGAGAGAGATAGGTCTCTCCCCCATTTATATACATGGGGCAGGCGTTAACACTCAGATGGAGATATCCTCCAGAGATGACCTGGGGCTGATAATGATATAGCCAGGATAGGTGATGGCCTGGGGCTGATATAGATACCGCCAGGATAGGTTTTGGCCTGGGGCTGTTATTGATATAGCCAGGATAGGTGATGGCCTGGGGCGGATGTAGATACCGTCAGGATAGGTTTTGGCCTGGGGCTGTTATTGATATAGCCAGGATAGGTGATGGCCTGGGGCGGATATAGATATCGCCAGGATAGGTTTTGGCCTGGGGCTATTATGGATATCGCCAGGATAGGTCATGGAGTAGGGGTGTTACGCCGGCAGCATACCGTCTACTCGGTTGCTCCGGAGTAGCGACGACAGAGTACGGACGGCAGTCACAGCTCTACGCCGGAGGGTGGCCTCCGCTCAGCTTCCTCCCGTACATAGGTGACGATGTCTAACCGGCGACAGAGGTGACCATGTCATTGCACCATGTGCATACGCATCTTTTGCACTTGCCCGTGCTTGCTATACTTGGATGTTGCATTTGTTTGACATGCCCATACAGGAGACCCTTATGTCAGTTTCGATGACTCAGCTACCTTGGTATGATGTTTCTATCCCTGTTCCAGTTATGCTTACCACTGCATGTACCTGTGTTATTTCGATAGCCTGTTACTCTATTGCTAGCTAGATTATCTTGTATATCTGATGAGATATTCGCTGAGTATTGTTACTCACCCCGTTAGCTCCCTGTTTTTATTTCAGGATGATTGTCTGGAGTGCCCGGCAGCCTGTCCCCGTTCGCGTATTTCTTCGAGATGATTCCAGGATGTTTTCTTTTACTTGTTGGGGGTATATGTTAGTACCCATTTTCTGGTTCTTTTACTTTACTTTTCCGCTGTTGTACTCGTGTTTGGTTTTGTCAACTTATACGGCGGTATAGTTGTACTTTTGTGAGCCATGGAGGTCTTGTGCTTTGCGGTTGTCGTAAGTCGTACCGGTACGCAGTTTTTATCATCGTCTTGCTTTTGTGTATTCCAGACGGTTGTTCCAGCCCTATAGGCTGCGGTACAGCCAGCTGCGGTGGTCGTAGAGGTTAGGGTTCAGCATTGTCCGTCGATCGAGGGAGCGGCCGTTCGGTCAGTATCGGACCGGCAGCTCCTTGGGGCGTGACAATTTATTGGTATCAGAGCGCAGGTTCTCGAGATACCTTGTGACCTTGTGGGTGTTTTGGACCTTGTGTCGGAGTCGCTTTCTCGTTGGACGTGATTGGGACATGGCGGCGACCGGACAGCTCCAGGCGTTGATCGTACCTTCTGTTGCAGGTTTTGTTATTAATTCTAAAAATTATTAGGCAAGTAATAATGATTGGCGTATCCCTACAGGTATGCCGCGACGTATTGAGTTGACTCCACCCCGCCGACCCGGTGGGCCGGGTCGACCCTCTCATCGGACGACGCGAGTGTCGCAGCAGGCGACGATGACTGGGACAGAGGGGGTTCCGGTGAGACGGACACGGACAGGGTTCGGTGGCCGAGGACGAGCTTCCTCCGAGACGCGTGATGATCAGAGATCTCAGTCTCCACGGATACCGTCTCCATTTTTGACCGCAGTACCCGTGGTACCTCCGGTAGGTCCCACTGCAGCATCAGTCCCAGTGGCGCCTGCTACAGCACCTCAGGATGCTGCATCATCGTTGATGCAGCAGATGATGCAGCAGCAGAGGGAGCAGCATCAGCAGTTGATGCAGCAGCAGAGGGAGCAGCATCAGCAGATGATGCAGCAGATGTTTCAGATGTTACAGACACCGGCTGTCCCACCATCCGCTCCACCAGCACCTGCTCCTGCTCCTTCGGAGCCTCAGACTGCACAGCCTACGGAGATACAGTCGCAGGGGCCGACGGTACCATCTGGGGATTCTGCAGTCCCCTCGGCGGTTCCTCTGCCTCCTTCCACCACTACTACCACTATTCTGAGTCGATCAGTGGCTCGGATTCCGGCATTAGCACAGGCGGCCAAGGGCCGTCTTACCCTGTTCCAGGGAGCTGCTGATCCGACCGTGGCTCACTTTTGGCTGGAGACGTTAGAGAGGACATTTCCATACCTGGAGTGTACTGACTTGGAGCGGGTTGAGCTTGCGGCGTATCATCTGCGCGGTCGCGCGGAGACATGGTGGATCACTCAGCGATCGGTTATGGGCTCTCAGCCGGTCACTTGGGAGAGATTTCGCCAGGCCTTCACCACTCAGTACTTCCCAGCTGCACAGCAGCTGGCCACATGGCAGGAGTTCTTGGAGATTCGACAGGGAGAGCAGTCGGTGGCGGATTATGATGCAGAGTTCCACCGACTGTCCGAGAGTTGTCCTGAGATGTTTCCCGGAGATCGTGAGAGGATGAGGCATTTCATTAGAGGGTTGGCACCTTATATCCAGTCTAAGATGTCTCCTTGGGATCTGACCTCATATGGACAGGCACTGGATCGCGCTTTACATGTGGAGGCGTTACAGCAGAGACTATCCTCAGAGCGGAAGAAGGAGAAGAAGACCTCACAGACTTCTCAGTCCCAGTCCTCGCGGAAGCGGGGTAGACAGGAGCAGTCGACTCAGGATGCTTCTGGGGCCGCCTCTCGGCCTCGGAAGACGGGAGGTTCCACGTCCGGAGTTACTCAGGCCTCGGGGCGTGACCGGCAGAGTTCCACGACTTACCAGTGCATTTGGTGTGGTTCCAAGGGGCACGATAGATCGACTTGTACCATTGGACGAGCTGTTTGCTTCCATTGCAAACAGCCTGGCCATCGGAGACACGACTGCCCGCAGAAGGCACAGGAGGCGAGTACGGGAGGCACATCTGGAGGAGGATCTTCTGGCCAGCCGGGGGCCCAGCGAGGAGGCCGGAAGGCCCAGACTTCTTCACGACAGCAGCAGACTACCCCTGCACCGATCCAGCTCTACTGCTTATTGGGTCAGAGTCAGGAGGCTACATCGTCGTCTGTGGTATCCCAGCCTCCATTCCAGCCGTTGGTTTCTGAGCCTCGTCAGCAGTTGTATACTGGGTATCAGTTGCCTGTGTATCAGCAGCCTCAGATTTCTGGAGCAGCATTACCTCAGTTACCTGCAGTGCCTATTGTACAGGCATTACCCCCACCCCCTCCTCCGCCAGAGTCGGGACGAGTATATGCTGTCACTCGAGAGGAGGCTCATCGTGCAGATGGATCCGTTTTTCGAGGTACAGTTTTACTTTATGCATGTACCGCAGACTTACTCATAGATACCGGTAGTTCATATTCTTTTATATCACGGGTATTCTTGAGCAAGATCTGCAGATTGCCGACCCTCAGGGCACAGCGTCTATCAGTGACGCTACCTTCAGGAGATGTTCTGGAGGTAACGCAGGAGGTCAGAGGGTGTCCCTTGGACTTTGGGAGGGTCACCCTTACCGTGGACCTGTCTGTGCTGGATATGATTGAGTTCGACATCATTCTGGGCATGGACTGGCTCACGACATCCCATGCCACCGTCGATTGTCATTCGAGGGTGGTCACTTTCCGACCCCCAGACCAAACCTCATGGGAGTTCCGTGGCATCCGAGATGACGGTATAGCAGTTATCTCCGCACTTCAGGCGCAGAGACTGATTACGCAGGGTTGTCAGGGATTTCTGGTGTCATTACTCAGCACTTCAGATGGTAGTACTCCTCAGATCTCCGACGTTCCAGTGGTCAGGGATTTTCCGGATGTATTCCCAGACGAGTTACCTGGCTTGCCTCCCCGGAGGGAGGTCGAGTTTGCCATTGAGTTGATATCCGGGGACTGCGCCGGCATCGAAGGCACCATATCGTATGGCACCGCGTGAGTTGGACGAGCTGAAGGTCCAACTCCAGGAGTTACTAGATCGGGGATTTATCCGACCGAGTGCTTCTCCGTGGGGTTCTCCAGTCCTTTTTGTGAAGAAAAAGGATGGTTCTATGCGACTTTGCATTGATTATAGACAGCTTAACTCAGTCACAGTCAGGAACAAATATCCGCTACCGCGTATTGATGATCTGTTCGATCAGCTGAGGGGTACATCTGTGTACTCCAAGATAGATCTGCGGTCTGGTTATCATCAGATGAGAGTCAGAGATTCAGATATTCAGAAGACAGCATTTCGCACTCGTTACGGGCATTATGAGTTCTTAGTGATGCCATTTGGGCTCACCAATGCCCCGGCCGTGTTCATGGATCTCATGAACAGGGTATTCCTCCCATACTTGGATCAGTTTGTTATAGTATTCATCGATGATATCCTGATATATTCCCGGTCCGAGGAGGAGCACGCTTGCCATCTTCGTATCGTTTTGGAGGTTCTCCGAAAGGAGAAGCTCTATGCGAAGTACGGCAAGTGTGCATTTTGGTTATCTTCAGTGGGTTTTCTTGGACATGTAGTATCCAGTGGAGGCATCTCAGTAGACCCCCAGAAGATCGAGGCAGTCACCAGTTGGGAGCAGCCCCAGTCAGTCCATGACGTGCGCAGTTTTCTGGGTTTGGCTGGCTATTACCGACGCTTTGTCGAGGGGTTCTCCAGCATTGCCTCTCCACTCACGCGCCTGACCAGGAAGGGCGTGAAGTTTGTATGGACTGACGATTGCGAGACCAGCTTTCAGGAGCTGAAGCGGAGGCTGGTATCTGCGCCAGTTTTAGTACTGCCTTCGGGAGAGGACGGTTTCACTCTGTTCACTGATGCATCACTCCTGGGTTTGGGCGCGGTACTCATGCAGCATGGACGGGTGGTTGCTTATGCTTCTCGGCAGCTGAAGGACCATGAGAGGAACTACCCCGTCCATGATTTAGAGTTGGCCGCTATTATTTTTGCGCTGAAGATCTGGAGGCACATTCTTTACGGGATCACCTTCGAGATCTTCACGGACCACCGGAGTCTTCAGTATCTCTTCACTCAGCGAGAGCTGAATCTTCGACAGAGGAGATGGATGGAGTTCCTGAAGGACTACGATTGCACCATTGGCTATCATCCCGGGAAAGCCAATGTGGTAGCGGACGCACTGAGTAGGAAGACCAGAGCAGTCTTAGCCTGTCAGCGGGTGATTGTCACAGAGTTGATTCAGAGTTTTTCGGAGCTGGGATTAGAGGAGCGGTCACAGACAGAGAGGGGTTTGCTAGTGACTATGGTGGCGCAGTCAGCTATTAGGTCCAGGATCAGAGAGGCGCAGGCCAGTGACCCACATCTGCAGTCTCTGGGCAGTCGCGTTTCAGCCGGGCAGCCGTCTGACTTTACACGGGACGATGAGGGCATTCTGTTTTTCCGAGGGAGACTATGTGTGCCAGAGTCGCACCCAGTCATGGAGGAGTTGTTACAGGAGGCTCATCGTTCGCGGTTTGCTATACACCCAGGCGGGACTCGGATGTATCGTGATTTGAGGCGTTCCTATTGGTGGAACAACATGAAGAGAGACATTGCGAGTTTTGTTGCTAGATGTCTCATCTGCCAGCAGGTTAAGGCAGAGCACCAGAGACCTGCTGGATTACTTCAGAGGATTCCCATTCCCGAGTGGAAATGGGAACATATTACGATGGATTTTGTGGTGGGACTGCCCAGGACTAGGAGGGGGCACGATGCGATTTGGGTGATCGTTGATCGATTAACCAAATCGGCACATTTCTTAGCTATGCGGAGGACGGATTCCCTCGACAGGTTAGCGGAGTTATATTGCCGAGAGATCGTCAGATTGCACGGAGTACCCCTGAGCATTATATCGGACAGAGATCCTCGATTCACTTCTCGTTTTTGGCAGAGCCTGCAGAGAGCCTTGGGGACGGATCTTCGATTCAGTTCGGCATTCCACCCGCAGACAGACGGTCAGTCAGAGCGTACGATTCAGACATTGGAGGACCTGCTGAGATCATGTATTCTGGATTTCGGAGGCAGCTGGGAGGATCATTTACACTTGGTGGAGTTCGCCTACAACAACAGCTATCATTCGGCGATTCAGATGGCGCCGTATGAGGCGTTGTATGGTAGGCCATGTCGGACACCCACCCTCTGGGAGGAGGTTGGGGAGACACAGCTGATAGGACCGGAGAGAGCTCAGCAGGAGGCAGAGTTAGTACGGACTATCCGACAGAGATTATCAGCAGCACAGGATCGCCAGAAGAGTTATGCTGACCGGAGACGCAGACCATTAGAGTTCTCTGCGGGTGACCATGTTTTTCTTCGAGTCTCACCCACGAAGGGGGTGAAACGTTTTGGTCTCAGAGGTAAGCTAGCTCCACGGTATATCGGTCCATTTCAGATTCTGGAGAGGATTGGAGCTGTAGCTTACCGCCTAGCTCTTCCACCGTCTTTGGCTGGCGTCCACGACGTGTTTCATGTATCTATGCTGAGAGGTTATGTGCCAGATCCCACCCACATCTTATCCGAGGTGCCTGTTCCGCTTCAGCCTGACGCTACTTATGAGGAGGTACCTGTACGGATATTGGGTTTCCGAGAGCGTCAGCTACGGAACAAGACGATCCGGCTAGTCAGGGTCGGATGGCAGCATCACTCGGATGCAGAGGCTACTTGGGAGCTCGAGGACACTATCCGAGCTCGATATCCCCATCTATTTGACTGAGGTATGTACTGTCGTTTCGATTCAACATGCATACTTCATATATACCGCTGTTAGTGTCTACTATTAGCAATGACAATTTGGGGACCAAATTTTAATTAGTGGGGGAGAATGTTAAAATACAAAAAAAAAAAATATAAGGGCTAAAATGTAAAAGGTCCGAAATCAGAGGGCTGATGTTAGAAAAATCGAAAATAGGGTGGGGTTAATTGAAAATGGTTCAATGATTTAATCGGTTGGTTCATCACTTCGCTTGCCCTAACATCCAGCCGCGCCGACCTTCCTCTCTTCCTCCGCTTCGGCTTCCATCGGTTTCTCGTGCGAACGGAGCTCCAAGGCCGGCGACCGATCTCCTGCGGCGATCAGGTGACACCGGAGGGTAGCTCCCTTTATATCTCTTGAGTTGGATTGAGGTATTCGTTTTCCCCTCTTCTCCATCGAGCGCAGATTGTGGTTTTGGTGTTCTTTTTCAAACCTAGGTTTTCTTTCTCCTCTTCGTTCTAGGGATTGGGTTCTCGACATTTACCTTCTTCCTCCTTGCGCGGTATCGAAGAGGGGAGACTGATTTGGGTGGTGGAGGTTGGATTGGTTCATTTTCAGTCAGTGATCTTGGAAAGTTACGAGACGCTCTCGCCAACCATCGATCGGTTCCGTTTCACTGGAGCAAGGTCGAGGACGTCCCTGTGAGATCTGTTCAGTTGACGTCAATTGGGTGATCGCGTTTCAGGTAATCAACTGACTCTTTTGGCTGGAGCTTGGATGAGTTCTTAGATGTGTGGATTTGGTTCTCTGTTGGCTGAACAATTGATACGAAATATGTTCTTCGATCGATTAGGGTGGTTCCGTGAGTTGAGAAGGTGGTTTTCGATCAGTTTCCTTTGCCATGGAGTTTTGAGAAATTGTTTGGGGTAAGGATGATTTATTGAGTTAATCGGTTTTCTCTTCTCCTTTTGGATCTCTGCCATGATTACTATCTGTGTAACAATTTTATTGAGCTGTGATCATAGATATGAAGTATTGGAATGCTTTTGTTGTATTTTGCCGTGAGGTTGTAAATGGGTTAAGGTTTTGTTTTGGGTTGATAATTTGATTTGATCACAGGTTAGACCAATAGCGTTTAAATAATTATGGCCGATTAATTATACGTGACAGTTAGGGTTAGATCCTAATGTGGTTTAGCATTAGATTGGCTATTGGTACTATTGTAAATAGCTAAATCTATGTCATGATACAGGACACTGACTGGGCGATTTGGACTCCACTTGCGGTGGATATTATTGCAGACGGGGGGTTCTCTTCGCTTACGACCTACCACATTTGGAGGCGGGTATCTCTGACTTATCTTTTAGATTAGTCATAGTGATATACTTGATATGCTATGTTTAGCGGTAGAGTAATGTAGTATTTTATACCTGCCTACCTTTGCGGATACTGTTGATGATATACCTGATAGGTAATACCTACACCATTAGGATCTAGGCTATGGTGCATTACTTATGATCCTTGCATATCATGTTGATATAGGTGGATTAGATAGTGGATGCTGTTTGACCAGAGTCATGCATCATCGTGCACTGTGCATCACTGTCGATCAGTGACCCCTTATGGGTGAGTCAGGTCGACAGTCATACTGACCTATCCATACGGCCACTCAAGGGTTAGTGGTTGACGGGGTATGGGTAGTGTGCTCTGTGCTGCTCCGCTCATGCACTCATGGGTTAGTGAATCGGAGCGTGGTAGCAGGCAGAGGTCCCTCCTGGAGTAGCCCATATACCAGGAGTTGAGAGAGATAGGTCTCTCCCCCATTTATATACATGGGGCAGGCGTTAACACTCAGATGGAGATATCCTCCAGAGATGACCTGGGGCTGATAATGATATAGCCAGGATAGGTGATGGCCTGGGGCTGATATAGATACCGCCAGGATAGGTTTTGGCCTGGGGCTGTTATTGATATAGCCAGGATAGGTGATGGCCTGGGGCGGATGTAGATACCGCCAGGATAGGTTTTGGCCTGGGGCTGTTATTGATATAGCCAGGATAGGTGATGGCCTGGGGCGGATATAGATATCGCCAGGATAGGTTTTGGCCTGGGGCTATTATGGATATCGCCAGGATAGGTCATGGAGTAGGGGTGTTACGCCGGCAGCATACCGTCTACTCGGTTGCTCAGGAGTAGCGACGACAGAGTACGGACGGCAGTCACAGCTCTACGCCGGAGGGTGGCCTCCGCTCAGCTTCCTCCCGTACATAGGTGACGATGTCTAACCGGCGACAGAGGTGACCATGTCATTGCACCATGTGCATACGCATCTTTTGCACTTGCCCGTGCTTGCTATACTTGGATGTTGCATTTGTTTGACATGCCCATACAGGAGACCCTTATGTCAGTTTCGATGACTCAGCTACCTTGGTATGATGTTTCTATCCCTGTTCCAGTTATGCTTACCACTGCATGTACCTGTGTTATTTCGATAGCCTGTTACTCTATTGCTAGCTAGATTATCTTGTATATCTGATGAGATATTCGCTGAGTATTGTTACTCACCCCGTTAGCTCCCTGTTTTTATTTCAGGATGATTGTCTGGAGTGCCCGGCAGCCTGTCCCCGTTCGCGTATTTCTTCGAGATGATTCCAGGATGTTTTCTTTTACTTGTTGGGGGTATATGTTAGTACCCATTTTCTGGTTCTTTTACTTTACTTTTCCGCTGTTGTACTCGTGTTTGGTTTTGTCAACTTATACGGCGGTATAGTTGTACTTTTGTGAGCCATGGAGGTCTTGTGCTTTGCGGTTGTCGTAAGTCGTACCGGTACGCAGTTTTTATCATCGTCTTGCTTTTGTGTATTCCAGACGGTTGTTCCAGCCCTATAGGCTGCGGTACAGCCAGCTGCGGTGGTCGTAGAGGTTAGGGTTCAGCATTGTCCGTCGATCGAGGGAGCGGCCGTTCGGTCAGTATCGGACCGGCAGCTCCTTGGGGCGTGACAATTAAGATTTCAATCAGACATCTCATTTAAACACCTCATACATAAACATATCAAAGCATGCTAACAATTAAGGTTTCCTTATCAACCATTCCATTTAACACCACATACATATACATATGATCATCCCCAACCATAAACATATATCATAGGGTAGTTTGACCTTTACAAACCCTAGTCCTAGTGGGTTGGCCGAAACATCAAGAGTAGGGAAATATTAGGACTTTTGCATTAATCATTCACACATACATTTATTCAAACACCTTGTATACTTATCTTAAACATGGATATATTGTAGGATAATTCAACCCTCACTAACCCCTTTTTCTAAGCCTTGGCCGAAACCCATCCAAGTTCAAAACCCTAGGTTTTGCTATCACAAAAATGTAGGGACACAACATATAGGTATACTCTAAATTCCAAGGGGTCTTCACATGCATCAAGGGGTAACCAAGGTCCCTTCTTGGGTGTTGGCCGAAACCTACACAAGGGTGTAACCCTAGGTTTTGTTCACAACATTTGCATAAACCACACATATACATATATCCTAAGTTCCAAGGGTCTAATTATGTAACAAAAGAGAACAAGGCCTTCCCCTAAGGGGGTGGCCGAATCTTACAAGAACCAAAATCCTAGTTCTTCTTCCCTTTTGTTCAACTATCATGAAGGAAATCAATATACACATATTCCCTAAGTATCAAGGGTCTAATCATGTAACAAAAGAAAACAAGGCCTTCCCCTAAGGGGGGTGGCCGAAACATACAAGAACAAAAACCCTAGGTTTTTGTTTACAACATGTTAAAGGATACCACATTCAAGAACTATTACACTGCAGGCGAGGGGATACTTACATCCTTTCGCTTGATTTCTACTTCTCTAAGATCTTAAGGTGCCCTTGGTTGAAGGAAGGTGAGTGTTTCCCTTGTTTGCCTTCTCTTAGAAATCTTGGCCCTAGTAGAAGGCAAGAACCTTAAAGGGTTCTTCTTCCTTCCAATTCCCTAGGGTTAAAACCCTAGGGTTTACTTTTCGAAAATGGAGAGGGAGAAGAAGAGACTTTCGGTGGAGAAGTGAAGAGGAAGATGAAGAGGTAGTTATTCTAACCACTTCCTTCTCTTATTTATACTTTTCTCTTGAAGAGACATGTCTCTTCACTTCCCTAGTTTTTAACAAGCATGTTTCTCCTTCTCTAACAAGAAACATGGCTTGGTGCAATGGTTAAGACATTGCTAGTGCAACTAGGAGGTTCAAGGTTCAATCCCTGCTTCCTCCCTTCTATATTTCCTTTTTATTACATTTTGCACTAATCCAAGCCCATTAAGCCAAGCCCATCATGAAATCTCATAATATTAATTATATTCCATGAATTCATATATTTCATAATATTTCATGATAATATTTCATGAATTCCATAATATTTCATATTTATGAATTCATAATATTTCATAATATTTCATGATACTATTTCATGAATTCCATAATATTTCATATTTATGAATTCATAATATTTCATAATATTTTATGATACTATTTCATGAATTCCATAATATTTCATATTTATGAATTCATAATATTTCATAATATTTCATGATAATATTTCATGAATTCCATAATATTTCATTTTTATGAATTCATAATATTTCATAATATTTCATGATACTATTTCATGAATTCCATAATATTTCATATTTATGAATTCATAATATTTCATAATATTTCATGATACTATTTCATGAATTCCATAATACTTCATATTTATGAATTCATAATATTTCATGATACTATTTCATGAATTCCATAATATTTCATATTTATGAATTCATAATATTTCATAATATTTTATGATACTATTTCATGAATTCCATAATATTTCATATTTATGAATTCATAATATTTCATGATACTATTTCATGAATTCCATAATATTTCATATTTATGAATTCATAATATTTCATAATATTTCATGATACTATTTCATGAATTCCATAATACTTCATATTTATGAATTCATAATATTTCATGATACTATTTCATGAATTCCATAATATTTCATATTTACGAATTCATAATATTTCATAATATTTCATGATACTATTTCATGAATTTCACCATATTTCATATTCATGAATTTATATATTTCCTAATATTTCATATGGGAAATTTCGGGGCGTTACAATCCTCCCTACCTTATAAAAAGTTCGTCCCGAACTTTAAAATAATTCCGGATACTTCAATCGTATTGCCTCCTCTCGTTCCCACGTGGCTTCTTCGAATCGTTCGTTCCGCCCCAGAACCTTTACTAAGGGTACTTCCTTGTTCCTTAGCTTTTTGACTTCCCGGTCTAAGATCTGAACAGGTTATCTATCCGGGGTAGAGGGTACCTGTTCTTGATAGTCACATTATTCAGCGACCGATAGTCGATACACCTTCGCATCGACCCATCCTTCTTTTTCACGAACAGTACGGGAGCTCCCCAGGGAGAATGACTAGGGCGGATGAATCCCTTGTCAAGTAGCTCCTGTAACTGTCCTTGCAACTCCTTTAATTCTGTCAGCGCCATACGGTACGGTGCCTTAGAAATAGGGTTGGTACCAGGAACCAACTCAATTGCAAATTCTATCTCTCTTTCAGGTGCTAACCGTGGTAAGTCATCGGGAAATACCTCTGGGTAATTGCATACAACCTTGACGTCTTCTAGCTTTGGCCCCTCTGTAGGACTGGTACCAACCACATGAGCTAGAAATCTAGAGCATCCCTTTTCTAACATTTTCCTTGCCTTCAGAGCCAACAAGAATTTACTTGTCCTCTTCTTTGGCTCTCCGATAAATTCGAACAGAATTTCCGCCTCAGGTCGGAAGATAACTCTTCGTTTCCGGCACTCAATGGAAGCGTCATATTCGTTCAAGAAATCCATGCCCAATATCACATCATAATCTGACATATCAAGCACTATCAGATCGCAGTAGAGTTCCCTATCTGCGATTCTGATTGGTGCGACACGTAGTATTTGGGTAGAGGGCATCACTTCACCCGAGGGAAGTGCTGTCAGAAATTGGCAGTCCAAATCTTGCAGTGACATATTATTTCTTTTGGCATATTGCATAGAGATAAACGAATGCGTTGCCCCAGTGTCAAATAAAGCACTAGCATACGGACTGTAAATAAATATCTGACCTGTGACAACGGTAGAGGCAGTCGCCACCTCTTCTTTCGTAAGAGAGAAAACCCTGGCGTTTGTCGTGGCAGGCGGGGCTTCTAATCTCCCCTGGCATATATGTGTACCATCTATAGCTGCCTACATCAGGTGTAACTGGGGAGGAGCACCTTTGTACTGATCATATTGCGGCTGAGGTGCTTTGGCTGCGGCAGGACACTCTCTGGCCATGTGTCCTTCCTTTCCTCAAGTATAGCATCTCCTAGCGCCTAAAAGGCATGTCCCTTGGTGCATCTTCCCACAATTGGCACATTGGGGATATTTAGGCTTCTTGCCTAAATAACCACTGGCAGATTTATCCCCTGGCTTTCTCTTTCCATTTTGGTTCTTCATCCAGTGGGGGTTGCTATTTGGAGGTTTCTGACCTCCCGACTGATCCTGACTCTTGCTGGCGGTCAGTGGTTGGCTCTGCGGGTTCATCTTCTTTAGATAATGCTCAGTAATAAGGGCACTGCTGAACAGCTCCTCTGCAGTCTGGGGCCTATTAACGCCACCAGCTACATTCAGAGCTATCTCGGGCCTGAGCATCTTGAGCATTAATCTGACCCTTTCTTTCTCTGTACTGACCAGCTCCGGACATAATCGTGCCAGTCGGTTAAATTGCTTAACGACATCGTTGACTGAGAGATTTCCCTGCCGGAATTCAGTGAACTCATCAAAGTGCCTGTTTGTGACTCGCATATTAAAGAATTCCTCCAGAAATTCGGACTCAAAGTCCTTCCACTTCATCTGGTCCACTGATCTTCTAGCCTTTACCCGTTCCCACCACATCCTGGCGTCGCCAGTGAGGCAGAACGAGACACATTTAATTTTTCTCATGCTCAGGCCAGTCTAATAAATCCACTGTGCTCTCAACTGTCTTGAGCCAGGCCTGAGCATCCCAGGGCTCGCAGGTGCCCGAGAACTTTTCCGGCTTCAGTCTCTGCCACTGAATCAAATAGGCCTCCTATCGGGCTCCCCGGGCCGGAGTGTCCGGGGGTGCCTGTGCAGTTGGAGGCTCAGTAGGTATTACATTCTGACTTCCCTGCGGGGTTGCAGTGTTCCCCTGCTGGGTCCTCAGAGTGTTTATTATCTGCTGTTGTTCAGTGACCTGACGCTGCAGATCTGTGATCACTTGCATCATATCAGGTGGGGGTACTGTCTCGTTACCCCGATTGCTACGTCTTCTAGCCATGTCTATCATACAGGTGATAATTAAAATAACATAAGAATTATCACTACTTTCATTTGTTATGCAAGCATAAATCATCTCTATATTATGCAAGCATAAATCATCTATATCTCATCCAAGCATATATCATCTCTATATTATGCAAGCATAAACCATCTCTATTAATATCATTACTGTACATGAAATAATATAAGCGAGTTAGGATTTCTTACTTGGAAGCGGCAGGAAGAAGCTTGATGTGTGTGTGGTGGAGGGGAAATCGGCTCTGATACCAACTTGTAACGCCCGCCCTTATATCTACTCTCGGGGCGGGGTTACGTACATTCAATCATATAGTAATATTTTTTTTTCTATCTTCTAACATGACATTATAACAACAATGTAAGGACTTAAGAGAACTAGGTACTAAGCATGCTTGCAAAAATTATCAAGTGACATTAAATAACATGATAGGTTCACATATTGTTTCACACCATAATATAATCCTAGTCACTAACATTCCCTGTTAAGGAACATAAACATGAGCATAATAAAGTAGATATAAAAAGTCTTTCTTCCCGAGCCACCACCCCACACATCTTCAGCCTCCTACCTCTTCCTTCCATTTAAGTGTTATCTGCAGCATAAGATAACACATAAACTAGTAAGCACAATGCTTAGTAAGGATCCTGTCCTACTCGCAAAATCCGTGCAAAAGAATATAACATGTACACAAATTCAATCATAAGCATAAGTTCATCAAAGCATATTAAACATCTAAGTTTCTAAGCATGCAGTATCAAGTACCATAAGCATACTCTTCACATTTAACAAATGTTTTCAATGAATGTTTTCAAAACAATTCCATAATGGTATTACTTAAAAATACATCCATATCATATTGGGCCCTGTTGTGTACCAACTATCGCGTGGAAACTATTGCGCGTTCCCTAATGAATTGGGGTAGCGAGCCACCAATTCATTAGAGCAGGACCCTTCCGTCCTACCGAAGCCACGTTAACATGCACCCCGGATTTATTTAACGACCCCCTTCCGAGTCGGGTACACAACTTAAAAGTAAAATACTTATCATGCTGTTACATATATGCTAAGGGATACTCCATATTCACTCTTATGGGACACACCACTCTTCAAGGGTGCTCATGATCCCGTAGGGACACACCACACAACATAAGGGGTGCTCTTGATCCCATACTTATTTGAGTATCCATTTAAGCATTTTAACATATCACATGCAATTTCATAAATGTACCCCATGGGCTATAAGGCATGCTCATACATACATCATATTTCATACATGTTCATATATTCATCATATTTCATACATGTTCATACATGCATCATATGTCATACATGTTCATATATTCATCATACATCATATTTCAACCACTTACCCTACCTTAGACCTGACAAGCTTTGGTCACATAGGTCATACTCATATCGTAGAAAGTGGTAGCATGCTATCAATTAAGATTTCAATCAGACATCTCATTTAAACACCTCATACATAAACATATCAAAGCATGCTAACAATTAAGGTTTCCTTATCAACCATTCCATTTAACACCACATACATATACATATGATCATCCCCAACCATAAACATATATCATAGGGTAGTTTGACCTTTACAAACCCTAGTCCTAGTGGGTTGGCCGAAACATCAAGAGTAGGGAAATATTAGGACTTTTGCATTAATCATTCACACATACATTTATTCAAACACCTTGTATACTTATCTTAAACATGGATATATTGTAGGATAATTCAACCCTCACTAACCCCTTTTTCTAAGCCTTGGCCGAAACCCATCCAAGTTCAAAACCCTAGGTTTTGCTATCACAAAAATGTAGGGACACAACATATAGGTATACTCTAAATTCCAAGGGGTCTTCACATGCATCAAGGGGTAACCAAGGTCCCTTCTTGGGTGTTGGCCGAAACCTACACAAGGGTGTAACCCTAGGTTTTGTTCACAACATTTGCATAAACCACACATATACATATATCCTAAGTTCCAAGGGTCTAATTATGTAACAAAAGAGAACAAGGCCTTCCCCTAAGGGGGTGGCCGAATCTTACAAGAACCAAAATCCTAGTTCTTCTTCCCTTTTGTTCAACTATCATGAAGGAAATCAATATACACATATTCCCTAAGTATCAAGGGTCTAATCATGTAACAAAAGAAAACAAGGCCTTCCCCTAAGGGGGGTGGCCGAAACATACAAGAACAAAAACCCTAGGTTTTTGTTTACAACATGTTAAAGGATACCACATTCAAGAACTATTACACTGCAGGCGAGGGGATACTTACATCCTTTCGCTTGATTTCTACTTCTCTAAGATCTTAAGGTGCCCTTGGTTGAAGGAAGGTGAGTGTTTCCCTTGTTTGCCTTCTCTTAGAAATCTTGGCCCTAGTAGAAGGCAAGAACCTTAAAGGGTTCTTCTTCCTTCCAATTCCCTAGGGTTAAAACCCTAGGGTTTACTTTTCGAAAATGGAGAGGGAGAAGAAGAGACTTTCGGTGGAGAAGTGAAGAGGAAGATGAAGAGGTAGTTATTCTAACCACTTCCTTCTCTTATTTATACTTTTCTCTTGAAGAGACATGTCTCTTCACTTCCCTAGTTTTTAACAAGCATGTTTCTCCTTCTCTAACAAGAAACATGGCTTGGTGCAATGGTTAAGACATTGCTAGTGCAACTAGGAGGTTCAAGGTTCAATCCCTGCTTCCTCCCTTCTATATTTCCTTTTTATTACATTTTGCACTAATCCAAGCCCATTAAGCCAAGCCCATCATGAAATCTCATAATATTAATTATATTCCATGAATTCATATATTTCATAATATTTCATGATAATATTTCATGAATTCCATAATATTTCATATTTATGAATTCATAATATTTCATAATATTTCATGATACTATTTCATGAATTCCATAATATTTCATATTTATGAATTCATAATATTTCATAATATTTTATGATACTATTTCATGAATTCCATAATATTTCATATTTATGAATTCATAATATTTCATAATATTTCATGATAATATTTCATGAATTCCATAATATTTCATTTTTATGAATTCATAATATTTCATAATATTTCATGATACTATTTCATGAATTCCATAATATTTCATATTTATGAATTCATAATATTTCATAATATTTCATGATACTATTTCATGAATTCCATAATACTTCATATTTATGAATTCATAATATTTCATGATACTATTTCATGAATTCCATAATATTTCATATTTATGAATTCATAATATTTCATAATATTTCATGATACTATTTCATGAATTCCATAATACTTCATATTTATGAATTCATAATATTTCATGATACTATTTCATGAATTCCATAATATTTCATATTTATGAATTCATAATATTTCATAATATTTCATGATACTATTTCATGAATTCCATAATACTTCATATTTATGAATTCATAATATTTCATGATACTATTTCATGAATTCCATAATATTTCATATTTACGAATTCATAATATTTCATAATATTTCATGATACTATTTCATGAATTTCACCATATTTCATATTCATGAATTTATATATTTCCTAATATTTCATATGGGAAATTTCGGGGCGTTACATCAATGGAGGAAGGTTGTAATTAACCAAAATAACCGGCCAACAACTATATCTGGAACTAAGATCACCAAAAGGATTGAATCCATCTATTGCAAGACCAAGCCACAGATTTCTAGGATCCGATGCAAAAGTTGCCCACTTATGATTTATTATATCCCAAGCTACTGAATCAACTGGATGACGCATCATATAATCTTGACTTTTATGGTTGGAGTACCAAATCAAGTCTTTAGCCTTTTCTTCTATTTTAAACATCCTTTTCAATCTAGGTATCATAGGAAAATACCGAAGCACCTTTTCTGGAACTCCTTTATGAACTTTAGTAGTGATTTTGTCAACCTTCCATCTTGAGGAACCACACTTTGGGCATGAGTCCAAATCTTTAAGCTCTTTTCTAAATAGACAACAATCGTTTGGGCAAGCATGAATCTTCTCGCATCCTAAATCAAATGGTTTCAACAATTTTCTCATTGAGTAAATATTTTCTGGAAGTGTATTTTTTTTCTGGAAGCATGCCACATAAGATCTTAAGCAGCTCATTGAAACTAGTGTCAGTGTGACCATTAGTAGACTTATAATTGTATAATGTGACAACTGCTGATAACTTTGTGTAAGTTGTACAACCAGGGAAAAGAGGAGTTTCTGCATCTTCTAATAAATCAACAAACTCATAGTCTTTTGTTTCAGACATAATATGTCCAGCCTCTTCTTCCGCTACAAATACATCTCTATATATGTGATATTCCTCTCTGCTTTCACCCTCCTCTTCTTGAACTCTTCTTGAACTACCTTCACTTTGAAATTGTGATGTATAAGTTTCACCATGGAAGACCCAAATAGTGTAAGAAGGATCTATCCCCTTAATAATTAAGTGCTCGTACACTTGGTCACATTTCATATACTTCTTATTTTGACAACGATTGCAAGGACATAAGATTGTTTCATGAGTTTTGGAATAGTCCCTAGCTTGTGCAAGAAATTTTTGAACCCCTTCTTCATATTCTGGTACAAGCCTTGAAGGCAAATGCATCCATTCCTTATCCATTTCGTAAATGACTACAACCCTAAAATGAAAGTTAAAATCCATTGCTAAAATACATAAAATTGACAGCGTATTATCTCCTATTTATTTAAGGAGTGTAGATGCATAAATAACTAGAAAGGGAATGCAGAAATAAAGAGGATGTCCATAACAAAAATCACAATTAACAAGTTGCAATATGAGAAAAAAAAACTAAAAGAACAAGGTTGATATGCACTAATTTCATTAACTACTAATTTACAAAAACTTATCAGTTTTAATGCAGTAAGAAATTTTAATACAGTAAGAAGTTCTAATTTACAAAAACTAACTAAGTCTGTCAATTAGTTTTACATCCAATCAATACAAACATAATGTTCTACTTAAAGACCAGTTCCTTACTTCCTTCCAACTGAAGGTAAAAAATCATTCCAGTTTCATTCAGTTGGAGATTGCCCATTTCTCATTATTGCTAAGTCAAGAAATGGGGTAAATGTTTGAGATTTGCATGTAATGAAAATTACATATAAAACATTGACCAAAAACTCATCTAGAATCACTAAGAGAACTAAACAAGCAGATTTTGTTATCATTTGGTCAATAATCAATATTAACCTTAACCTTGTCATTTACTAATAACATCCAAACCACACAAATAAAATATAAATATTAAACAAAATTAATTTTATTAGATAAATTCAGAACTGAATCAGATTGAAATTTAAATAACAAAATTAAACCCTAAATCATATTGTTGTAATTTCATAATACAACTGCAAGCATATTAAGACAGAATATGTCCATAAACATGCTCCATTTATTCTTACTGGACAAGAAATCTTTCTTGATAATATGAAGAATGTAAATAAAAATTTCAAGTGATTTATCTCAATGCTGAAATTAAGTAAATCAACACTAACAAGGATGCCCTAGGGCTTATAATGCTTGTACTTACAGGATCACAAGGTAGATTTCTAGAACTAATGCAATGCTTGTTATTACATATAGCACAACAGTCATAACACCCAAAGATAACGGACATATAACCTCAACAAAATCAATCAACACTCCACGAACAGGATCACAAGCATATATTGCCAACTTTTTTGCTTTGGAAGAGATGTAAATAGCAATGTTATTGGTGTACATGTAATAAATTTTTACTAAAATTCTAGAAGACACAAGATAATAATTTTCTACTAAAAAATTTTAGAAAATACAAAATGAAACTGAAAATGTTAAGCTGAACGTGCATTACTTCTTTGAAAAGGACTATCCAGCGAAATTACATGAAGAAATTTTGGGTAACTTTTGAAATTACATGAAGAAATTACTTGGATAACTTTTGAAATTTTGGGATTACTAAGAAGAAATTACATGAAGATCAACCTCGGATGCCCGATCACGTAAGAGCAGGAACCGGACGAGCATAACCGAGAGAGCAGCGAACAGCGGGAGCGTCGGTGAGCGTGAGGAGAGGAGTGAGCGTTGGTGAGCGGTGCGGTGAGCGAGCACCGAGCAAGAACGGAGCGTCGGTGAGCGCGAGCGCCGAGCGAGTGAATGCCGAGCACGAACTAGCGCGAGTAGAGGAGCGCAGAGTGTAATGACCCGGAAAATTTTCTTAATATTTTCCTTAAAATATTGAGCATGTCTAGATAATTTTCCGAAAGACCTAGAGATATTAGTACGAATCTTAGCCTAGAAATCCATGATCTTTCTCATTTAAATTGAGAAACTAAGTACTAATGGGCCTTATAGGGGCTTTTTAGTACCATGGTTATTGGTAGATTTTGGGCAAAATTTAATATAAATATAAATAGATTTTAATTAGAAATATTAGTATGATCATGGGTGAATTTTTAGGGAATTTTTGAAAATAAAATAAAATAAAATAGAAAAATAAAGTTCATGCACCAAGGATTGAACCTTGGACCTATGGTACCACCATGCATATAATAATCAATTCACCTAGCAAGGGAGTGCTAGTAGAGAATGAAGTGGATTTTGGTTAAGGCTTAGGGAAAATGAAGAGTCACGAAGGGAAGAGACACCATGACTCTTCACTTACCCTCCTTAATGTGGCATAAAAGCATAAGAGAAGGAGTTACATTTCTCCTCTCTTCTTCCATCAAGTCATTTGCTCTCCTCTTCTTCTTCCTCCCCTCCTAGCCGAAACCCCAAGCCCCCTTCTCCCTTGGGAAAAGTTCACATAAGCCTCCATCTTGAAGATCTAAGGCCCTCTACAAGGATACAAGGGCTAAGGAGAAGTTTAGAGACAAGGAGGTTCTCTTGTTATTTTCTATTCAAAGTTTATAAGCAAGATCAAGGAAGGTAAGACCTCTCTCACCTGTGGTACGATAGTTTACGAGTTGTTTAACATGATAGAAGTTCTTGTTGGCATCCCATGGTTAGAAATCTATAGTTAGGGTTTATGGAGTTTTCGGCCAAGCAAGATAGTGGGCGAAAGATCATGTTAAAAAAAACTTTTCTTATGCTTCCAAATGTTTATTTATGATAAGTTAAGCACAAAAGGTAAAACTTTGGGAAGTCTTGAAGCACCCTAAGAACCCCTTAGGGTTTCGGCCACCTTCAAGAATAGGGTTAGATTTAATCTTCAACTCTTCAAGCATGCTCAGTATGTCTTGCTATGATATAATATGGATGGAAATGGTGACTTATATGAATTTTCCTATGGGCTTGTTACCCTTATAGGGTTTCGGCCAAACCATGTTCTAGGTCTAAGGCTTAGTCTTAAATTCAATCAAGGGTCCAAATAGGTTTCCTATGGCATGATATGTAAGGGTTGGATGATAACCATGACTATGGAAATTTTTTTTCTAAGGACCCATGGTCCTTAAGGTTTCGGCCAATACCCAATCCTAGGGTTTGGTTTGGGTTAGGGTCTCAAGAATGCATGTTTATAAGTTACCATGATATTAGTACATAGTTAAGCATGATGTAAGGATCTTTATGTTACAAAAATCTTAGTTTATGTGTTATGTAACATGACCTTGTAAGTTAGATTTTATATTATGCTTTACTCATGAATATTTAGATCATATACCATGGATATATGTAATTGATGTAGGAGTATCTTATGACAAATAGAATGATGCATGTATGTTGATAAATGCTTAGAATATATTTATGGCTTTATGAAGGTATATGCATGTTTTATGATGAATGCCATGAACCCTAGTAATATATTTATGGCTTTATGAAGGTATATGCATGTTTTATGATGATTGCCATGAACCCTAGTAGTATGTGCCATGTTATATGTAGCTTACCATCCATGCTTTATGACGACTACTAAGATTATGTATGCTAGATGAAAGGTATCATGTATGAAGTGCGTGTTTATTTATGTATCATGCATGCAAGCTTTATGAACCAAGATAATGTTTATGACTAGAAACATGATTGTGCATGTACGTTCTATTTTATGAACAAAGAATGATAAGTATGAATGAAGATGATGGTTATGCCTTATGTATGAATGATAAGTATGAATGATAAGTATGAATGATGAAGGCATAACGATGTTATGAAATAAGTATGAATGATGAAGCATGCATAGTATTTTATTTTTATGAATGGGCTTGTACCGGACCGAAGTAAGGGTCCAAGGGATGGGCACCTTAAGAACGCCCCGGTTCTGGACTACCGAAGCTGTCCACGGTTCTGGGACTACCGAAGTTGTCCAACAGGGATGGGCACCTTAAGAACGCCCCGGATTTTGGAACTACTAACTATGTTGTTCCTACCCTAGTAGGTCGGGGCTCGCTACCTCGTATTTACTTAGGGATGCGCGCTTATGATGTATGTATGTGATACAAGCCGGGGACCCCAATAATGTTATGTTTATGTTAAGCATTTAAAAGTATGATTTCAAAACTAAGCATCCTTATGTAGTAAATGCATTTTACTCATGCATTCATTCATGTCATGCATCACGCCAGGGTAAGTATATTTTATGCTTATGTTATGTTAAGACCATGTTCATGTATGCTAAGAATTATGCCATGAATAAGTAGGTCCCATGTTCATGTATGCTAAGAATGATGCCATGCATAAGTAGGTTCCATGTTCATGTATGCTAATAAATATGCCATGATAAGTATGTTTCATGTTCATGTAGGCTAAGAAAGATGCCATGATAAGTATGTTTCATGCTCATGTATGTTAAGAATTATGCTATGCTAGGTATGTTGTAGATTTATGTTTATGTTATGAATCATACTATGTTAGTTGCTCATATGGTTATGACTTACGCCAAGATTTTGCTTATGCTTTATGTTTAGAATTATGTTATGTCAGATACTTGATATGTTTATGTTTAAGTGACGTATGGTTTTAGTGAGTAGGAAAGGGTCTTACTAAGCCTGTGTGTTTATAGTCTTATTTTCCTCGTACCGCAGATCAAGCAAGAAGTTATTAAGGGAAGCAGCAGGAGGGGCAAGAGCATGTGTGTGGGTGGCAGTGACTTGGCAAAGGATCCTTTTATTTACGCATATCGCATGTCTTGAGTTTTGAAATGCCTCCTTAGAATCTATGCTATGTTTATAATGGTTATGCCTAATGAATGACTTAAGACTCATGATGTTATGTTTACGGATAAGTTACTTGCTACTTATGATGATAATGAATAAGTTATGGAATGGTTAGGTTATGATGCCATGCATGTCGTTAATATGCTAAGTCTAATGACACTAAGTTCATGAATGACAAGTTTAGGCATGTATAGATGTTTCATGTATTAGTTGCATGGTTAAAAGCATGTGTAGAAGAAAATAAATTATTCCGCTGCATTAGGATGTTTTATACGTACATGTATATTAAGCGTAACGACTCCCTTCTCGCCACACCGTAAGGTGTGGAAAAAAGGCGGGCGTTACAGGTTGGTATCAGAGCCAGTTTGCCATCTCACTACAGACACATCAAGCCTCCTTCCTGTAGCTTCCAAGTAAGTACCTCTATGTATACCTTATGTTCTTTTATGATGTTCTTTTATGATTCAAGAATATGTAAGTATGGATGATATTTTATGATTCTAGAAAATGCAAGTATGGATGATACCTTATGATCTTAGAATATGCAAGTATGGATGATACCTTATGATTCAAGAATATGTAAGTATCGATGATTTTTTATAATTCCAGAATATGCAAGTATGAAGGATATATTTTAGGATAGCAAGTACTTTTAGGATATGTAAGGTGAACGATACTTTACCTCATTTTTAGGAAATTCAAATATTTTAGAATTGGATATGCGGGCAAGAATAACAATAACTTATAATAGCCTTACTTGTCTTTTATATGTGAGTGATAGTGAGCGAGAGTGATCCGTGAAGATTTAACTTAAGTAGTTGTAGTCATGTGGAATAAATATAGTAAATGATTGAGTGGTGGTGAAACGGAGTAAATTGGAAAAGAAGAGTAAGTAGATGTGAGAGGAGGAATGCGTAAGTAATGAGGAGATTCTCGGTATGAGTGTCATGATGGTCTGGAACTAAGAAGAGTTGTGAACCACAGCAAGTTTGTACCATTGATGAAAGTCGTATATTAATATTTAGCGATGAGCCTAGAGTAAAGAGAGGATTGTGCTTTATTAATGGAGACTTATTAGCTATGGTATTAAGGGAGTAGAGTATTTAGTGTAGATATTCTAAGAGATTATAGTAGTGATGAAATAAAGACTTAGTGATGTAGATCTATTAGGAACAGATTAAGGTGTTAAGTTATTTGATTTTTTTTAAAAAACAAATATATATATAGTAGTAGCAATAGAGTAATATTCTTGATATAAGTAGGAGAGAGGGTAAGAACTAGATATGCAAAAGAAGGAGTGATAGACATCAGCGAATAGGACCTTAGCTATAACTCTGTAGGAAGGGACTAGATGTTAAGGTTATCAAAGGCAAGAAGGTAGTAAGGACTCTAGGTCAAGCAAATTTACTAGGTGAAACGATCTAATAAAGTATAGGTTTTGGAAAAAGGTTGATATAGGAATATTTTACAAATTCTTGTTGGAAAATAAATAATGAGAGAGAGTTTTGTAAAGAATAGTATTAGCTTTTTGGAATTTGGTAAAGAATATATTAGATATTCGTTGCTTAAAAGTAAGGTTATAGAGAAGTAAGATACAGAGATCATAAGAATGTGATTTTGTGATTAGAGTGGAGGAAGCATGACTGGTAAATGAGAAAAGGTATTTGGATATGTGAAAGAAGACTATGGAAAGATGGAATAAGCAAAAGTAAAGATGACAAGCGAAGGTAAAGATGACAATGTAATAGAAAAAATTTTGTAAGGTAGAGAATGTGGTACATATATGTTGTGCGAAAAGTACTAAGAGTATTTCCAGAGAAAAAAAGGATGTTTATTGTAGGAAGAGTGGAGCAAAAAGTCAGATGAAGTAATAAAAAAAAATTGTTTATTGTCTTTAGGTTGATAAAAAGTAAAGAGATTGGCATGTTAAATTTAGTTTAAACTAGATAGTAAAATCTTGGATACAAGTGTTTCGAGTTAGCTTTTAGGTTAGCATAGATTATTAGTCAAAGACTAGTTATCTGATAATGAGTTTACTATAGGATTTTAGGAATTTAATTGAGAAATTTTAGCATAAATAACAGAGACTGTATGCATTATAGGTTAGGTAGTTAAAACAAAGTAAGTAGCTCAAATAACTAGAATAGGAAGTAATATGATAACTGATACATGAGTTTATGTACTATGAGAAGTTATGTTACATAGAAACGAATATACTATTAAAATAGATAATAAAAGAAAGAATAATAAAGTAAAAATAATTCTCGGGAAAAGGGGTAACGAGATTCAAGTAGAAAGGATAAAGAGTTTGTACTTATATAAAGTTGTAATTATGTTGTCGAGGAGTAGATTTGAAGTATGATACTGAAAGTAATAAAAGAGAGTCATATAATAATAATCGTAATTTTCATTTAGTTTAATACAGATAAAAGATGTATGTGAGAAGCAGAGACATTGAAATCAGTTCCAATTGAGAAGAGCTTCGGAGTAATAAGTTGGTGCATAGATGATAAACTTGTGCATAGTAAGTGAAAGTTAGAGGCTTGTTTAAAGTAGCAAATTAACCAGGAATACGTTAAATTATACTCTTTCGTGTATAGCTTAATAGTAGACAAAATTTTGACAATAGGTATTAGAAACAGTGATAAACAATTAGAGCTAGAAAAAAAACAACAAATTGCAAGAGAATACATGTAGATTGTTGTCAAACTACTAAGATTTGCTATAACGCGTATGAAAAAAAAATGTTTGAGATTAAATCATAGTTATGTATTAGAAGCACCTAAATATAGAGATGTAGCAATTTTGATCTAAGAGTTGCATAACTAATAGACAAAAGCTAAGGAACAAGGAGGTATATTTAGTCAAGGTCCTATGGCAAAGTCAATGGTTCGAGGAAGCTACCTGGGAACGCGAGGACGAAATGAGACGCAAGTACCCGGAGCTATTCTAAGTTCGAGGACGAACTTTCACGAGGTATGGGGGATTGTAACGACCCGGAAAATTTTCTTAATATTTTCCTTAAAATATTGAGCATGTCTAGATAATTTTCTGAAAGACCTAGAGATATTAGTATGAATCTTAGCCTAGAAATCCATGATCTTTCTTATTTAAATTGAGAAACTAAGTACTAATGGGCCTTATAGGGGCTTTTTAGTATCATGGTTATTGGTAGATTTTGGGAAAAATTTAATATAAATATAAATAGGTTTTAATTAGGAATATTAGTATGATCATGGGTGAATTTTTAGGGAATTTTCGAAAATAAAATAAAATAAAATAGAAAAATAAAGTGCATGCACCAAGGATTGAACCTTGGACCTATGGTACCACCATGCATGTACTAACCAATTCACCTAGCAAGGGAGTGCTAGTAGAGAATGAAGTGGATTTTGGTTAAGGCTTAGGGAAAATGAAGAGTCACCAAGGGAAGAGACACCATGACTCTTCACTTACCCTCCTTAATGTGGCATAAAAGCATAAGAGAAGGAGTTACATTTCTCCTCTCTTCTTCCATCAAGTCATTTGCTCTCCTCTTCTTCTTCCTCCCCTCCTAGCCGAAACCCCAAGCCCCCTTCTCCCTTGGGAAAAGTTCACATAAGCCTCCATCTTGAAGATCTAAGGCCCTCTACAAGGATACAAGAGCTAAGGAGAAGTTTAGAGACAAGGAGGTTCTCTTGTTATTTTCTATTCAAAGTTTATAAGCAAGATCAAGGAAGGTAAGACCTCTCTCACCTGTGGTACGATAGTTTACGAGTTGTTTAACATGATAGAAGTTCTTGTTGGCATCCCATGGTTAGAAATCTATAGTTAGGGTTTATGGAGTTTTCGGCCAAGCAAGATAGTGGGCGAATGATCATGTTAAAAAAAACTTTTCTTATGCTTCCAAATGTTTATTTATGATAAGTTAAGCACAAAAGGTAAAACTTTGGGAAGTTTTGAAGCACCCTAAGAACCCGTTAGGGTTTCGGCCACCTTCAAGTATAGGGTTAGATTTAATCTTCAACTCTTCAAGCATGCTTAGTATGTCTTGCTATGATATAATATGGATGGAAATGGTGACTTATATGAATTTTCCTATGGGCTTGTTACCCTTATAGGGTTTC
The DNA here is from genome assembly GCA_024364735.1 of Boesenbergia rotunda. Lineage (NCBI taxonomy): Eukaryota > Viridiplantae > Streptophyta > Magnoliopsida > Zingiberales > Zingiberaceae > Boesenbergia > Boesenbergia rotunda. The sequence continues at coordinate 460,530 of JAGFNQ010005708.1, forward strand.
AGCCAAACCATGTTCTAGGTCTAAGGCTTAGTGTTAAATTCAATCAAGGGTCCAAATGGGTTTCCTATGGCATGATATGTAAGGGTTGGATGATAACCATGACTATGGAAATTTTTTTTCTAAGGACCCATGGTCCTTAAGGTTTCGGCCAATACCCAATCCTAGGGTTTGGTTTGGGTTAGGGTCTCAAGGATGCATGTTTATAAGTTACCATGATATTAGTACATAGTTAAGCATGATGTAAGGATTTTTGTGTTACAAAAATCTTAGTTTATGTGTTATGTAACATGACCTTGTAAGTTAGATTTTATGTTATGCTTTACTCATGAATATTTAGATCATATACCATGGATATATGTAATTGATGTAGGAGTATGTTATGATAAATAGAATGATGCATGTATGTTGATAAATGCTTAGAATATATTTATGGCTTTATGAAGGTATATGTATGTTTTATGATGAATGCCATGAACCCTAGTAATATATTTATGGCTTTATGAAGGTATATGCATGTTTTATGATGAATGCCATGAACCCTAGTAGTATGTGCCATGTTATATGTAGCTTACCATCCATGCTTTATGACGACTACTAAGATTATGTATGCTAGATGAAAGGTATCATGTATGAAGTGCGTGTTTATTTATGTATCATGATCATGCAAGCTTTATGAACCAAGATAATGTTTATGACTAGAAACATGATTGTGCATGTACGTTCTATTTTATGAACAATGAATGATAAGTATGAATGAAGATAATGGTTATGCCTTAAGTATGAATGATGAAGGCATAACGATGTTATGAAATAAGTATGAATGATGAAGCATGCATAGTATTTTTATTTTTATGAATGGGCTTGTACCGGACTGAAGTAAGGGTCCAAGGGATGAGCACCTTAAGAATGCCCCGGTTCTGGACTACCGAAGCTGTCCACGGTTCTGGGACTACCGAAGCTGTCCAACAGGGATGGGCACCTTAAGAACGCCCCAGTTTTTGGAACTACCGACTATGTTGTTCCTACCCTAGTAGGTCGGGGCTCGCTACCTCGTATTTACTTAGGGATGCGCGCTTATGATGTATGTATGTGGTACAAGCCGGGGACCCCAATGATGTTATGTTTATGTTAAGCATTTAAAAGTATGATTTCAAAACTAAGCATCCTTATGTAGTAAATGCATTTTACTCATGCATTCATTCATGTCATGCATCACGCCAGGGTAAGTATATTTTATGCTTATGTTATGTTAAGACCATGTTCATGTATGCTAAGAATTATGCCATGAATAAGTAGGTCCCATGTTCATGTATGCTAAGAATGATGTCATGCATAAGTAGGTTCCATGTTCATGTATGCTAATAAATATGCCATGATAAGTATGTTTCATGTTCGTGTAGGGTAAGAAAGATGCCATGATAAGTATGTTTCATGCTCATGTATGTTAAGAATTATGCTATGCTAGGTATGTTGTAGATTTATGTTTATGTTATGAATCATGCTATGTTAGTTGCTCATATGGTTATAACTTACGCCACGATTATGCTTATGTTTTATGTTCAGAATTATGTTATGTCAGATACTTGATATGTTTATGTTTAAGTGACGTATGGTTTTAGTGAGTAGGAAAGGGTCTTACTAAGCCTGTGTGTTTATAGTCTTATTTTCCTCGTACCGCAGATCAAGCAAGAAGTTATTAAGGGAAGCAGCAGGAGGGGCAAGAGCATGTGTGTGGGTGGCAGTGACTTGGCAAAGGATCCTTTTATTTACGCATATCGCATGTCTTGAGTTTTGAAATGCCTCCTTAGAATCTATGCTATGTTTATAATGGTTATGCCTAATGAATGACTTAAGACTCATGATGCTATGTTTACGGATAAGTTACTTGCTACTTATGATGATAATGAATAAGTTATGGAATGGTTAGGTTATGATGCCATGCATGTCGTTAATATGCTAAGTCTAATGACACTAAGTTCATGAATGACAAGTTTAGGCATGCATAGATGTTTCATGTATTAGTTGCATGGTTAAAAGCATGTGTAGAAGAAAAAAAATTATTCCGCTGCATTAGGATGTTTTATACGTACATGTATGTTAAGCGTAACGACGCCCTTCTCGCCACACTGTAAGGTGTGGGAAAAAGGCGGGCATTACACAGAGCGCGAGGAGAGGAAAGCCACGCGTGCGCGAGGAGAGGAATGCCGAGCGATCGAGGGCGAGGAGAAGAGCACCGAGCGAGGAATGGCGAGCGCAAGCGCGAGGACTGTGCCGAGACAGTGAGTTTGCACGGAAAAAACCTAGCTGCCGAAACTTCTGCCGAGAGGCCAAGCGCCTAATTTGCGCGGACAGGGAAATATTTTGCCTGATCTTTTAACAGCGCGCACATAACTGCGCTGTTAAAAATAATTTTTTAATTTATAAATATTTTTTTAACAGCGTATTATTTTTGCATGCTGCGAAAAATAGTATTCGCAGCGCACAATTATTTGTGCGTTGTTAATTGTAAAATATGAAATATTATCCGCAGCGCACTTAATTAGGCGCGCCGTAAAAACTATTATTAACAGCACACTATAATTGTGCGTCGTTAATAACGTGCTGCGGAAAGTCATATTTGTTGTAGTGACACAAGAATGACACACCTATTTACGTGGTTCGGAGATGAAAATCCTACTCTACGGCTATCCGTAAGGTGGACAATCCCGATCCTTCGGTGGGTGATTACCCGGAGCACCTCCGGCTAGCTCTTGTCACTCCTTGTGGGTGGAGAAACCTCGCCACAACCCTTGGATAATCCCTGAGCAATACTAGGATACTAACAAGCTCTAACCAAGCAAGTATCGCCGAGGAGAAACAGTCATAAACGAGCTCCCTTAAATAAAACTCGAGGCTGATATGACCGTTACCAGTCGACTGGTCCAACACTAGTCGATTGGTCCACTCTGAATTTGAATATTGTCGCCTGACCTTTCGAATTCTGGTCACCATCAGTCGACTAATCTTACTGTGAACCCTATCAGTCGACTGGTCCACTGCCTAAGTCTAGGGTTACCCTTCCCAAGTACATTTCTCTCTGCACTCGAACCCTCACGACCTAGCCCCTCCCCCCCCCCCCCCCCAGAACAATTCCCTCAGCACTCGGAACCTAACGAGACCTGGTTGACTCTTCATCCAGAAGCCTTGATCTGTTGCCTTCAAGCCCTCTTCGACTTTGGCTCCCGTACCTTAGATGCGCACACAAGCCCTCAGCTTACCTCCATGTCATCCTTCACACATGCCTCGAAGTTCGCTTCCCTCTGCTCATCGTTCCTGCTCCAGCAGCCTCGACCTGTTACCTTCAAGCCCTCTTCGACTTTGGCCCTCGTCCCTCAAATGCGCACACAAGCCCTCGGATTGCCTCCATGCCATCCTTCACGTACGCCTCGAAGTCCGCTTCCCTCGTCTCATCGCCCCTGCTTCGTCCATGGTCCCTTGGATGCGCACACATGCCCACTGCTTGCCACCCTTCACCATACCCGAAGACGTCCAACCAAGTCTATGTGTATCCTGCAAACCTACACACTCACATACACATATTAGATCAACATGAAACCCTAACTTAATCATATTGATACACACATCAAAACTCATGATTCTCCCGATCATACTTGGGTCGATTGCCCCAACACTATTTACGTAGCAACAACCACTAATCAACTATTAATCTATATAGGTAACAATCCTAATCAGAATCATCCTAAGTTAACAGCTAACTCTTAACCTAATCAAGACCCATAGCAACTTTACTTTTCCTTCTCTTGGAGCTCTTGACAGAACACCCCATCATCCTAAAGAATGCTCAAGGCAACTCTCCAAAACAAGGATCAAACGAAGCATCAATATTTAATCCAGGCTAAGATCAAATGGTCACCTTCCTATTTTAAACACCACCTTTATGGTATCACATGGCCCACACAACATGATCAAATACTGTTTAACCTGGATTCGATGATGAACTCATGACAAAGAGGAGGAAACCAAATCAAAACTCATTAAAGTATCCCTACAAAACAGAATCTATTCCCAAAGATTATGCTCTCGATACAATTGAGGAAGAACCACACCAAATAACTCTAAAACAGGGCATATAAAATTGGAAGCTCACAACAATATGAAAATCCAACCTCCCAACTCAAAACTCCATCTGAACAGAACCAAGACAGCAAACTCACATAGCAAGGAGGAGCATAAGATTAACAAGAACATGTTGCAACAGAAATCTCTAAAATCGAAGCAAGGAGAAATCCCTAGCAGAACCTAACCTACTATCACCAATTACTCTTCTACAGACCATTCAACACCGAAACCATTTCCAAAACCCCAAGAAGCGCACGGCAGATCAACCTACAGCCAAGAAGTCCATTCCACGAGCTCATGGCACAAGATTTCAACCTAAACAAATCTTGGTTGCAATTCTATATCCGAAACAAAACCAAATCCACGGATCTTCCAATCTAATTTCTACAAGAAAGCATAACTCTGATCAAGGAACACGAATCCACAATTAAATCTCCAACATATGACTCCAAATCCCTAATTCGTACCCTATAAAAACCATGCAAACTCCTCATTGGACATAACAAACAGAAACCCTAAGCATACCTCTAGTGTGACCGAAACTCGAAGCTACCCCGACAATCCTTGGCGATGTATCGCTCGGTGGCAAAATCGCATGAAGGGGCAAAGATCGTAGGCTTGCTCCCTCGATCCTCCAACAATCTTCTGAGGAAGGATGGTTTCGTAGCTGGCTGAGGAGAGGGAGTAGGCTGCAGCTATGGTTCGCGGAATGGGAGAAGGGAAATCGCGTGAGAGGGGAAGGAAAAAGGCTCGGGCACTCGACTACAGGTGAATGAAGAGGAAAAGATAAAAGAAAGTTTATAAGTGAGGCTACATTTGCAATTAAGCCTAAGGAGTTGAGTTAATTACAATTTCATCCTTAACTTTGAGTCTTTGCCATCTTTTCCCCATGAAATTTCAGAATTTTAACCAAATAACCCTCCAAACTTAACATTCAAAACAATTTAACCCTCTAATTTTAGTTTGGGTCTCTCAAACCCTAAATCTGTTGATGCAGTTTGGCCCTGATTGTTGTTTTGGTGTTGACAACGATTTTAGTTTAGGTTGATGATTATGATGATTATGATTAAGTCCTGATCGAGGATTAGGCATGATATGGAAAATCCTAGTCTGGAGGGCTAGGTGTTGAAAAAATCCTAACCTGGAGGGTTAGGTGTGAAAAATCCTAGCTTGGAGGGCTAGGTGTTGGAAAAGTTCTAATTCGGAAGGGTTGGGTGAAAAGTCCTAGCTTGGAGGGCTAGGTGAAAAGTCTTAACTTGGAGGGTTAGGTGCAAATTCTCATCCTGGAGAATTAGGTAAAAAGTCCTGGCTTGGAGGGTCAGGTGCCTAGCTTGGAGGGCTAGGTTGGATGAAGTTCTAACTTGGAAGGGTTGGGTGAAAAGTCCTAGCTTGGAGGGCTAGGTGAAAAGTCCTAGCTTGGAGGGCTAGGTGAAAAGTCCTAACTTGGAGGGTTAGGTGCAAATTCCCAACTTGGAGAGTTAGATGGAAAAATCCTTAGCTTGGAGGGCTAGGGTGGATGGAAACTTAGCTTGGAGGGCTAAGTTTGAGTCCCTGGATCAGTCTGGTGACCGATCAGGGAATCTGGCACGCTGCTCCATCGTGGATCGGTCAGGTGACCGATCCAGCAATGACTGATCGGTCTGGTGACCGATCAGGGAGCACACAGTGAGGTTGGGAACCTACTGTACTGCTCCTGATCGATCCGGTGACCGATCAGGGAGTGCGTGTTTCACCCACTACTTGCCTCCTGATCGGTCTGGTGACCGATCAGGGAGCAAACAGTGAGGTTGAGTTCCCCTGCTGATCTGCACCTGATCGGTCTGGTGACCGATCAGGATCACTGTGCAGATCGTTCTGGAGAACGATCCAGCTTCGCGGGTTTCTCACTAAGATCGATCAGGACGGTGCCTGATCGGTCTGGTGATGATCTGATCGGACTGGAGACCGATCAGGAGAACCCCTGATCGGTCAATTGACCGATCAGAAGGTTTAGACTGGGAAACTCAGAAATCGCCCAATGTAAGGGGTGGATCGGTCTGGTGAACGATCCACAACCTGGGATCGGTCTGGTAATCGATCCAGGAGAGTCCCAAAGAAATCGCAATTTCTAATCGAGCATTGGGGATCGAACAGGACGGAGCCTGATCGGTCTGGACCCAGCCTGATCGGTCTGGTGACCGATCAGGAGTCGCTCTGATCGGTCGGGTGACCGATCACTTTAATTCAAATTGCACTGTCAGACGCTCTGATCGCGTCTGACCATATCCGATTCGCTGCTGTTTGCCTCTGATATTTGATTTACTGTGTGATATACTGCTCTAATAGTCTGATTAAGCTGCAGGTGACAGGGGAGGATTCAAACACTCAAGGATAAGTCAATGGAGGCTTTCCTTGGAGCAGGTTTGTCCGTTTCTCATCTCAGGTTGCAACGGCTGGAGCTGCAGGACTGAAGCCGCTGACTGAAGCTTGGCTGAGGGAGTTCAGGAAGTTCAGTAAGGGTTCAGTGGTAGCTGGCGTTGGCAGTGAGGTAGCTGGAGGCTGCTGGAGATGAGGTCACTTGATGCTTAGTGGAGAAAACAAAAGGGACGGAAGATAGCTTCAGTGAAGCAGAGTTCTACAGCTTGTGTTTTGAGTTCTTGTCGCACTTGTGTTCTCCACATCAAGCTTGCACATTCTGAAGTTTCATCCTCTTGAGCAAGCTGCTGAAAACTTGAAGCAACCTTCCCTTACTTGAGTGCTTGAAGGAGAGAACAAGGAGCTGGAGTCCGACAGCGGGAAGACACGAGGAAGGGTTTCTTGCGTGAGATCGCCGCTGGGTGGAGCTCAGGAAAGCTTGCTGTGTTCTTGTCCTTGCTAAGTGTTTGAGTAAGATCTTTCTTGTTGTTTCTTTGTGCTTAAACTTAAATCCGTGATTGAAACGCTGTGGAGAGGTTTCTCCACCGAGAAGGAGGTTGTTTCTTATCCGGTGATAACCGGGGCTTGATCTGCCGACGATCAAGGGATCGCCCACCTTAAGGGCACGCCAAGGAGTAGGGGCAAGTTATCCCCGAACCTTGTAAATTCTCCTTGTTAGCGATCTTGCTAATCTTGCTAGTTAGTTTTCTGTTTTAGTTTCTGCACATTCTGTTTTTCATACTTCCGCTGTGCTACTAACAACTCCAAGTGCAGAAACTCGCTAAGTTCTTGAATCAAAAGTGATTGGCTATATTCACCCCCCCCTCTCTAGCCATCCCATTTCCAACAAGTGGTATCAGAGCTTGGGGCTCTGTACACGGCTTAACATCCGAGAGTTTTCAACAAGATGGCATTGAGAAAAGGCTTCTCCACCACCCGACCTCCATTCTTTGATGGCGCCGACTTTCAATATTGGAGATCAATGATGGAATACTATTTGAAGATGGATATCCATACTTGGTTCGTGGTGAAGGAGGGATTCACCCCTCCTAAGGATGACGAAGGCAAAGAGCTTGAGTCGTGGAGGTGGACTGCTGAACAAACTCGGAAGAGTGAAGCCGACGCGAAGGCGGATGTCACTCTACAATGTGGCATGAACAAAGACCAACTCATCAAGGTTGGTCCTTTCACAAGTGCAAAGGACTTGTGGAACAAACTCATTGAGCTCCATGAAGGCACCCGAGACTCTAGAATTGCAAAGAGGGACTTGTTCCTCAATCAACTTCAAAATCTCTCCATGAAGGAGAATGAGTCGGTAAGTGAGCTTCATAACCGGTTCAAGGAAGTCCTTAATGGACTTCATTCAATTGATGAAAAGGTCGAGAATCGCGACCTTGTGAGGTATGTCTTGAAAGCATTTCCAAGGAATGCTTTGTGGTCATCCATGGTGGATGCCTACAAAGTATCCAAGGATCTATCTATTGTTAAGTTAGATGACTTATTTTGTGAGATGGAATTGCATGAAAATGCTAACAAAGGCCCCAAGGAGAAGGGGATTGCCTTAGTTGCAGGGGACCGAACCACCAAGAAGAAGAAGGAGAAGAAGAAGGAGAAGGAGGTCTCCTCATCTTCATCCTCTTCCGAATCCGAGTCTGATTCCGAGGAAGATGGCAGCGGCTCTTCTTCCTCCGAGATGGCGAACTTTGTGTGAAGAATGATACGAAGGGATAGACGCTTCAAGGGTAGAGGTAACTCTAGTGAAGTTAAACTTGATAAGACTAATGCATCTTGCTTTGAGTGTGGTAGGAAAGGGCATTTCAAGAATGAATGTCCAAAGCTAAAGAAGAAGGAGGAGAGGTCCAAAAAGAAAGAAGAAAAATCCAAGAAGAAGAAGGCATTGAAGGCCACTTGAGATGAGTCATCCTCAAGCTCATCCGATGAAGAGAAGGAGGAAAAGAGGACAAGGAACGTGGCACTCATGGCTCTTGGAGAGGAAAGCAGTGATGAATCTTCATATTCCTCAAACGCGGCTTCATCATCTTCGGATGATGAAGAGGTAACTTCTCTCGAGCTTGAAAAGTGTTATAGAGCAATTGCATGTTTAACTAGTATGCTTAAGAAATCAAAGAATAAGGTTAAAGCATTGCAATTAGAAATTGATCAATTGAAAGCTTCTAGGGATAATAACATTGATGATTTGCATGTTGAATTGCTAGAAGATGAAATTAAATCGTTGAAACATGAGATTGTAAATTTGAAATCCTCTAAGGTTGAGGAAGTAAATGATTTGCATGATAACTTATTAGTAGAAGAGAACAAATCATTGAAGAGTGAAGTTGAGAAGCTCAAGAGTATTCTTGAGAAATTCTCAACTAGCTCTAAGACCCTAGACATGATCCTAAATGCCCAAAGGGCAGTTTACAACAGGGCCGGTATTGGTTACCGTCCTAAAGAACCCTCATTTGTGTCTTTGATGTCTAGGACTGACATGAGACAATCTAGGACACCCAAGACTCAAAAGAAAGTTGTCAAGGCATGGGTGCCTAAGTCATGTTTAGTTGATGCTTTAGGTCCCAAGGTTTGGGTACCTAAAACTTCTATTTTTCGAATTGTGTAGGTTATGATTGAGGGGGAGCATCTATCAACTTGGTTCGTTGATAGTGGATGCTCCAAACACATGACCGGGGATAAATCATTGTTTACCACACTTCACAAGAAAAGTAGAGGTAATGTATCATTTGGTAACAATGGTAGTCTTAAGGTCATAGGAATAGGAGACATTCAAATATCCGAATGTCTTAGAATTTCAAATGTCCTTCTAGTCAAGGGGATGAAATTTAATCTCCTAAGTGTCAGTCAATTGTGTGACACGGGTTACACAATTGACTTCCAACCAAGTCAATGTCTAGTTAGACACAATGACACCTTGGACACAGTACTAGTAGGAACAAGAGTAGACAATATTTATCAAGTTTCATTTAAAAGTGCTACTAATGTTTCTGCTAAGTGTTTCATGTCAAAAGAAGAAGAGATCACCCTTTGGCACCGGAGGCTAGCACATGTGAACATGAAGAACATCCGGAAGTTGGCCAACAAGGGGTTAGTCCGTGGCTTACCGAGCATCAAGTATGAAAAAGACAAACTTTGTGATGCATGTCAAATGGGTAAGCAAACAAAATCTGCACATAAAGGTAAAAGCGCTGTAAGTACTTCCAATGCATTAGATTTACTTCATATGGATCTATTTGATTGTAGTACCATCATATCATTGAATGGAAGTAGATATTGCTTTGTTATCATTGATGATTTTACTAGATATACATGGACTTACTTTTTAAAATATAAGGACCAAACCTTAGATATTTTCATTTCTTTTTGTAGAAGAGTTGAAAATGAAAAATCATCAACCATTAAGACAATTAGAAGTGATCATGGAGGTGAATTTCAAAACCAAAGGTTTTTAGAATTTTGTCAGGATAGAGGTTATAAGCATGAGTTCTCTACTCCTAGAACACCACAACAAAATGGTGTTGTAGAGAGGAAGAACCGTGTACTTCAAGAGGCTGCACGAAGCATGCTTAATGAGTACTCACTCCCGAGTTACTTGTGGGCCGAAGCTGTAAATACAGCTTGCAACTTGCAAAATCGGGTCCTCATTCATAGGTTTCTAGGAAAGACTCCCCATGAGCTTTGGTTTGGAAAACCACCTACGGTTAAACACCTTAGGGTGTTTGGTTGTAAGGTGTTCATCCTAAACACCAAGGACCATCTTGGGAAGTTCACAGCAAAGGCTGATGAAGGGATACTAGTCGGGTATTCTCTCGTTAGCAAAGCCTATCGAGTCTATAATAAGAAGTCTAGATTAGTTGAAGAGTCTTCTGATGTGGTTTTTGAAGAAGTTCCAAAATCAAGTAACCAATCAGAAAATGTAGAAGGAGTCCAACTTGAACTTAGGAGACTAAGTTTGAATGAAACTCCAAGTGTTGTTGATGGTGATGAATCCGATGACGGTGAGCCTAGACAATCCATAGATCAGCCGGATCCTGAGGCTGAGCTTGTATCTGGTGAACCCATTCAAGAAGCACCACCAACTCCTAGGCAAACTAGATTAGCCTCTAGTCATCCCCAGGACCAAATTGTTGGAGACATCCTCCATGGGGTTAGGACTAGATCATTCTTCCGGAATGAGGCTAATGAAGTTGTCCTAATTTCAGAAATTGAACCTAGAAAAATTGATGAAGCATTAAATGATCCCAATTGGATCATTGCAATGCAAGATGAGCTAGGTCAATTTGAGAGAAGTCAAGTTTGGGACTTAGTCCCTCGACCCAAGAAGACCACTGTAACGCCCCGAAATTTCCCATATGAAATATTATGAAATATATGAGTTCATGAATAGGAAATATTGTGAAATTCATGATATATTATCATGAAATATTATGAAATATTATGAATTCATAAATATGAAATATTATGGAATTCATGAAATAGTATCATGAATATTATAGAATTCATGAAATAGTATCATGAAATATTATGAAATATTATGAATTCATAAATATGAAATATTATGGAATTCATGAAATAGTATCATGAATATTATGGAATTCATGAAATAGTATCATGAAATATTATGAAATATTATGAATTCATAAATATGAAATATTATGGAATTCATGAAATAGTATCGTGAATATTATGGAATTCATGAAATAGTATCATGAAATATTATGAAATATTATGAATTCATATTATGAAAATATTATGGGATTCATGAATATTATTATGAAATATTATGTAATATTATTAATATTATGAATAGGAAATATTAGAGAATTCATTAAATATTATGTAATATTATTAATATTATGAATATGAAATATTAGAGAATTCATTATGTAATATTATTATTATTATGAATTCATGAAATATTATTATTATGAAATCATGAAATATTATTATTATTATGAAATTTCATGATGGGCTTGGCTTAATGGGTTGGATGTGGATTAGTGTAAAATGTGATAAAAAGGAAATATAAAAGGGAGGAAGCAAGGATTGAACCTTGAACCTCCTAGTTGCACTAATCATGTCATAACCAATGCACCAAGCCATATGTTTTGTTAGAGAAGAAGGAACATGCTTGTTAAAAGCTAGGGAAGTGAAGAGACATGTCTCTTCAAGAGAAAAGTATAAATAAGAGAGGTAGTTACAACTTCCCTTCTCTTCTTCCTTTCTTCTTCCTCCTCCTTGCTTTGGCCGAAATTTCAAGGTTCCCTTTCCCTTGAGAAAAGTTCCACCAAGGACCCCCATCTTGAAGATCTAAAGCCCCTACAAGGACACAAGGACTAAGAAGGTTTAGAGAAGAAGGTTCTCTTGTTATCTTCGATTTGAATTTTGAAAAGCGAAATCTAGGAAGGTAAGACTCCCTCACCTGTGGTATATTAGTTCTATATAATTTCTATGATTTTTAGCATATTATAAAGATGGGTTTGAGATTTAAAGTTGAAGGGAAAGAAAATTAGGGATCAAGCCAAAAGATGGGTTTCGGCCACCATGTTTTAGGGTTCAAAAATGATGCTAAAAATCTTGATAATGTTTCTTAATATGCCCTTATGATGCTTAGATATTAATATGAATTTCTGGGAATTTTTGGGTACCCTAGAGTACCCTAGGGTTTNAATTATTTCAAGTAAGGGCTCCAATGGCCCTATGGTAAGGTATGGTTGGTGTTTAAGTAATTAATTTGGGGTTTTAATGGAATTTCTCCATGCCCCATGGCCTTGTAGGTTTCGGCCAGACCTTGGAAAGGGGGCTAAGGATTAGGGTTAACCCTAATCATGAGCCTTAAGGACTCCCTATGGTCTTATAGGCAATGTATGGATGTTTCTTCAATTGATGCTATCTTATATATTTATGGGAATGATGGAAACCTCCCATGTAGGTTTCGGTCAAGGTCAAGAAAGTAGGGTATGATGAAGTTAATGTTTGAGGAATGATGATTTATGGTTCATTATGAAGAATGTATAAGGGTGCAAGCATGAGGTAGGAGTTGAAGTTACCTATAACCCCTAGGTACCATGTTTATGTGTATATGCTTATGAATTGGATGCCATGCCTAATAGGGTTATTTAGGAATGTCTTATGTTCCATGTCATGCACTTGGATAGTAGGAATCATGTTTACGGAAGTCCTACCTATGAATACTTATGTTAGGTTAAGAACCATGGGATGTTATATGCTTACGCTATGTTAAGAACCATGCTATGTTATGTGTTCATGCTATGTTTAAGAACCATGCTATGCTATGTTAAGAACCATGCTACGCTATGTTAAGAACCATGTTATGCTATGTTTAGGATAAGAATGACGCATGCCACCATGATATGAATAATGATGCATGCTACGATATGAATAATGATGCATGCCATGTTACGAATGATGATGCATGCTATGAATGAAGATGATGTTCATGCCTTTATGTTAACGACACGGTACGACGGTCACAAGGACCGGTAAATGGGCCGGGTCGTTAAGGCATCATGATGTTATGCTATGAATGGTTATGAATGATGAAGCATGTAAAGTATTTTACTTTATGAATGAGGCTTGTACCGGACCGAAGTATGGGTCCAAGGGATGGGTACCTTAAGAACGCCCCGGTTCTGGACTACCGAAGTTGTCCACGGTTCTGGCACTACCGAAGCTGTGCAACAGGGATGGGCACCTTAAGAACGCCCCGGTTCGAGGACTACCGACTATGCTGTCCTTACCCTAGTAGGTTGAGGCTAGCTACCTTGTATTTACTAGGGATGCGCGCCATGATGTATGTATGTGGTACAAGCCGGGGACCCCAAATAATGTGATGATTATGTTTAAGTATCTATGAATGAAAATATGTTTTAAAAGCTAAGCATCCTATTATATATATATATGCATTTCATCCATGCATTCATCCAAGTTATGCATTATACCATGATAATGATGTTATGTTTATGCTTCATGTTAAGAAATGCTTATGATAGTAAGTGTTCTATGTCATGGTTATGTTAAGAAGATGATTATATGCTATGATGGAAACCATGCTTATGTTATGTCATATTGGTTGGTTTATGCCTTATGATTATGTTTATGCCATGCTCTATGCTATGTTAGAAATGTCTAGTTATGATTATGTTTATGCCATGCTTTATGCCATGATAGAAATGTTTAACTATATTATGATTATGCTATGTATCATGCCATGTTAAGTTAAGTAGGTTTATGTTCATGCTTCATGTTTATGTGCTTCATGTTTATGATAAAGGAATGATTATGTTTCATATGCTTATGAATAATGACGAACGGATTTAGTGAGTAGGAAAGAGTCTTACTAAGCATGTGTGCTTATAGTCTTCTTTCCTTATACCGCAGATCATGCAAGAGGATAGTGAGGAAGCAGCAGGAGGGCAAGAACAGATGTGTGTGACAGTGACTTGGCCCATATGTTTACAGTTTATGTTAGAATTTTTACCTTGCGTACTTATATGCTAGAATAATGATCTACGGAACCTTATGATATGAAGTTATGTATGACATGATATGATGCCTAAGTTCAATGTGAACCTTATGATATGAGGTTACGTATGCCATGATATGATGCTTAAGTTCAAAGTTAATATGCTAAGGTTCCTATGTCATTAAGCTAAGAATATGGTAGGGCATGTATAAGTTAAAGTCATTCCGCTGCCTTATGAGGTTTACATGCCTTAAGGATGTTAACGTAACGCCGCTTAGGAAAAAAAAAAATTGGGCGTTACAGGTTGGTATCAGAGCAATTGCCATCTCACTACACACACATCAAGCCTCCTTCCTGCCGCTTCCAAGTAAGTACCTTTCGGTATAATTTATGATAGTAAGCACTCTTATGATATGTTATGCTTCTAGAATATGCAAGTATGAATGATGTCTTATGATAGATAATGGCAAGCACTAGTAAGATATGTGAACAGGAATGATATTTTTATCTTCTTTCATGAATCAAATACTTAGAATTTAAGGGTAGGAAATGTGATTACACATTTTAGTCACTAGGGTAGAAGATCCTAGATTGGGAAGCCAAGAGGTTAAGGAACAAGGAAGTGCCCTTAGTAAAGGTTCTGTGGCGGAACGAGCAATTCGAAGAAGCCACCTGGGAACGAGAAGAGGCAATACGATTAAAGCATCCGGAATTATTTTAAAGTTCGGGACGAACTTTTTATAAGGTAGGGAGGATTGTAACGCCCCGAAATTTCCCATATGAAATATTATGAAATATATGAGTTCATGAATAGGAAATATTGTGAAATTCATGATATATTATCATGAAATATTATGAAATATTATGAATTCATAAATATGAAATATTATGGAATTCATGAAATAGTATCATGAATATTATAGAATTCATGAAATAGTATCATGAAATATTATGAAATATTATGAATTCATAAATATGAAATATTATGGAATTCATGAAATAGTATCATGAATATTATGGAATTCATGAAATAGTATCATGAAATATTATGAAATATTATGAATTCATAAATATGAAATATTATGGAATTCATGAAATAGTATCGTGAATATTATGGAATTCATGAAATAGTATCATGAAATATTATGAAATATTATGAATTCATATTATGAAATATTATGGGATTCATGAATATTATTATGAAATATTATGTAATATTATTAATATTATGAATAGGAAATATTAGAGAATTCATTAAATATTATGTAATATTATTAATATTATGAATATGAAATATTAGAGAATTCATTATGTAATATTATTATTATTATGAATTCATGAAATATTATTATTATGAAATCATGAAATATTATTATTATTATGAAATTTCATGATGGGCTTGGCTTAATGGGCTTGGATGTGGATTAGTGCAAAATGTGATAAAAAGGAAATATAAAAGGGAGGAAGCAAGGATTGAACCTTGAACCTCCTAGTTGCACTAATCATGTCATAACCAATGCACCAAGCCATATGTTTTGTTAGAGAAGAAGGAACATGCTTGTTAAAAGCTAGGGAAGTGAAGAGACATGTCTCTTCAAGAGAAAAGTATAAATAAGAGAGGTAGTTACAACTTCCCTTCTCTTCTTCCTTTCTTCTTCCTCCTCCTTGCTTTGGCCGAAATTTCAAGGTTCCCTTTCCCTTGAGAAAAGTTCCACCAAGGACCCCCATCTTGAAGATCTAAAGCCCCTACAAGGACACAAGGACTAAGGAAGGTTTAGAGAAGAAGGTTCTCTTGTTATCTTCGATTTGAATTTTGAAAAGCGAAATCTAGGAAGGTAAGACTCCCTCACCTGTGGTATATTAGTTCTATATAATTTCTATGATTTTTAGCATATTATAAAGATGGGTTTGAGATTTAAAGTTGAAGGGAAAGAAAATTAGGGATCAAGCCAAAAGATGGGTTTCGGCCACCATGTTTTAGGGTTCAAAAATGATGCTAAAAATCTTGATAATGTTTCTTAATATGCCCTTATGATGCTTAGATATTAATATGAATTTCTGGGAATTTTTGGGGTACCCTAGAGTACCCTAGGGTTTCGGCCAACATGACAAACCCATGTGTAGGGTTTGGGTTTCAAGCCTTAACTACATGTTTGATGTTTATGGTGATATAAGAGAGATGAAGGGTGATTAAATGAATGTGTCACATGGCCTAGTACCTCTGTAGGTTTCGGCCAAGAACCCTAATGGGGTAAGGAGTTAGGAATTATTTCAAGTAAGGGCTCCAATGGCCCTATGGTAAGGTATGGTTGGTGTTTAAGTAATTAATTTGGGGTTTTAATGGAATTTCTCCATGCCCCATGGCCTTGTAGGTTTCGGCCAGACCTTGGAAAGGGGGCTAAGGATTAGGGTTAACCCTAATCATGAGCCTTAAGGACTCCCTATGGTCTTATAGGCAATGTATGGATGTTTCTTCAATTGATGCTATCTTATATATTTATGGGAATGATGGAAACCTCCCATGTAGGTTTCGGTCAAGGTCAAGAAAGTAGGGTATGATGAAGTTAATGTTTGAGGAATGATGATTTATGGTTCATTATGAAGAATGTATAAGGGTGCAAGCATGAGGTAGGAGTTGAAGTTACCTATAACCCTAGGTACCATGTTTATGTGTATATGCTTATGAATTGGATGCCATGCCTAATAGGGTTATTTAGGAATGTCTTATGTTCCATGTCATGCACTTGGATAGTAGGAATCATGTTTACGGAAGTCCTACCTATGAATACTTATGTTAGGTTAAGAACCATGGGATGTTATATGCTTACGCTATGTTAAGAACCATGCTATGTTATGTGTTCATGCTATGTTTAAGAACCATGCTATGCTATGTTAAGAACCATGCTACGCTATGTTAAGAACCATGCTATGATATGTTAAGAACCATGTTATGCTATGTTTAGGATAAGAATGACGCATGCCACCATGATATGAATAATGATGCATGCTACGATATGAATAATGATGCATGCCATGTTACGAATGATGATGCATGCTATGAATGAAGATGATGTTCATGCCTTTATGTTAACGACACGGTACGACGGTCACAAGGACCGGTAAATGGGCCGGGTCGTTAAGGCATCATGATGTTATGCTATGAATGGTTATGAATGATGAAGCATGTAAAGTATTTTACTTTATGAATGAGGCTTGTACCGGACCGAAGTATGGGTCCAAGGGATGGGTACCTTAAGAACGCCCCGGTTCTGGACTACCGAAGTTGTCCACGGTTCTGGCACTACCGAAGCTGTGCAACAGGGATGGGCACCTTAAGAACGCCCCGGTTCGAGGACTACCGACTATGCTGTCCTTACCCTAGTAGGTTGAGGCTAGCTACCTTGTATTTACTAGGGATGCGCGCCATGATGTATGTATGTGGTACAAGCCGGGGACCCCAAATAATGTGATGATTATGTTTAAGTATCTATGAATGAAAATATGTTTTAAAAGCTAAGCATCCTATTATATATATATATGCATTTCATCCATGCATTCATCCAAGTTATGCATTATACCATGATAATGATGTTATGTTTATGCTTCATGTTAAGAAATGCTTATGATAGTAAGTGTTCTATGTCATGGTTATGTTAAGAAGATGATTATATGCTATGATGGAAACCATGCTTATGTTATGTCATATTGGTTGGTTTATGCCTTATGATTATGTTTATGCCATGCTCTATGCTATGTTAGAAATGTCTAGTTATGATTATGTTTATGCCATGCTTTATGCCATGATAGAAATGTTTAACTATATTATGATTATGCTATGTATCATGCCATGTTAAGTTAAGTAGGTTTATGTTCATGCTTCATGTTTATGTGCTTCATGTTTATGATAAAGGAATGATTATGTTTCATATGCTTATGAATAATGACGAACGGATTTAGTGAGTAGGAAAGAGTCTTACTAAGCATGTGTGCTTATAGTCTTCTTTCCTTATACCGCAGATCATGCAAGAGGATAGTGAGGAAGCAGCAGGAGGGCAAGAACAGATGTGTGTGACAGTGACTTGGCCCATATGTTTACAGTTTATGTTAGAATTTTTACCTTGCGTACTTATATGCTAGAATAATGATCTACGGAACCTTATGATATGAAGTTATGTATGACATGATATGATGCCTAAGTTCAATGTGAACCTTATGATATGAGGTTACGTATGCCATGATATGATGCTTAAGTTCAAAGTTAATATGCTAAGGTTCCTATGTCATTAAGCTAAGAATATGGTAGGGCATGTATAAGTTAAAGTCATTCCGCTGCCTTATGAGGTTTACATGCCTTAAGGATGTTAACGTAACGCCGCTTAGGAAAAAAAAAAAATTGGGCGTTACATCCAAGCCCTGGGTCATGGTCTTGGCCGAAACCCTAAGGAACCCTAGGTCCATGGAAAAATTCATATAGGTCACAAATAACGTCCCATACAAACATACAATGGCATAGAAAACATTTGATCCCATAGTTAAAGTTAACCCTAATCCCTTAGCCCTAGATTAGCCCTTGGCCGAAACCTAAAGGCCCATGAAATTCATAGAAAAATTATTATAAAACCCAATCACTATCCATCATGTCATAGGGGAAACAAATTAAACATGTTGAATGGTTAGATCAAGTTCCATCCATGGGTTAGGGGTCTTGGCCGAAACTTATAGGAGCCATTAAGCATGTAAAAATTCACATGAATCACGACTAACATCACTTACATCATAAGGAGACATAAGAACCATCATTAGAGAGTTAAAACTAGTCCTAGCCATGGAAACATGAAGGTGGTCGAACCCTAGAAGTCCTCTTTCATGGATTTCTCAACTTAGATCTCAAACAAAAACTTAGATCATAATCATATCAAGGAAAACCATTACACCACAGGTGAGGGAGTCTTACCTTGGTTATAGACCTTAGATGGGGAGGAGGATGAAGACCTTGTTGTCTTTTGACCACCCCTAGCCTTTGCAACCTTGTAAAAAAAACTTGGATCATGGAAGAGAGACCTTCTTGTGAAGCTTTTCCAAAGGGAAACTCCCCCTTGATGTTTCGGCTAGAATGAGGAATGGAGAGGGAGAAGGGTGGACTTGGTGTAAGAAGAAAAGTAAGCCCCATGCCACCTCTTTAAACCACATTAAGGAGGGCAAGTGAAGAGTCATGGTGGATGACTCTTCATTTTCCCTAAGCCTTAACCAAAATCCACTTCATTCTCTACTAGCACTCCCTTGCTAGGTGAATTGGTTAGTACATGCATGGTGGTAACATAGGTCCAAGGTTCAATCCTTGGTGCATGCACTTTATTTTTATTTTATTTTTCATTTTATTTTTATATTATTTTGAAAATTCCCCACAAATTCCCCCATGATCATACTAATATTCCTAATTAAAACTCATTTATATTTATATTAAATTTCACCTAAAATCCACTAATAACCATGGTCTTAGAAAAGCCATTAGTACTTAGCTTCTCAATTTAAATGAGAAATTATGGATAATTAGGCTAAGGTTCGTACTAGTATCTCTAAACTCCTTCAAAACTATTTAGACATGATCAATATTTTAAAGAAAATATTGAGAAGATTTTTCGGGTCGTTACTGGGACATTCTGATGTACCATGATCCCTGACCCCACACTGAAAACAATGAAACATAGTACCATCACTCCTCTGGTTCTGCTGCGATGATCTGGAAGGTTCTGCTGATGAGCGCCCATCCTTGGGAGGTTGAGGAGTTGCCCCAAGATTTCCCTACACATCATGGTCCCTACTAGTCCTCTTTTGTCCTGCATACAGCTGCTCCTAATCTGACAGTGTATCTTGATCCGCCTGTCTATCACCATACACTTGTTTCTGTGCCATCTCGATCAGGAGTGCTCTGTCTAATGCCTCACGATAGGAGGTCGTACCAAACCCGGCTATCTGAATCCGAATATAACCGACTAATCCCTGGATGAACTGAAGCATCCTCTCTCTATCATGTGCCACCAACTGGGGGCAGTACTCAGCTAGACGGCTGAACTCCGCATTATATTCCATGACCATGCGCTTTCCTTGCTTGAGACTCAGAAATTCCTGACGTCGAGCCATCTGATACGCAACGGGGAAGTACTGACTCTCGAATGCCTCACGGAAAGCTGTCCAGGTGATGTGCTGCTCACCAATGACCATGCGCTGCGTGGTCCGCCAAGTAGTCGCCTCATCACGCAAATGGTAGGCAGCCAGTTCTACCTTCTCCTACTCTGAACAGGCCATGTAGTAAAACGTACCCTCCAAGGTCTCGATCCAAGAACGAGCAACTCGAGGGTCAGGTCCTCCATGGAACAATGTGAATCATCCTTTCACCGACTCCGCCAATGCTGGTATCCGTGCTCTCACCCTAGCCCTAGCCCAGTCCACAAAAATGATAGGATCCACCAGTGGAGCTGCAGCAGATACCGAAGCGGATGCTGCAATAGGAATCATGGGAAATCCCAGAACCGAAACCGCGGGTGGAGTTGGGTGAACTGGTAGAGCAGGCGCTACTGGGGGTACAGCGGAATACACAGTAGGGGGTACGACTGGTGGTACCACTGGATACACAGATGTAGGTACTCCTAGGGGTGTAGACACTACTGAATACATCGATGGGGGTACAATAGATGGTACCGCTAAGTATAATGAGATAGATACCGCTGGTGGTACCACTAGATATGTCGGTGTAGGCACTGCTGAACACCCCAAGGTAGGTACCACAGATGGTATCGCTGGGTACACCGGGATAGGTACCGCTGATGGTATGGACACCACAGGGGTTGGTACAGCTGGCTGAACAGTAGGAACCACTGATACCAATGGAACTGAGACTCTCAGAACACTCAGGGGAGGCTGACCCCGACTAACAAACTCTATCCCAGTCGGTCTCTCTGGTGACTCTGTCGCCTGAAATCCGGAAGTCTACTCACGTGGCCACTCGGGACCAAGTCTCAGTGCGAATGCAGATCTGCTCCGAGTCATACCTGTTGAACCATTACCCAATATTACAAATATCACAAGTCTACTAAACATACCATATCATACCATTGTCGTCCGGAGATAACCCGTCGCCGCCAAGTCCCAAAGTCCAACCTTGTCGAAACACGACTCCGAAAATCCGAAATGTACTCGGGTATATCATCAAACTCGAGCTCCGATACCTACCGAATCGGTATCAGATACAACTCCGAAAATCCACAAATCCCCAAGGTATCTCGCATCCTGGGCTCTGATACCAAAATAAAATGTCACGCCCCGAGACCTAGGAGTCGCTGTTCCAATACAAAATCGAAGAGCATCTCCTCTGTCCAACAGACAATTTACACATACAAACAACACACACAATAATAATTTGGTCTCAGGTCTCAAAATCAAGACATAACATAACCATAATACAATGTAAATCATACCTGACTGCGAACCGGTCTGACTTACAACAAAACAACAAACACATAGTCCATTAGAGGACTCAAAAATACAATACCAAGACAAATAAAATGTGATACAAGTTCCACAACATAAAACTAATACAAACCAAATAATAGGATGAAAAAGAAACATAACTACGCGGAAACACCCATCACTAGAATCGTAGGAACTTGGGACTGGTAACTGGGGCTCCCCTGGAGACCAATCAACCTGGAAACAAAAATATGGGCAACAGTGGTGAGTCCAAATAAACTCAGCGGATACCAGAACATATATACACAGCAAGCTATAAATAACAATAGAAATCATTCTGATATAGTCTCGAGTATAGAGGATACAACATAACTGAAGACTAAGGGTGAATACATACCAGGGTCTGTCTATCCTGCGGGTAGATGTAATCAATCCCCTATATAATATCAAGAACGATACACAATCCAAATGTATATGTCACCTGTAAGGGTATGTCAAACATATACAACACTCAAACATAACAAGCACCAACCAAGGTGCAATACATCGCATACACATAGTACAACGATATGTTCTGTACGCACCTTCGCCGCCACCAAACCGGCGGTCGGGTGAACAGGAAACAGATAAGCCAACCACTTGTGGCGTACAATATATGAAGTCAAGCACTCGTGTCTATGCAAATATGATGCCCAACACCTATGGCAATGCAAGTATGTAGCGCTGCACCTGTGGCTATGCAAATATGACACCTAGCACCTATGGCGGATGCAATATGTAGCCCAACACCTGTGGCTATGCAAATATGATGCCCAGCACCTGTGGCAATGCAATATGTAGCCCAGCACCTGTGGCTATGCAAATATGACACCTAGCACCTGTGGCGGATGCAATATGTAGCCCAGCACCTGTGGCTATGCAAATATGATGTCCAGCACCTGTGGCAATGCAATATGTAGGCCAGCACCAGTGGCTATATAAATATGACGCCTAGCACCTGTGGCGGATGCAATATGTAGCCCAGCACCTGTGGCTATGCAAATATAATGCCCAACACTCGTGGCAATGCGTGTATGACGCCCAGCACTCGTTGCGATGCAAGTATGTAGCCCAGCACTCGTGGCTATGCAAGTATGTGTTGGATCGGAGAAAATGATAGAGGGGGGTGAATATCGTTGTAAAACTTTTTCGGAGAGTTAAAGAATATGTGCAGCGGAAAAAGATAAAGTACACAAGAACACAAGTCGTTTTTTACTTGGTTCAGAGTCGCGGTCGGCTCCTACTCCAAGGCCCACGGTCCTTGACCGTTTACTTTGGGCAATTCTATAATTGGAAAAAAAAGATTTACAATTTAAATACAGAAGTAGATCAGAAAATTAAAATTGCTACAATTTTCGTTTCCGACGCCCGAGGTGGATCGAATTTCGGAGCAGAGGGTCATCGTCGATGCTGGAATCTCGATGTCGGAGTTTGTCAGAGTGTAGCGCTTGAACGAAAAGGTTTGGAGCGTTAAGAGCATGTGAGTACTTAGAAAAATTTCAAAAGGAGTTTTGAATTAAGTACTTAGAGAATTTTCAAAAGGAGTTTTGAATTGAGTACTTAGAAAATTTTCAAAAGGAGTTTTGAATTAAGTACTTAGAGAATTTTCAAACATGAATTTTGAATTAAGTACTTAGAGAATTTTCAAAAAGAATTTTGAAAAAGTACTTAGAAAATTTTCAAAAAGAATTTTTAATTAGGTACTTAGAAAATTTTCAAAAAGATGCTTCAGATTTGAAAACAAGTATTTTCGTTACTTTACTTTTTGAAAAAGGAGATAAAAGTTTTTTATTTTAATTTTTGAAAAAAATCATGAAAAAAATTTAAAAAACTTCTTTTCTCTCCTTTCCTATCTCTCCCCCTTTGCTATATATCAAAAAATATTATAGCAAAAATAGAGTAATGAAAGTAAAGTGCTGTATTGAACCAATTTTAAGCATAAACTGGAGCAAATCAATTTAAATTCTCTCTTTCGGTTCCTGTCTAACCCAGTTAGCTACTTACTAACTGTCATAAATAGAGCTTTCGCTAGGGTTAGTTAAGTTAAGTGATCTGATCAAGTTAGATTTTCTAAACTTGACACTTAACCTGATTATTGTTCAATTGATATTTATTGCCCCAATTACTGCAGATACACTGACTTAAAGTATCTTGAATCAAGACATAGACCTAAGCATCTCAACCCAGTCTAGGTTGTCAATCAAAAGTACCCTAAGATGCTTGTGAGATGCTGGCTTCTAGATCTATAGGTGCCGGCAGTTCTAGGGTTAGGGCCTAAGCTAAGTCTATTTGTGAAAAAGCCCTAGTTTTGAAGGGGGTAAGTTTTTTTTAAAAAAAACTAATTCAGAAAATCATTTAAATTAAATAAAAAAAATGATTCTTCAAATATATTAAATAACAGATAAAAGCTAAAACAGTTAAAAAAACATGTAGAGTAGTCCTATTCTACTAAGCATGACTTTAGCATACTAATTGAAATGGTAAGTAATCAACGAGTAACTCTGATAACTGCATAAGAGTCATCTGGTCAATAGTAGGACCAGAGAAGTCAAACCAAAGTCAAGTACAAGCCAAGTATGAGTCAAATACAAGTCAACCCTACTCAGTATGGATAGTCAAATAGTCCACAATACACTAAAATAGGCTGAAAAATGATCCAGGAAGAAGGGCCAGGACGGTCAGATGGGCCAGGCTGCCAAGATTGAAACAGTGACATCATTTCATTGTATCATGCGTCTCTTGTCTCTCGATTGGCTCGGAGGGGGTCCATGTGCTCGATGTGATAGGCCTTGACCTCCTCCCTGAGGCTGTGCATCTCTGTCTACAACTGGGTAATGCACTGATTGGTGGTTAGAGGAGGGGGCTCCTATAGTTGCTCATTGATCTCGGCTGCGAGATCGGCTACGTCTACCTCCACCTCCTCGTCGGAGTCATCCTGTCGTGTAGCTCTCTCTCGTCTCCATAATATGACCCCTGTGGCTGAAACGTCTATCCCCACTAGATAGAAGTTTCTAAACCCTATTTCGTCGAACTCAGTCATCGAGATAATCTCCTCGGCAGTGATATCACGACCATGGTGGTGAAGAAGGGCGGTGATAACATGGCAGTAGGGCGTATGTACTCGATCGTGAGTAGATACTCTTGATGCGTAAATAATGGTGTGGAATATGTGGAGGCCTATGTCGATATCTAACTGATGAATCATGGCGTAGAGTAAAAAGGCGTGAAACGGTCGCATGGTCGCGACATCTCGGGTGGTAAGTGGGAGTACACAACAGACTATAACCCGATAGAGGGCATAATCCTGGACTCGGAGGTCAACGGACTGAAATCGCCGTGCTAACAGGTTTTGCACATCTCCAATGAAATAGGAGTAGAGAGTGTCTAGAGTTATGTGCGAATAGGGTGGTGCAATGGGAGGGTCGGCCGGAGGATAACAAGAAAAGGTAGACTCCGACTGTCGTAGTCCGAGAAACCGGTTAAACAAGGTTGGAGAAATGGTTAGGGAAGTCCCTTGTACTGTGGTAGAGTAGAGTAGATCATCAATCTTGACTAGGTTATTTAAAATTCTGCACACAGGGTCGAGTTCACAGGATGTGTACAGAAGACTAGATGATCTAGTTGATAGAAGTTGATTGCATCCATAGCTAAGGGACAAGATTGGGTAAAGAATTGCCTATTTTGGAAGCTAGTCTTAATAGGCTTATAGGTTGTTTGGGCAAACTTGTTAAACAATTCTAAGTTAGGGAACCTTGGGTTGGGGCTAGGTTCGACCACAGGGTTGGGTTGAGAGACGCGACGTTTTCTAAATATGTAAAAGAAAATTGAGCATTTAATAAGCAAAATAAGGAAAAAGGAAATTGCTTGAAAAATGCATAATAAAATTGATACAGGGGCGGCATTTTCGAAGTAGAGCGTTTGAAGGCGAGGAAGGAGCGTTCGGGCGCCTTGGGAAGAAGAGAAGTGAAAGAAGGTTTTGGTTTTGGTGTGGGGGAAGAAGAAGGAGCCATGCTCCTTATATACTGTCACGGGTGCCCGTGAAGGGTCGGGCGCCCGTGTTCATTGGGGTGCCCGTTAGGTCACAGGCGCTCGGTTTAGTGAGCAGTTTTTGGTAGACTTGACTGCCTTGGGTGAAGACAAAGGCCTAGGCGCCCGATGGGTCACGGGCGCCCGTGTCAGGTGGGTAGGGGTTGACAGCTTTTGCTGTCTTGGTCGAAGAGAAAGTCGGGGGCGCCTGACAGGTCACGGGCGCCCGAGCTAACCATAGTTTGACTATTGACCAGTTTGACCGTTTGACTAGGTTTGACTATTTTGACCCGGTTTGACTCTTTTACCCAACCTACAATTAAACCAATTAAGCTCCAAATTGCATGATTTACTTGACCATAATACAAAAACTAGATGAATTTGAGTTAAGTTAGATCCTAACCATCTCACCCAGTCTATAGTTATCAATCATGTTAACCTTATGGGTTTTATGAGACAGGTTTTAACAGAAATAAAGATTTTATTTTGAAAAGTTGAATTAATTTTAAAAACAATTAAGTTTTAAATTTATTTTGTAAGGTGATTGAATCTAAGATTAATTGAAATTTGTGTTAGATTCAAATCTGACAATAGTAAAGTGAATTTGATTTTCAATAATCGGCTTCCAGGTCTTGTCGAGGCACTAGGCCTTCTTTGGCTGTAGCCTTATTAGATCATCAACCCTTTCCGTGACAAAGCCTTTTATTGAAAATCATCTTCAAGTTACTCCTTGAATGATTTTGGTCTAACTAGTTTGGGTCTTGGATCGGTAGCTTCGGCTAGTTCCACCAAAATGGCTTCCCTAACGTACTATCATCTTACCTCCACCCAATACTATGTTGTTCAAATTTCAGTTAAATCGTTTCAGTCCTTAGTCTAACTTGTCCTAGGTCTAAACCTAATAATTTGCAGAAATAAATAAACAATCAAGCATAAAATTAAAATTAAGAAAAAAATTTATCTACTTATGAAAATTATTTTTAAATTGGCTCCCCCTGGACTAAAGCCACGATAATGATTAGGCAAGATGTGAATCTTGTCCTTGGGGATCCAATACTGGTTTGATCCAGCTTGATTGTTCAAGCAAAGTTTGGGTACCCATGCTTGAACTTTGGGTCTAGATTGGTTCAATACAGCATAATATGACCGTTGTCTCGACTTGGTGCGATACCCTAACCCAGATCGATTTAGAACGGACTTCTATTTTCCAAGGATCATGTCAAGACCCTTGGAACCCGAAGTAAATCATTCTAAAGCTACACTGAGGTCCTTGACTTGAGTTTTCAAGGAGGAGTTCTCTTTCTCAAGCTTTTCAACTTGAGTAGAGGTTCCTTCTTGAACCTTCTCAGTCAAGGATCTAGAGTCAGCTTCCTCTTTCAGGAGTTTTACTTTCTGTCAGAGGGATTCGACTCGGATTTTGGATTTCGCCAAGTTACGAGATAAGTACGCTATTAACTTTGATAATTCAATTTCGGAATAACCACTTACCGTTATTTTGCCGTTCTCCAAAATTGTGAGCCTTCCATCATCCGGCTCCGATTCCGATCCAATGTCGATGTCTTCCGAAGCGGTCAAGCCAAGCAGATTTGATTGTGGAGCCTCTTCTTCTTTTCGGAGGAAGATTCGTCCCACGTGGCTTGAAGAGCTTTCTTCCTTCGAGTCTTCTTGGCTTCCTTTAGATTGGGGCACTCCAATTTGTAGTGTCCCTTCTTGTTACATTTGTAGCAGGTGACATTTGGTTTGGTCTTTGAGGTTGACGGTTCAGCTAGATCTTCCTTTCGTCGGGTTGCTTTCCTTCTATTGGTCTGATGCTTCAGCTCCTTGTAGTAGTCCCGAGCTAGCCACACGAACTTGGGTTGATCCCCTTCACTATCTTCTGAGTCCGAGTCTGAGTCAGACTCGGATGCAGGTTGAGGCTTTTTCTTGGCTACCTTTCCTTGGGGTTTACCTGCAAGAAAAGCAATACCTTTCTCGGCCAATGTGTAGTTAGTCTGTTCATGTAATTCTAGTTCTAAAAATAATTCATCTGATTTAATTTTTGAAAGATCCCTTGAAACCTTGTAAGCATCTACCATAGATGCCCACAGAGTATTTCTTGGGAAAGCATTTAAGGTATACCTGATTAAGTCACGGTTCTCTACCTTGTGACCAATTGTGTGCAGGCCGTTCATCAGCTCCTGGATTCTGGCGTGGAGCTGTGCTACTGATTCGCCCTCATTCATCTTTATAGTGTAGAGTCTGTTCAGCAACAGATCCCTTTTACTGATTCTTGTGTCGGAGGTGCCTTCGTGCAGCTCAATTAGTTTGCTCCAAAGTTCTTTGGCGCTATTGAAAGGACCCACCCTGTTCAGTTCTTCCTTGGTTAGTCCGCACTGCAACGTCTGAGTTGCCTTAGCATCAACCTCGATCTTTTTCTTCAGAGCGGCATCCCATTCAGAGTAGTGTTGTGCCACTCCTTCTGCATTCTTGGGGATTTCGAGGCCAAATTGGATTATTATCCAGATATCCACCTGAGTTTTCAGGTGAACTTCCATCTGACTTTTCCAGTAGGAGAAATCTTCTCCACTGAATAGCGGTGGTATGGCTGTGCTGAAACCCTCTTGCATAGCCATAATAATTTTCTGAAATAAATAAGAAAGACAAAGAAACTTATCCTAAGACTTAGTCTTGCATTAGTAGTGCGGAAGAAAATTAATCAAAATGAAAACGGTCGAGTGGTGTTGCACCAACCTCGATTAACGAGAAAAATTCGAAAAAGAAATTAAAATTTTCGTAAAATCTGAAAAAACTCTCAAATTGGTGGTTGCACCAAATTTGAGCCACCCGCTCTGATACCACTTGTTGGATCGGAGAAAACGATAGCGGGGGGGGGGGGGGGTGAATATCGTTGTAAAACTTTTTCGGACAGTTAAAGAATATGCGCAGCGGAAAAAGATAAAGTACACAAGAACACAAGTCGTTTTTTACTTGGTTCGGAGTCCCGGTCGGCTCCTACTCCAAGGCCCACGGTCCTTGACCGTTTACTTTGGGCAATTCTATAATCGGAAAAAAAAAGATTTACAATTTAAATACAGAAGTAGACCAGAAAATTGAAATTGCTACACTTTTCGTTACCGACGCCCGAGGAAGATCGAATTTCGGAGCAGAGGGTTGTCGTCAGCGCTGGAATCTCGAATTCAGAGTTTGCCGGAGCATAGCGCTTGAACGAAAAGGTTTGGAGTGTTGAGAGCAAGTGATATCGAAGGCTTGGGGGTGCACCCCCTTTTATAGTACTCATACGGGCGCCTGTGTCGATGGGGTCGCCTAACACGTGGCCTTCCTTGCGCGAATCCTTATTCGTGGGCTCAGTCAGCGCTTATCCATCTCCACTTGGGCGCTTGAGCTGATGGGGGCACCCGTGACCTCACGGGCACCTAACTTGAGTACTTCCAGATGCTTCGTGGTTGTGTTTTGGATTTTGCCTTCACCCTTGGGCGCTCGTATCCGTTCGGGCGCCTGAGCCCATTCGGGCACCCGAGTCCATTCGGGCACCTAGGCCCAGTGAGACACCTCACTTGCAGACGACCAGTCCTTCGATCCTGCAACTTGGATTAGTTCCAAAACATACCAAACATTAGTTACAGTCGTATCTGTCTTGGTTCTGACTTTGGGTCTCCCAAATGGAACCCTAGGTCGAACCGATGCCTACTGTTCCCTCGACGGTGAACGCGTCCTCACCTACTCCTCTCAGGAGAGTTTACCTTTTGCCAACCGGCTTCTCCGGTTGGACTTTGCCCAATCTACCTGACCAAGTCTTCATGCCCAACTTCCGGTCAGGTATTCTTGCGCAACTTTCGGTCAGGTCTTCTTGCCCAACTTCCGATCAGGTCTTCGGTGCCCAACCCCTTGCTAGGACTTCTTGCCCAGTCCTCCATCAGGACTTCTTTGCCCGACTTCCGGTCAGGTCTTCTTGCCCGGTCCTTGACCAGGACTTCTTTGCCCAGCCCTTTGCCAGAACTTCTTGCCTAGTGCACCTAGGACTTTTCCTGCACACTCAGTAAACATGTTAGATCATAATAACACCTTAACTTCTGAACCCTTTGTCATTATCAAAACCCAGGTTTGACTTAGGTGTTGCCTGCACCAACAGTATGATGCCCAGCACTCGTGGCAATGCAAGTATGACGCCCAGCACTCGTGGCGATGCAAGTATGTATCTCAGCACTCGTGGCTATGCAAATATGATGCCCAACACTCGTGGCAATGAAAGTATGACACCCAACACTCGTGGCGATGCAAGTATGTAGCCCAACACTCGTGGCTATGCAAATATGATGCCCAGCACTCGTGACAATGAAAGTATGAAGCCCAGCACTTGTGGCGATGCAAGTATGTAGCCCAACACCCATGGCAATGCAAGTATGATGCAGGCATGAATGGTGATGGGCTCAGACCTCAGGGGAGCCGATGGTCTCCATCATGATAATAACATCGTGCTAATAGCTCAATCAATAGTGGAAACCTGACTGCGCGACGGGCTCAGACCCTAGGGAAGCCGATGATCGCCAGTATGCAATCATACAGAGCCTACAGCTCAGTATACAACCTAGAGGGTAAAGTATGCTAACGACACCCTCCTCACTAACCAGATCCTCAACCATAGGCCGGGAGGAAAGGTATAGGTCTAACACATGTATCCAGATCTAACCATTCTACCCTAGGTATCCATGCAAGGTTTATCTAGGAATCAATCCAACTACAGATACAAAGTAACCTATTACTATATTTGTGCACATAAGCACGCAAGACAGATAACGAGACTGTATGGAACTAAATAGGAATCATCTAGGAAGAGTAAGCAATAGATATCGGATCATGATATACAAAGGCAGGTATAGCGTAGAAACCTACTGTTATCTATAACAAACTATGCATAATAGTAAGACAGTATCTAAAAAGATAAGTCAGGGGTACCCGCCTCCAATAAAGGAACTCGTATCCAATAAGAATGTCCCGTCCAGAAGTCCAAAAGCAACTCAGTGCCCTGTATCAATGCATGTTATTTAGCTAGTTACTTATAAAATAAATAGCTAAATTTAATCCTAGCTCTACTGCAGGTCGGATAATGAATCAATCCCTAATCGATTGTTAACCTCTCCATAAGACATCCATCTCATAGCTCCAAGCACCGAACAGAATCGAAGTCAACTTACCTTTACATGCCATCAAATCCACGGGAACAATCAAACAAACCCATATCAACAACCCACAAGCTGGAAACAGCTTAATCCAACATCTCCAAGATAGGGAAGGCTAGCTCCAACTCAAGTACCAAAACATGTTCTAATCTTAAAACTAATAAAATAACCAGATCTCATTCTAGATGAGCACTATCCAAACAAAACAGAATATCTAATTCAAGATCAGATGGCCAACTAGAGCATAAATCTCAATTCCTGAACAAAACACTCCAATTCAAAAGAAATACTGTGATCAGGAAGAAATCCCAGAGAAAAACCTAGCTCCAAAAGTCAAAAAATAAAACTCACCCCAACCAATCTGCCAATCACAATCACAACACACAACCAACACTAACCCAACCAATACAAAGTTCAATAGCTAAACAACCAACTCCATTACCATAACAAGATCCACTATGCAAGGGAAGATTGGACACTTACTGTGCACGCGAGGGAAGACGCCCAAATCCTAGCTTGAGCTCTGTCTTCCTTAGAGTTCAGCCACCACTCCACTCATTGAAGATCTAGGTATGCAGGCACTCTCCTAGCTCAGCCCGAGAAGAAGATCACCTTAGATTAGAGGCCAAACCAAAGAATCGGTCACCGATTATACGGGAAAAGCAGCTTATCCGAGAACTAGGTCTCGGCTCTTACCTATCCAAGCCTCGATGTATTGAGCTCCGTCGACGCCTCTGTTGCTAACACCGCCGCCTCTGCCCTCAGGTGAGACAACTCAGAGTAGTCTCCAAGTAGGGGATCAGCTCCGGCCGGCCAACGGAGAGGGAAGATCGGGTGGCCGATTTGTGAGGAGGGGGAGAGATCGAGGGAGAGGGATGTGGATGGCGGAGGTGTCGCGAGAAGGGGTGGATCAGGATTCCTTGGCTAGGGCAAAAAGAGACGAGAGGAGGGATTTATGGCTCAGCACTCTTGCAATTTAGTCCCTAAACTTCAAAGTATTTGATCAGACCCCTTTTTTTATATTTATTCATTTAAGCCATCAAAACTGAAGTTTCAAAGCAATTTACCCTTTAACTTCAGTTTAGGTCTCGTAAACCCTAAATCTTTCTCAAAAAAAATTTTGAAAAATTTTCTAGATCGCGTCAATAGTGTCGGATTTAACAGATTCTGTGCGAAAATAGAATGCTCCCTAATCGATCAGTCAATGGATTAGGAGCTCTTTAATCGATTGGTGAATCTATTCAGGGCGATTCTGTGCGCAAACAGAATGCTCTTTAATCGATTGGTGAATCGATTAGGAGATATTCTGTGCGCAAACAGAACGCTCAATAATCGATCAGTAAATCGATTGGTGAATTGATTATGAGCTATTCTGTGCGCAAACAGAATGCTCCGTAATTGATCAGCCAATCGACTCAGAAGCTCCCTAATCGATTAGTCAATCGATTAGGGAACCTCTTAATCGATTCATTAATCAATTGGGATACATGCTTCATTTAAACAGAAGGGTCTTGAATCGATTACTCAATCGATTAAAGATACTAATCGATCTGCCAATCGATTTAAGTTCAAAATGGCGTAATTCCAGCCGTTCATCCGACATCTGTACTGTTCAACAGCTACTTGGTAATCGATTGGGGTTTTCACCAATCGATTCGTGACGTCACAGAGAAGCAGTGAAAACCGTTATAAGCGGGCGACAAGGCACAAACATGACTACTGTTCCATTGCAAACTCTGCTAGGGTTTTGGTGCTCTAAGTTCTCTGCTCAAGCTCAAGTTCTCAACACCATCTTCAAGCAACCAAAGGAAGGAGAAGCAAGCCTAGTGTGTAATACTTCTTTCTCTTCTTCTTCTTCTTTGTGTTGTTCTTTTGTGAAAGCTTTCAAGGGTGTTGTAAAAGGGTTTCTCCACCTTCGGTGTTGTTCCGAGAAGGAGGTTTTATAGTGAAATCTATGATCACTGGTGTGGACTCTTGGATTAGTCACCTCAAGGAGGTGGTGCCAAGTAATCCAAAGTGTTAGCATTGGATTTGGAGGTGTTTGGCTTCTAGTTTCTACTATGAAGAAGAAAAATTAACTGAAGAGAGCTATTCACCCCCCCCCCTCCTAGCTCTACCGGTCCTCAACAAGTGGTATCAGAGCAAGGTTGCTTCGGAGAACTCACACCCAAAGAAGCAAGCGGTTGAGCTGCGAGAATGTCTTTGAAAGAGGGTCACAGCACTACACGACCACCCTACTATGAAGGGAACAACTTCACATATTGGAAGAGTCGCATGGAGAATTATCTTATGACTGAAATTGACAATTAGTTTTATGTTACTGAGGGTTTTGTTGCACCAACACAAGATGGGAAAATTCTGGAATCATCGAAATGGCTGGTTGAGCAAAAGATGAAGGCGCAAGTAAATGCTAAAGCCATTGTAACTCTTAAATGTGGATTGAGCTTGGAACAACTAAACAAGGTCGGTCCATTCAAGAGTGCTAAAGAGTTATGGGATAAGCTCATTGAGCTAAATGAAGGCACAAAAGATTCAAGAATTACCAAAAGGGACCTTCTTATAAATCTACTGCAAAACTTTGTAATGAAGGAAGGAGAAACGGTAAGTTAGTTACACGGAAGATTCAAGGAGCTTGTGAATGGTCTTCATTGGGTTGGAGAAAGTGTGAAAAACCGAGACCTCATCAGGTATGCACTAAAATCCTTCCCAAGAAACTCCTTATGGTCATCAATGGTTGATGCTTATAAGGTTTCAAGGGATTTGTCAATTGTTAAGTTAGATGAACTATTTTGTGAACTAGAACTGCATGAACAAGCTAATATAAGTCATAAGGAGAAAGGTATAGTTTTGGTTGCAGGTGAAAGAAGCAAAAAGAAAAATAAAGAGAAGAAGAAGGAGAAGAAGGAAGAATCCTCCTCATCCGAATCCGAGCAAGATAGCGATAGTGATAGCGATGAGGAGCTATCATCAAGTGAGATGGCAAACTTTGTCCGGAAGATGATGAGACGATCTAGGAAGTTCAACAAGAAGGATGTCAAGAAAATGTTCCTTGATGACAAGAAAAAGGGTAAGTCTCAAGCTCGATAAAAAGCAAAGACTGATGCAATTTGTTTTGAGTGCAGTAAAAAGGGCCACATCAATGCTGATTGCCCTTAGCTAAAAAGAAAGGATGATAAGACAAAGAAAGAGAAGGCATTGAAAGCTACATGGGATGACTCTTCATCTAGCTCATCAGATGAAGAAATTGGGAGAAAGATTTCAAAACATGTGGCTCTCACGGCCTTAGATGATATTGAGAGTAGTGAAGATGAGAAAAACCGTGAAGATGAAGTTGAGTCTTCAAGCGAGTCATCATCTAGTGAGGATGAGGTAACTTCTTCTAAATTAGATAAACTCTATGCTACTATTGCATGCCTAACAAATGCTTTATCTAGATCAAAAGTTAAAGTTAATGAACTACAAAATAAGATGAAATTACTCGAAAATGGTACTATGCCATGTGAACCATGTACACATCATGAAGTGAACGATATGGATCATGCTCGAAAATGATAGAGTCAATGGAAGTGAACAAGTTGCCCAACAAGCTAACGATATGGATCATGCTCAACCCACTCTAGAAGATGTTGATGATCCATTATGCATCAAAGGAGGACCAATTACAAGGGCTAAGGCTAAAAAGATGAAAAAACACTTAATGTGCTAATTGAAGATATGAAAGCCAAAGCTACCATTGAAGAAGGTTTGACCAAAAGCAAGTCATACGGCTTAGTCAAACCTAATTCAAGCCTTAGATGAGGATAACTAGTCACTTAAGTCTCTTATCTATGTAAGAAGAATATGTTAATTTTGTGGATTCAATTTAGGCCCAATTTCTAACTTTATTTGGGTTGTAATGGTGCCAAGAGCTCAATATGCCTATGTAGTCTACATAGGTCTCTACTAAATGGGCTTCCTTTTGGCCTTTTAGGGTTTGTAGGTCACCCTATAGCTAAAAATTAAGGGGGTGGCGGCCACAACATGTAACTTTTGGCTTATTCAATCTACTACATGGTGAGGCTCTCACTTGTTGGTTCTTCATTGAACTAGAACTTATCAAGGCATCCCCTTGTGGCGTTCAAGACTTATCAACCTCTATCCTAAGGTAGTAGCGTCTATCTTCTTCTTCTTCTATACCAAGGTTCGTGCCTCCTTAAGCATTGGGTCAAGGTTTCTTTCTTTCATTCTCCATCTTTTCGATTTAGGTTATCTTCCTCTCTTTCTTCCATTTATTGTGTGTTCTTGAGACATCTTCTCCTTGGGTTCGCATCATTTGGTATCAGAGCCTTAGTTTCTCTAAATTGATTTGGTTATCCTTTTTTTGTGTTCTTGAATCTCTATCTTATTTTTGTTTCTTTTCTTTTGCTTAGCAAGCCTTACATGCTTTGTTGCTCAAAAAAAAAGGAGGAAAAAAAAATTCGGCCAAAAAAAACAAAGAAAGGAAGAAAGAATAAAAAAAAAAGAGAAAAGCCGAAAAAATAGCAAAGAGGGTGCAAAAAAAAGGACGTAGAGACTTTGTTTGCAAATTTATTTTTCTCATTTCCTTTAAAGTTTGCCTAGATTCAATTCTGGCAGCATAGATTAAGTTCTGACGACTTTCATTTCAGCTCTTATTTCAAGTATTCTCTTTCCCTTTAAATTTTGCCTAGATTCAATTCTGGCAGCCTAGATTAAGTTCTGACAACTTTCATTTCAACTCTTATTTCAAGTACTCTCATTTCCTTTAAGTTTGCCTAGATTTAATTCTGGCAGCCTAGATTAAGTTTTGGCAACTTTTCTTTCATCTCTTTAATTCACGTTTTGCTATCTTTCATTTCCGCATTATCCTCAATTTTGCCTAGATTCAATTCTGGCAAATTTCCTTTCAGCACTTACTTCAAGTTTACAATTCTGCAATTTGCACTTTTTTGTCTTGAATTTCTATCTTTTATCCTAACACCCTTGGGAATTTTCATAGTCCACGAACTCTTACAGGGAATTGCCTCAATTCTAAGTTTAAGTTCTTTAAAGAGCTAACATTCGTGAGTTAGAGTGTTTGAGTGAAACAGGTTGTTCAATGGCGACAAGTGGAGAAGAAGCAAGATCTAGAGAATCCCTTGATCAACGTGCTTTGAGACAACACTTGGAATGCATGGAAATCTGTTTTAGTCAGATTATGGATAGATTAGAGACATAAGATGCTGTAATTGCAGGATTGCAACATAGCCAAGTTGGTAGAGTTCCTTAACGAAGTGCTAGACAATATAATCGTGGTGACCATGATAATGATGATGATGGCGTATCTGAGGGCATTGATGATAGAGCCTCAAGTGGCAGATCAGATCATGCTCAAGTTGGTGGTAGAAGAGGATGGATGAATGATCATGTGGATAGAAACTTGAAAAATATCAAAATGAAGATTCCTTCATTTCAAGGCAAAAGTGATCCTGAAGCATTTGGAGTGGGAAAAGAAAGTGAAATTAATATTTGATTGTCACAATTATTCTGAAGAGAAGAAGGTAAAACTCACTGCCGTTGAATTTGTTGATTATGCAATTATTTGGTGGGATCAAATTATTCTAAGCAGGAGAAGAAACAAAGAGAGACTCGTTGGCAGTTGGGAGGAGATGAAGACTATTATGAAAAAGAGATTCATTCCAACACATTACTATCGGGATTTGTATCAACGGTTACAAAGTCTCACACAAGGATCCAAGACTGTGGAGGAATACCACAAAGAGATGGAAATTTCCATGATTCGAGCCAATGTGGAGGAGGACCGAGAAGCAACCATGGCACGATTTTTACAAGGTTTAAATCAAGAAATGCAAATGTAGTGGAGTTGCAACATTATGTGGAGCTTGAAGACATGGTGCATATGTCCATGAAAGTAAAAAAGAAGGGATCAATCAAGCATAGGGGGCAATATTCTAATCCGTCAACTTGGAAATCTAGTTGGAAAAAAAGAGATGATAAAGTTGAATCAAAGAAAAAGCCCGATTTTCCAAAGAATAAAGATGCAAGCTCCCCATTAGACAAGGGCAAAGAACCCCTCCAACCTTCAAGAAATAGAGATATTAAATGCTTTAAGTGCTTGGGAAGGGGACATATCGCATCACAATGCCCAAAAAAAAGAATTATGATTTTGAAAGAAAATGGTGACATCGAGACTGAGAGTGAGTCCGAAGATGATAGTTTCTTTCCCCCATTATTGGAATGTAATGCAGAAGAGTATCTCGTTGAAGGTGAAGCCCTTGTCAATAGGCGTGCTCTAAATGTGCAAGTGAAAGAAGATAATGAGAACAACGAGACAATATATTGTTGGATCGAGAAAACCGATAGAGGGGGGGGTGAATATCGGAAATTATTTTTCGAAATTTTAGAGCAAGTACGCAGCGGAAATTAAAAATCACAACACAGAGACACAGTCGATTTTACTTGGTTCGGAGCCTGTGTCGACTCCTACTCCAAGGCCCACGGTCGTTGACCGTTTACTTTGGGCAATTCTATATACGGCGCAAACAGTTTACACAATTTGATTACAAAATAAGTGTAGTAAATAATAATAATAAAAAAACAACGCTCTTCTTTACCGACGTCTGGAGTAGATCGACTTTTTCGGAGCAGTGGGTCGTCGGCTCGAGTTGGAAGGTTTCCGGAGCAAGGCGCGAGAGCAGAAGAGCTTTGAGACGTTGAGTGAATTGATGTCCTGAAGCCTTGGTCGAGGGCCCTTTATATAGGGCCTGGGGGCGCCCCCCCCACGTGGCCTTTGATCCGCCAAAGTCTCGGTCAGCGTCTGATCCCTTTATCTTCGGGATCAGCTTTGATCGGGGCGCCCGGAGCGCTCGGGGCGCCCGGATTGACCGGGTCAAAGTGTTATCTGGCTTCGAAGAGAGCTGCTTCGACAGTTGGTGCTGGGGGCGCCCGGAGCGCAGGGGGTGCTCGGGAGTTGTACTGTTTGAAGTTGCTTTATTACTTGTGTGTTTTGTGTTCACCTTGGGGGCGCCCGGGACACTCCGGGCGCCCTGGTCAGTTGTTGCCTCACTCCTTTGAGGCTCTCTGAGCTGCAGACACTCGTTCCTTCGGTCCTGCATCCAGGGTTAGTCCAAAACACAACAAGACATTAAGTGGTTAGTTTATACAGCCTTAGCTGTCTTGGTTCTGACTTTGGGCCTCCAAAATGAAGCCCTAGGTCAAACCGACGCCTACTGTTCCCTCGACGGGGAACGCGTCCTCACCTACTCCTCTCGAGAGAATATACCTGATGCCAACTGTTCCTCTAGTTGACTTTTGCCTGACAGTCCTTTGTCAAGTCTTGGATGCCGAGCTGCCCTTCTCCCGGTGCCTAGCATTCCTTCGCTAGGGCTTCAGTCCCAGGCTGTCCTTCGCCTAGCACCTAGCAGTCCTTCGCTAGGGCTTTTGACTCTGGCGTTCCTTCGCCAGTGCCTAGCAGTCCTTCGCTAGGGCTTTTGACTCTGGCATTCCTTCGCCAGTGCCTAGCAGTCCTTCGCTAGGGCTTTTTACCCTGGCATTCCTTCGCCAGTGCCTAGCAGTCCTTCGCTAGGACTTTTCCTGCACACTAGAGTAACTTGTTAGAAAACACGTAAGACTTAACTTTTGACCTCTGTTGCCATTATCAAAACACAGGTTTGACTTGGGTACATTCTGCACCAACAATCTCCCCCTTGTTGATTTATTGCAATCCTAGTTCAAAAAGTTAAGTTTAAGCAAGCATGAAAAGGTTAAATTTTGTTCCCTCCCCCTGGAAGGAATCTCCTCCTAGATTTTTCAAAAATTCGTGGGGTTAAAAAACTTTACTTGTACTTTGAAAACTTAAGTTTTAGGTACATAGAAATCTTTTAATAACTTAAGTTAAAAGTACATAGGAGAGTTTTTGAAGCATGATTTTAGAGTACTTAAAAAGTTTGAAGCTTTAAGTTTTAAGGTACTCAAAAGTTTTGAAAGTGTTAGCTTAAGTACTTAGTAAACTTTAAAAAGCTTAGTACATTTGGAAAACTTAAGTACTTAATAACTTTGAAAAGCCTAAGTACTTAGTAACATTGTACTTATACAGTTTTGAAAGACTTAAGCTTAAAGTACTTATAGAAGTTAAAAAAATTTTGACAAGCTTAAGTAAGAAAATTTTGAAGGGCTTGAGTACTTAGCAAAATTTTGAAAGCTTAAGTAAAAAATTTTGAAAGCTTTAAGAACTTAAGTACTTTAGTCAATTTTGAAAAGCTTAAGTATTTTTGAAAATTTTTGAATAAAGGATAAGAAAATTTTTGAAAACTTCTTGAATAAAGGATAAGAAAATTTTTGAAAATTTTTTGAATAAAGGATAAGAAAATTTTGAAAACTTCTTGAATAAAGGATAAGAAAATTTTTGAAAATTTTTTGAATAAAGGATAAGAAAATTTTGACAACTTCTTGAATAAAGGATAAGAAAATTTTTGAAAATTTTTTGAATAAAGGATAAGAAAATTTTTGAAAATTTTTTGAATAATGAAAATTAATTTTACTCTCTCCTTTCCTATCTCTCCCCCTTTGTCATATATCAAAACAGATAAATATAGCAGAAAATAAGATTGCATAAAGGAAATAAGTAAGATTTTGATGTACTGAACCAATTCATAATTAGAGTTAAACTAAATCAGTCAATTTTCTTTGTAGGGACCTGTCTAACCCAATTAGCTACTTACTAACTGTTAGAAACAGTAGTTTTTGCTAGGGTTAGTCAAGTTAAGTGTTTCTGTTCATGTTAGATTTTCTAAACTTGACACTTAACTTGATTGCTGTGTAAGTTGTATTTAGTGCCCCAATTGCTGCAGATGCACTGACTTAAAGCATCTTGAATTAAGGCAAAGACCTAAGCATCTCAACCCTTTCTAGGTTATCAATCAAAAGTACCCTAAGGTGCTTGTGAGATGATGGCTTCTAAGTCTATAGGTGCATGCAGTTCTAGGGTTAGGGCCTAGGCTAAGTCCATTTTTGAAAAGGCCCTAGTTTTAAAAGGGGGTAGTTTTGAAATAAAAATAAAACTAAGTCAAAAATGAAAACTGATTTTGAAATTAAGTAAAACAGTTTTTCAAATTCTATTTTTAGAAACAAATTTTTAAATCAAGTAGAGCAGTAAAAAAATAAAGTTAATCTATTCTACAGAGCACAATCCTAACTGCCGAATTGACAAGAAACCAGTAATTATAAGCTAGTCAACATAGAATAAAGCAGGTACTCAAGGTTCAACACAGTCATACAGTCAAACACAAGTCAACCCTACTGAGTAGGGGCAGTCAAATAGGTACTAGTACAATACTAATCAAATCTAGGACGAGGGTCCGGGATGATCAGATGGGCCTGGCTACCATGAATCGAATCGTGCCATCATTTCAATGAATCGTGCATCAGCCACTTCTCGATCAGCTCGACGAGCGTCTATCTGCTCTATATGATAGGCTTCAACCTCCTCTCGGAGACTCTGAACCTGTGTCTCTAAATGTGTCATTCTCTGGTAAAGTG
This sequence comes from Boesenbergia rotunda, assembly GCA_024364735.1. Classification (NCBI taxonomy): domain Eukaryota; kingdom Viridiplantae; phylum Streptophyta; class Magnoliopsida; order Zingiberales; family Zingiberaceae; genus Boesenbergia; species Boesenbergia rotunda. The sequence continues at coordinate 500,784 of JAGFNQ010005708.1, forward strand.
TCGGTGGAGCGGGCTCGTCGATGTGTGCCCGGGCTGCTGCTGCCAGATCCCCAACGTCGACCTCAACCTCCTCGTCTGAACCGATTGGAGCCCCGGCCTGCTGTCATCTCCAACTCAGAACCCCGGTGGCCGATACCTCTAGACCCGCTAATGAGAAGTTATTAAATCCTATTTCGTCAAAGTCGGTCATAGCGGTTATTTCAAAGTCGAATGAGTTTTCAGGTGGACCTCCATTCGACATTTCCAGTAAGAAAAGTCTTCTCCACTGAAAAGTGGAGGTCTGGCGGTGTTGAATCCCTCTTGTATGGCCATTTGATCTGTAAAAGAAAACTAACAAAAAAAAATATCCCAAGACTCGGTCTGTAACACCCCAATTTTTCCCATATGTAATGTTATGAATTCATGAAACATTATTATGAAATGTCATGATGGGCTTGGCTTAATGGGCTTTGATGTGGATTAGTGCAAAATGTGATAAAAAGAAAGTGTAGAAAGGAGGAAGCAAGGATCGAACCTTGAACCTCCTAGTTACACTAACTATGTCTTAACCAATGCACCAGGAGTGTTTCGTGTTGAGGGAATAAGAAACGTGCTAGTTAAAGCTAGGGAAGTGAAGAGACATGTCCCTTCATGAGAATAGTATAAATAAGAGAGGAGGGAGGGAGAGGGAGAAAGAACTTCCATTCTTCTTCTTCCCCACTCTCCCCACCGAAACCTAGAAGCCTCTTCTCCTCTTCATTTTTCGAAAATACACCCTAGGGTTCTAACCCTAGGGAATTGGAAGGAAGAAGACCCCATCCAAGGATCTTGCCCTCTACTAGGGCCAAGGGTCCTAGAGAAGTTCTAGCAAGGGGAACTCTCACCCCTCCTTCAACCAAGGGTACCCTAAGGATTTAGAGAAGGTGAATTTCAAGCGAAAGGATGTAAGTATCCCCTCGCCTGCAGTGTAATTGTTGTTGCATGATTTCCTTCTTCTTTGTCCCTTGTGCATGTTTCGGCCACCCCCAAGGGGGAGGCCTTGGCTACTTCTTGATGCATGAGGAGACCCCTTGGGACTTAGGGTATATATATATGTTGTTTTCCCTTCACGTTGTGATGAAAAAAAAAACTAGGGTTGAACACCCTACATGTTTGGCCAACATGAAAATGTTAGGGTTAGTGAGGGTTGAATTACTCTATGATGTATCCAATGCTTAGTGTATTGCATGATAGTGTATACATGGTGTTTGTATAAATGTTTGGTTGAATTACTCTATGATGTATCCTATGCTTAGTGTATTGCATGATAGTGTATACATGGTGTTTGTATAAATGTTTGGTTGAATTACTCTATGATGTATCCTATGCTTAGTGTATTGCATGATGGTGTATACATGGTGTTTGTATAAATGTTTGGTTGAATTACTCTATGATGTATCCTATGCTTAGTGTATTGCATGATAGTGTATACATGGTGTTTGTATAAATGTTTGGTTTCAAAAACCCAACTTTTCCCTACCCTACACCATTCGGCCAACATAGGGTTCGTGAAGGTTAAACTACCCTATGAGATATGCTTATGTTTAGTAAGATGATATGTATATGCATGTGATGTTTAAATGGAATGCTTGATTGGAAAACTTAACTTTCCCTAGCATGTAACTTTCGGCCATGCATGAAACATTAGGGTTGGGAAGAATTAAATTAACCCATGAAGCATGCTACCACTTCCTATGATATGAATATGATTTATGTGACCAATCTTGTCATATATAAAGTATGTTTAAGTGGTTGAAATATGATGTATGTATGAGCATGCCTTATACCCCATGGGGCACCCTTATGAATTGCATGTGATGTGTATGTTAATATGCTTGAAAGGATACTCCACTAAGTATGGATCAAGAGCACCCATTATGTTGTGTGGTGTGTCCCTATGGGATCATGAGCACCCTTAAAGAGTGGTGTCTCCCTTGAGAGTGGATTTGGAGTACTCCTTAGCATATATGTAAAAGTGTAACGCCAGCTTTTTTTTTTCTTTTTCCTAAAGCAGCGTTACGTTAACATACTTAGGGCATGTAGACATCATAATGCAGCGGAAACTTTTAAACTTACTCCTACATGCACTTACTACCATTTCTAACATCATAACATGGGAACTTAGCATATTAAATTTATACATAGCATCATATCATGTCATACTTAGCATCATGTCATACTTAGCATCATGTCATTCTTAGCATCATGTCATACTCAGCATCATGTCATAGAGTCATATTCAAGTTCCTAATAGTAAAGGTAAAGTTCTATCATAAGACAAGCAAACATATTGCTCCTTGGCCAAGTCACTATCACACACATTCTTGGATGCCCTCCTGCTGCTTCCTTAGTGTCCCCTTGCGTGATCTGCGGTATAAGAAATAAGACTATAAGCACACAGGCTTAGTAAGACTCTTTCCTACTCACTAAAACCATTCATCTTCTCATCATGAGCACATAAGACATTAACATACTTAGTGCTTTACTTAGAACATAAGCCTTTTCATCACTTAGCATACATTCGTCATGACATGATCATAACTTAATCATATTCGTAGCATGACATAAACATAACCATAAAAACATTCATGGCTTGGCATAATACTTGGCATAGACATAAACATCGTAAACTTTCATAGCATGGTATAATACTTGGCACAGACATAACATAATAAACCTAATTAAATCGTGGCTTCAGAGATTAGCATGGGCAGAAATAAAATCATGGCATCCTAAGTTAGCATAACACAATTAAATCATGGCATCCTAAACAAGTATGAACATAAATAAAATCATGGCATTCTAATTTAGCATAAACATAATTAAACCATGGCATCCTAAACTAGCATGAACATAAATAAAATCATGGCATTCTAACTTAGCATAAACATAATTAAATCATGGCATCCTAAACTAGCATGAACATAAATAAAATCATGGCATCCTAAATTAGCATAAACATAAATAAATCATGGCATCACATATTAGCATAAACACAATTAAATCATGGCATCATATATTAGCATAAACACAATTAAATCATGGCATCATATATTAACATGAACATACTTTGCATAAACATACTTTTCCTAAACATACTTTTCATAAACATACTTTTCATAACATAATGCATAACATGAATGGATGCATGTGGCAATTGCATATATATATATAAGGATGCTTAATCTTTAAAAACATACTTTTAAATGCTTAAACATAATCATCATATCATTGGGGCCCTGGCTTGTACCACATACATACATCATACGCGCGCATCCCTAAGTAAATACGAGGTAGCTAGCCTCGACCTACTAGGGTAAGGACAGCATAGTCGGTAGTCCCCGAACCGAGGCGTTCTTAAGGTGCCCATCCCTGTTGCACAGCTTCGGTAGTGCCAGAACCGTGAACAGCATAGTCGGTAGTCCAGAACCGGGGCGTTCTTAAGGTACCCATCCCTTGGACCCATACTTCGGTCCGGTACAAGCCCATTCATAAAATAAAATACTTTACATGATTCATCATTCATGAGACATTCATGGCATACTTAACATAGCATAACTTGTTACGGCTCGGCCCGTCTACCGGCCCATTTACCGGTCCTCTCGACCATTGTACCGTCGACCATCGACCGTGCCGTTTAGCATATTTATGCCTTAAATACATAAGCATCATCTTTCATTCATCATACTTGTCTTTCATCATCATTCATTCATCATACTTAACATCATCGTTATGCCTTAAAGGCATGTACTTTAACTTCATTCATATGGCATACATACATCTTATTCATAAATCATGGCATACATACGTATCATTCATAAGACATGGCATACATGCATATTATTCATAAAACATGACATATCATTCATAAGACATGACATACATACATATCATTCATAAATCATGGCACATGTCTTAAACATTTATGACCTAATCATATCATTCATGGCATATAAACTAATGATTTGGGTAACCTATACATAAGCATCTTGGTAGGTTTAACCCAACCCCTAGCCCTAGGTTATGTCCTTGGCCGAAAGTCCCCAAGGAACCCTAGATCCATAAACCTTCACATAACTTCCAAACAACATCTCCTACACATATACTAGGCCATAGGACCCCCTTTGAGTCCATACTTAAGGCCAACCCTAATCCTTTAGTCCTAATCTCACTCTTGCCCGAAACTTCAAGGCCATGGGGGGTATGGAAAAATTCCCTTAAATCCCTAAATCAATTGCTTAAACACCAACCATACCTTACCATAGGGCCATTGGGACCCTTACATGAAATAAGGCCTAACTTTCCACCCTATTAAGGTACTTGGCCGAAACCTATAGGGTCTCTAGGCCATGTGAAACATTCACATAAACACCCTCCATCTCCCTTATATCATGTTAAAACATAAAACATTTACTTGAAGTTTGAGACCCAACCCTACACAAGGGTTCTTGATGTTGGCCGAAACCCTAGGGTATCCTAGGGTGCCCCAAAAATTCCCAAAAATTATATTTAATCTCTAAACATCATAAGAGAGCATTAAACATATTATCATGATTTTTGAAATAATTATAGACCTTTAAGTCATGGTGGCCGAAACCCTCAAGCTTAGGGTTCTTGGTTTTGTTTCTTTCATGTTGGCCGAAACCCTAGAGTGTCCTAGGGTACTCCAAAAATTCCCAAAAATTATACTTAACCTCTACACATCATAAGGGAACATGAAATAACATTATAAAGATTTTTAGGATAATTATAGACCTTTAAATCATGGTGGCCGAAACCCTCAAGCTTAGGGTTCTTGGTTTTGTTTCTTTCATGTTGGCCGAAACCCTAGAGTGTCCTAGGGTACTCCAAAAATTACCAAAAATTATACTTAACCTCTACACATCATAAGGGAACATGAAATAACATTATAAAGATTTTTAGGATAATTATAGACCTTTAAATCATGGTGGCCGAAACCCTTAAACTTAAGGTTCTTGGTTTTCCTTCCTTTCAACATCAAATCCAAAAACTAACCAATATATCATGCTAAAAATCATGGAAAATCATAAGGAACTATTATACCACAGGTGAGGGAGTCTTACCATGGGTTTCTTGATTTTTCAAACCTTGAAAGGGAAGGAAATGGTAAGATCTTTGGACCCTTGCCCCCCTTGTCCTTGTATCCTTGGAAGACCCCTTAGATCTTGGAGGTGAGACCTCTTGTGGAGTTTTTCCAAGGGAGAACCCTTCCTTGGGTGTTCGGCTAGGATGAGGGAAGGAGGAGTTTCGAAAATGCAAGTAATGGGAAGAAGAGGTAACTCCCAAAACCCCCCTTTTATAGCCCATTAAGAAGGTAAATGAAGAGTCTCTCCATGACCCTTCATCTTCTTCTATGCTTTAACCAATATCCACTTCATTCCCTCATAACATTACCTTGCTAGGTGAGTTGGTTAGTGCATACATGGTTGTACAAGGGGTCCAAGGTTCAATCCTTGGGCCATGCACCTTATTTTTATTTTATTTTTCTTTTTATTTCCCTAAAATTCTGAAAATCCTTTAAAAATTCCCCCATAATTATGTTAATATTTCTTATTAAAATCCCTTTATATTTATACTAATTTTCACCTAAAATCCACCAAAAATTATGGTACTAGAAAGCCCATATAAGGCCCATTAGTGACCTTTTTCCCAATTTAAATGAGAAAACATGGATTTTCTAGGCCAAAGTTCGTATTAATACCTCTAGGTCCTTCGGAAAATTATCTAGACATGCTCAATATTTTCAGAAAATATTAAGAGAATTTTTCGGGTTGTTACAATCCCCCATACCTCGTGAAAGTTCGTCCTCGAACTTAGAACAACTCTGGGTACTTGCGCCTCATCTCGTCCTCGCGTTCCCAGGTCGCTTCCTCGAACCGCTGGCTTTGCCATAAAACCTTGACTAAAGGTACCTCCTTACTCCTCAGCTTCTTGACCTCCCTATCCAAAATCTAAATGGGTCTGCTCTCATAACTCAGGTCCTCTTGTACTTGCACGATTTGCGGCTCAATCACTTGGTCCATATTTGGAATACACTTTTTAAGCAGGGACACATGGAATACGTTATGGATAGCTGACATCTCTGGAGGCAGCTTCAGCTCGTATGCCACCTTACCAACTCTTTTCAGAATCAGGTACGACCCCACATAGCGCGGACTTAATTTTTCCTTCTTCCCAAATCTTGTCACCCCCTTCATAGGGGCCACTTTGAGAAACACCAAATCTCCAACATTAAATTCCAGTGGTCTACGTCGGACATCGGCATAACTCTTCTGCCGGCTCTGAGCAGTTTCTATCCGTTGTCGAATATTCTGTATAGCTCAGGTGGTGTTGTCAATGACATCCGTCGTGAGCCCCATTTCCTTCTTTTCACCACCCTCGTACCAACAAATCGGAGACCTACATCTCCTCCCATACAAGGCTTCATAAGGTGTCATTCCAATAGTAGCTTGGTAGCTATTGTTGTAAGCAAATTCCGCCAAGCATAGATATCGACACCAACTTCCCTTGAAATCCAGGGCACAAGCTCTTAACATATCTTCTAGTATTTGATTCACCCGTTCTGTTTGCCCGTCAGTCTGAGGGTGAAAGGCGGTGCTAAATCACAATTTAGTGCCGAGAGACTTCTGGACGCATTCCCAAAAATGCGAAGTAAAGCGACCATCCCTATCTGAGATGATGGTCTTGGGAACTCCATGAAGCCTAATTACTTCCTTAACATATAATTGAGCCAGTTGCTCAATTGAATAAGTCATCTTAATTGCTAAGAAGTGGGCAGACTTAGTCAATCTGTCCACAATGACCCATATCGCATCATATCCATTTGTAGTCCGGGGAAGTCCTGAAATGAAATCCATTGAGATATCTTCCCATTTCCATTCCGGAATTGGAAGTGGCTGCAAAACTCCTCCGGGCCGCTGGTGTTCTGCTTTCACTTGCTGGCAAGTCATGCAAGTACTGACATGCTGGGCCACATCCCTCTTCATACCGGACCACCAAAACTTCTCCTTCAAATCCTGATACATCTTGGTGGATCCTGGATGCATCGAGTAAGGGGTTCCGTGAGCTTCTGCCAATATCTCCTTTCGAAGCTCCGGATCATTAGGGATACATAGACGATCCCTAAGGTAGAGTACTCCCCCTTCGGCGATATGAAAACCATCGCCCTTTCCTTCTAGGATTTCCTGTTTTATTTTCTGAAGGCTCAGATCACCATCTTGTTTTTTTTCCACTATGTCCTCAAACAGCATGGGTGATATTGTCATGGTTAACTCCATGATATACTTGCACGCGTATATCATAATCATACTCATATACTTATTGGGATTCGGGGTAAACCGTCTCTCCTTATGCTTTCAAAACATTAGTCCTCAACCCGGGTTTATGAATTGTATTAACCCATATTTGTCGTATGATTACTATAGGGTAGATAAGAATCTTATTTATTATATAACTAAAATTTATTTATCAAGTCTTATAAGTCTATATACAAACTATCCTCACTCAGTGAGCTAGATAGCTCGCCATCATACCCATAACAAAAAACATCATAGTAGTCACTGCCACTCCTTCGTTCATCTCTCCTTGACCTGCCTCAGGATCTTCTATCGTCTCCATCGGATCCTCTTCCTCTATCTCGGGAACCTCCTCAGCCACTTCAGGGTCTCCCCCAAACATCCCGGGGTCCTCCTCAAACATTTCGAGCATCTCGGGGTCTTCTTCAAACACCTTGAGATCGTCCTCGCTCATCGGGTCTTCCTCAAATATCTCGAGCATCTCAGGATCCTCTTCGAATGGCTCGGGATCTTCCTCGTATATCTCAGGATCCTCTTTGGACGGCTCGGAATCCTCTTCGTACATCTCCGGGTCCTCTTCAAACATCTCCTGATCCTCCTCCGAGTCCCCCAGGTCTTCCGGGAACTCATGGCGAAGAAGTTGCTTGCATAATTCCGTGTAGGAGAAACGACATCCGTGCTGGCCCCAGATCTGATGAGCAACCTCTCTCGCCCGATTGGGCAATGAGCGAAGTAGAGCTCCGATCCTGTGATCATCCACGACTGGAAACCCTTCCTTCTCCAGTTTCCAGAATAGCCGATCCAAGAACCCCATGTTGCCTTGAATTCCAAGGGTCAGACTGTACTCAACTTCCTCTATTCGCGCCATCAGCTCGCGGCACCTCTCAGTGTAATTCTCATGCAACATCTGGAATTGGAAAAACGACATAGTTAGTACCCAACCAACCAAGCCAGTACAAAACCATTTCTTTCTTTCAATTCGCAAATATATACAGAGAAAAACACACACACAATCGGTTTCGTCTAACCTAGTGATTAAGGTATGTAACCACTTTCCTATCCATATTAAATTCTAAATAATTAATTTCTAAATTAAGATAAAGTATCATTCGTCGTTACATATTGTAACGTACTTTTCATCATAAATACCATTCATACTTGCATATCTTAAAATCATAAAACATCTTAATACTATCAGATATGTAAAGAGGTACTTACTTGGAAGCGCAGGAAGAGGGCTTGATGTGTGTGTAGTAAGATGGTTACCGCTCTGATACCAACCTGTAACGCCCGCTTTTTTTTTTTCCTAAAGCAGCGTTACGTTAACATACTTAGGGCATGTAGACATCATAATGCAGCGGAAACTTTTAAACATACTCCTACATGCACTTACTACCATTTCTAACATCATAACATGAGAACTTAGCATATTAAATTATACTTAGCATCATATCATGTCATACTTAGCATCATGTCATTCTTAGCATCATGTCATACTCAGCATCATGTCATAGAGTCATATTCAAGTTCCTAATAGTAAAGGTAAAGTTCTATCATAAGACAAGCAAACATATTGCTCCTTGGCCAAGTCACTATCACACACATTCTTGGATGCCCTCCTGCTGCTTCCTTAGTGTCCCCTTGCGTGATCTGCGGTATAAGAAATAAGACTATAAGCACACATGCTTAGTAAGACTCTTTCCTACTCACTAAAACCATTCATCTTCTCATCATGAGCACATAAGACATTAACATACTTAGTGCTTTACTTAGAACATAAGCCTTTTCATCACTTAGCATACATTGGTCATGGCATGATCATAACTTAATCATATTCGTAGCATGGCATAAACATAACCATAAAAACATTCATGGCATGGCATAATACTTGGCATAGACATAAACATCGTAAACTTTCATAGCATGGCATAATACTTGGCACAGACATAACATAATAAACCTAATTAAATCGTGGCTTCAGAGATTAGCATGGGCAGAAATAAAATCATGGCATCCTAACTTAGCATAACACAATTAAATCATGGCATCCTAAACTAGTATGAACATAAATAAAATCATGGCATTCTAATTTAGCATAAACATAATTAAACCATGGCATCCTAAACTAGCATGAACATAAATAAAATCATGGCATTCTAACTTAGCATAAACATAATTAAATCATGGCATCCTAAACTAGCATGAACATAAATAAAATCATGACATCCTAAATTAGCATAAACATAATAAATCATGGCATCACATATTAGCATAAACACAATTAAATCATGGCATCATATATTAGCATAAACACAATTAAATCATGGCATCATATATTAACATGAACATACTTTGCATAAACATACTTTTCCTAAACATACTTTTCATAAACATACTTTTCATAACATAATGCATAACATGAATGGATGCATGTGGCAATTGCATATATATATATAAGGATGCTTAATCTTTAAAAACATACTTTTAAATGCTTAAATATAATCATCATATCATTGGGGCCCTGGCTTGTACCACATACATACATCATACGTGCGCATCCCTAAGTAAATATGAGGTAGCTAGCCTCGACCTACTAGGGTAAGGACATCATAGTCGGTAGTCCCCGAACCGAGGCGTTCTTAAGGTGCCCATCCCTGTTGCACAGCTTCGGTAGTGCCAGAACCGTGAACAGCATAGTCGGTAGTCCAGAACCGGGGCGTTCTTAAGGTGCCCATCCCTTGGACCCATACTTCGGTCCGGTATAAGCCCATTCATAAAATAAAATACTTTACATGCTTCATCATTCATGAGACATTCATGGCATACTTAACATAGCATAACTTGTTACGGCTCGGCCCGTCTACCGGCCCATTTACCGGTCCTCTCGACCATCGTACCGTCGACCATCGACCGTGCCGTTTAGCATATTTATGCCTTAAATACATAAGCATCATCTTTCATTCATCATACTTGTCTTTCATCATCATTCATTCATCATACTTAACATCATCATTATGCATTAAAGGCATGTACTTTAACTTCATTCATATGGCATACATACATCTTATTCATAAATCATGGCATACATACGTATCATTCATAAGACATGGCATACATGCATATTATTCATAAAACATGGCATATCATTCATAAGACATGGCATACATACATATCATTCATAAATCATGGCACATGTCTTAAACATTTATGACCTAATCATATCATTCATGGCATATAAACTAATGATTTGGGTAACCTATACATAAGCAACTTGGTAGGTTTAACCCAACCCCTAGCCCTAGGTTATGTCCTTGGCCGAATGTCCCCAAGGAACCCTAGATCCATAAACCTTCACATAACTTCCAAACAACATCTCCTACACATATACTAGGCCATAGGACCCCCTTTGAGTCCATACTTAAGGCCAGCCCTAATCCTTTAGTCCTAATCTCACTCTTGGCCGAAACTTCAAGGCCATGGGGGGTATGGAAAAATTCCCTTAAATCCCCAAATCAATTGCTTAAACACCAACCATACCTTACCATAGGGCCATTGGGACCCTTACATGAAATAAGTCCTAACTTTCCACCCTATTAAGGTACTTGGCCGAAACCTATAGGGTCTCTAGGCCATGTGAAACATTCACATAAACAACCTTCATCTCCCTTATATCATGTTAAAACATAAAACATTTACTTGAAGTTTGAGACCCAACCCTACACAAGGGTTCTTGATGTTGGCCGAAACCCTAGGGTATCCAAGGGTATCCCAAAAATTCCCAAAAATTATATTTAATCTCTAAACATCATAAGAGAGTATTAAACAACATTATCTTGATTTTTCACATAATTATAGACCTTTAAGTCATGGTGGCCGAAACCCTCAAGCTTAGGGTTCTTAGTTTTGTTTCTTTCATGTTGGCCGAAACCCTAGAGTGTCCTAGGGTACTCCAAAAATTCCCAAAAATTATACGTAACCTCTACACATCATAAGGGAATATGAAATAACATTATAAAGATTTTTAGGATAATTATAGACCTTTAAATCATGGTGGCCGAAACCCTCAAGCTTAGGGTTCTTGGTTTTGTTTCTTTCATGTTGGCCGAAACCCTAGAGTGTCCTAGGTTACTCCAAAAATTCGCAAAAATTATACTTAACATCTACACATCATAAGGGAACATGAAATAACATTATAAAGATTTTTAGGTTAATTATAGACCTTTAAATCATGGTGGCCGAAACCCTTAAACTTAAGGTTCTTGGTTTTCCTTCCTTTCAACATCAAATCCAAAAACTAACCAATATATCATGCTAAAAATCATGGAAAATCATAAGGAACTATTATACCACAGGTGAGGGAGTCTTACCTTGGGTTTCTTGATTTTTTGAACCTTGAAAGGGAAGGAAATGGTAAGATCTTTGGACCCTTGCCCCCCTTGTCCTTGTATCCTTGGAAGACCCCTTAGATCTTGGAGGTGAGACCTCTTGTGGAGTTTTTCCAAGGGAGAACCCTTCCTTGGGTGTTCGGCTAGGATGAGGGAAGGAGGAGTTTCGAAAATGCAAGTAATGGGAAGAAGAGGTAACTCCCAAAACCCCCCTTTTATAGCCCATTAAGAAGGTAAATGAAGAGTCTCTCCATGACCCTTCATCTTCTTCTCTGCTTTAACCAATATCCACTTCATTCCCTCATAACATTACCTTGCTAGGTGAGTTGGTTAGTGCATACATGGTTGTACAAGAGGTCCAAGGTTCAATCCTTGGGCCATGCACCTTATTTTTATTTTATTTTTCTTTTTATTTCCCTAAAATTCTGAAAATCCTTTAAAAATTCCCCCATAATTATGTTAATATTTCTTATTTAAATCCCTTTATATTTATACTAATTTTCACCTAAAATCCACCAAAAATTATGGTACTAGAAAGCCCATATAAGGCCCATTAGTGCCCTTTTTCCCAATTTAAATGAGAAAACATGAATTTTCTAGGCCAAAGTTCGTATTAATACCTCTAGGTCCTTCGAAAAATTATCTAGACATGCTCAATATTTTCAGAAAATATTAAGAGAATTTTCCGGGTCGTTACAAAAAGCATGATAAGTATTTTACTTTGAAAGTTGTGTACCCGACTCGGAAGGGGGTCGTTAAACAAATCCGGGGTACATGTTAACTGAAGGTCATGGCTCCGGTAGGACGGAAGGGTCCTGCTCTAATGGGTTGTTGGCTCGCTACCCCAATTCATTAGGGAACGCGCTTGATGTGGTACACAACTGGGCCCCTATATGATGTTAAAGTATTTTTAAGTAATACCTTTATGAAATTGTTTTGAAAACATTTATTATATATGAAGGGTATGCTTAAGATACTTTATACTGCTTGCTTAGAAACTTTGATGTTTAGTATGCTATGATAAACTCATGCTTATGATTCATTATGTGTACATGTTGTATTCTTCTGTATGGATTTTGCGAGTAGGACAGGATCCTTACTAAGCATTTGTGCTTATTAGTTTATGTGTTGTCTTATGCTGCAGATAAGGGTAAGGGACACTTAAACTAAAGGAAGAGGCAGGAGGGCTGAAGATGTGTGGGGTGGTGGCTCGGGAAAAAAAGATTCTTATATCTACTTTACTATGCTTATGTTGATGTTTCTTTGATAATGAATGTTAGTGATTAGGGTTGGTACTCTTGAATGTTAGTGATTACACTTGGATTACTCTTATACTCGATTATGTTTGATTATGTTGTGAGTTGAACTACTTGTGAACCTATCATGTTATTGGATAACTCTTGATTAAGATATTTCACATGATGTTCTAGACTTCCTTTAGACTCAATCTTATGAACTGTTATTATGCATGGAAACCTATAACTATGCTTCTAAATGATGTTGTAGAATGTGATTTCATGATGCCTTGCAATGGAATGTATAACCTCACTATCATGATTTATGTGTTACTGAACTTGCTATGCACCTACCATGTTCTAATCATTAAAGCATGATAACTGATTGGCATGCACTGACTAGTATGCTTAGCACTTGTAAATATCACTTGATAGTTTTAAACAAGCATGCTCAATACTTAATCCTTGCATTTTTGTTTTTTTATTTATTTTATGTTAAAATTATATGATTGATTGTACGTAACCCCGCCCCGAGAGTAGATATAAGGGCGGGCGTTACAAGTTGGTATCAGAGCAGGTTTCCCCTCCACTACACACACATCAAGCTTCATCCTGCCGCTTCCAAGTAAGAGATCCTAACCTCGCTTTACTTTGTTTCATGTACAGTATGTTAGTGATATGAGAGAAGTGTCCTAAGGCAATCGCCTTATGATTGTAAATATTCATTTTAATAAATGATAATTCACTATTTGAGTATACATGTTTGTGTATTTGATTGGGATCTTAAACTCATCTACTGAATGTCCGCAATACAATTCACAGCATAAGAGAATTTGTGATGGGATCACAACTAGTGATTATCTCTAAATGTGCAATTGTGAAGTATTGAAAATATCCCTAGTCGATGAATTGATAAAAATGGACATTATCAATTCTGTTGAGACTAGCATGGGTTATTCTCTAATCAACTGATTCTCACTGGCTGGTGACATTGGGATGTCCGGAGATAAACATGGATGCTAGTTAAGGGAACTAGTTCATTGGAGTGACTAGCTGTAAAACTTCATATGGTAATTTATATAGATATGTCAATGAAGTTCTTACTGCAGCTTAAGTGCGATGTTCCTTTGACTTGCGGTTTTAAGTCATCTTGGTCATGGAGACTTATACTTTAACATCTTAAGCAAGCATCTCCTAGGAGGTGTGGACCCAGGATGATTGGGTATAAGCCGAAGTGCCCGAAGATGTTTGAGCAGCCTACAAAGGATTCACCACTCCTTGCGAGGAGATGTATACCAAGGCCTATCGTCGGATTGTTACTCAAAGCCTCTAGCCAGAGCATATCATGTTTAGAGTGCGAGTCTCTTAAATACATGAGAGTAATTAGAAATCCAAAGGACGAGAAAGACACTACTTGGGCTAGGTGTGACGTAGACAGCCTAGTGGGGACTGACACAAATATACTGTGTCCTGAACCAAGTGGGTATAAGATGGTGAAGGGAATGGGGCACGATTCATTAGAGCTGCTGAAGGGTTTCGGAATTACTTCTGAGGTCAAACCGTTGATCTTTCGATTAATTGGGGGTCATGATGTACTACTAGGTGTCACTCATGACCGTTCTATAATTGGTTAATTATAGACGGCCAACATAAATCGAAAGCCTATTTAGTCACACGCACTACGAGTAATCCAAGGGATTTAAAACGAGTTGAAAATTAGATTTTCCAATCAAGAGAAATAAGTCGAATCAGAGTTAATCAGAGGCGCAACAGAAACTTAAAATGGCTAAGTCTTTTGAAGGCTTATTGGGCGAATTAAATGAGTTTAATTCGCAATCGGTTTGGCTCGGTTTGGCCGGCCAAAGAGGGTGATAACCCCCTTTGGTTTGGCCGGCCATAACAAGGGGAAGAAACCAATTTATTTGGTTTAATTAATAAAATAAATCTAGCGCGATTTGTTTTATAAATTATGGATAAATAAATTTGTATAAAGAAATTTATATAAAGAAATTTATATAAAGAAATTTATAGAAATTTATTCTGTTTATGGAAATTAAAATGATCCATGGAATAGTTTATTTTAATTTTATAAAATCAATTATGAATTGATTTTTTCATAATAAGAAAGTTTATAAATTTCTTATAAAATTTATTCCATAATTAAAAGAGAGAAGAATTTGTTTTATTATAAAGTTAGTTATAATAAGACTAGGCATAACGGAATAAGTCATAAGAAATTTTATAAGATAAAATTCTTATGATAACTAATTTCGTTAATTCCGTTAAAAGAGAGACTTGGCAAGGGAGAGGCCACTATATAAAGGAACCAAAGGCATGTAACGCCCTACCTTATATCTACCCTTAAGGTGGGGTTACGGTCCATACAATCATATCATTCATCAAATAAAGCATGTATATTCCAAAACTAAATAATTACATTACATGTAGTGTAGTAAGCATGCTTATTAAAGACTAATTTACCAAGCAAGATTTTTCATTTCTTTTATATCTACATGCATTTACAACCTAATCGGAAAATCATTTAACACACTATAGCATGGAATCCTAAGTAAGAATATAGTATGAGTTGTCTAGTCTTAGATACATGTCAAAGAAACATTCAAAGAAACAGACATAGGAAATCTATAGCATTTCACCTAATATGCATACAATAAAATTAAATATTATTTATCTAGCATGACATAGGTTTCATGTCACTAACTTAGTCATCACATGTTCAGAGTATAACAATACAATCTCATAGGGAAGCAGTTTAGATTCTAGATAAAACAAGGTAGATAGAATCTTTTATTCTTTCCCGAGCCATCTCCACACACATCCTCTAGCCTTCCCTCTGCCTTTTCCTTTAGTTTGAGTATTTCTTACCGCTATCTGCAGCATAAGACAATACATAAACTAATAAGCAAAACATGCTTAGTAAGAATCCGGGCCTACTCGCAAAACCATATCGATACATCATATCATGTACTCAGTAATCAAAATAGAACAAGATTATACGCATCATAAGCATCTCATCAAAGCATCATGCATCATAAGCATCTTATCAAAGCATCATGCATCATAAGCATCTCATCAAGCATCATAAACATTACATCAAATATCTCTAAGTACTTACAGAACAAGTTTATCTCATAAAGAGAACAGTATGTTTTTCAAAAAGTTCCATAATGGTAAGTACTTAAAAATACATATCATCATTTAGGGCCCAGTTGTAGTACCACCATATCATGCGCGTTCTCTAATAAATTGGGGTAGCGAGCCACCAATCTAATTAGAGCAGGACCCTTCCGTCCTACCAACTGCCATGACCTTAACATGTGCATTGGATTTGTTTAACGACCCCCTTCCGAGTCGGGTACACAACTTTTCAAAGTAAAGTAATTTATCATGCAATTACTCATATATGTATATGCCTAAAGGTACTCTTTAATCACTTCTCAAAGGGACACACCACGCATTCGGGTGCTCTTGATCCCCTAGGGACACACCACGCATTCGGGTGCTCTTGATCCCAGTTTCAATAGAGTATCCTTTTAAAGCATATTATCAACCACATCATGCTCATATCATCAAGGTGCCCCATGGGCTACAAGGCATGCTTTTACATCCAACAAAATAAGTCACATAAATTATACACATATCACATATGTATTAGCATGCTTCATGGTCTCATTAGGTACTTCCCAACCCTAGAACTAGGGTTGGCCGAAATATACAAATAAAGAATTTGGTTTTCCCACCAAGCATTCATTCAAGCATTCTTACAAACACCTCTAGTATATTTCATGTTAACAATTTAAACATGGTTTAACCCTCAAGTGAGGTTAGCATCCACTAACCCTATTTTCCTAGGTCTTGGCCGAAACCTACACAAGGGGTAAACCCTAGAATTTGTACATAACATCATTAAGAAAACACCTACACATATACCTTAAGGTTTAAGGGATATAATCATGTAACAAAAGGAACCAAGGCCTCCCCTCAAGGGGGTGGCCGAAAGTTGTAGGGGCCTAAACCCTATTTTTTTTTTGTCCTTCCAAAAATTTGGAAACAACACATATATGTATAAAATCCCTAGGAGTACTAGCATGCATCAAGGTGTGATTAAAATCCTTCTCTTGGACCTTTTTCCTAGGGTGGCCGAAAGTCCTCTAAAGGAGAACTCCCATTTTTCCAAAACAAGAACACAAGGAAATCATGCATAAACCATTATACTGCAGGCGAGAGGATTCTTACATCCTAGCGCTGGAATTTCGCCTTCTCTTAATTGTAGGGTACCCTACACTTGAAGGGTATGCAAAGATCCTTTTTCTTCAAATCTTTCCTCTAAGACTCCTTGGTCTTGGTAGAATGAGATGGTACTTGGCTTCCCTTCCTTGCACTTGCCCTAGGGTTAGAACCCTTAGGTATTGGTTTCGAAAATGGCAAAGGGGAGAAAGGGGTTTTCGGCAAGAAGAAGAAAGGAGGAAGAAAGAGTGAGTAACTTCCTCTAACTTCCTTCTCTTTATCCTATTTATACACCTCTTGTGAAGAAGCATGTCTCTTCACTCTTACACACTTAACAAGCATGTTCCTTTCTCCTTCTACATGAAATATTGCTTGGTTCATTGGTTATGACATGGTGAGTGCAACTAGGAGGTCCAAGGTTCAATCCTTGCTTCCTCCACTTTGCACTTTCTTTTTAGCACCATTCATTCCCAAGCCCAATAAACCAAGCCCATCATGAAATTTCATAATATGAATAATATTTTATGAATTCAGAATATTTCATAATATTCCAAAAATATTATTTCATAATATTTTTAATATTCCATATTCATGAATATAATATTTCATGCTAATATTTCATGATAATAAAATTTCATGAATATAATATTTCATGCATTCATAACATTTCCTGGCATGTGATTGCATGAAATTCATATCATTTTATTATAACCATTTTCATACATTGTCATGATTTTACATTGACAAATTTGGGGTGTTACAAGGCAAGCCTTGAATTTCTAATCGATAGAGCAATCAAGAGATTAATTCTCTCCCTCTCTCTCTTTTATTCTCTTCCTCCTTTCTCCTTCCCACCTAGGGCCAGCGCCCCTTAGGGCATCCTAGGGCCGGCGCCCTCCTTGAGAGCTAGGGCCGGCGCACCTCCAACCTTTGGTTGCCGTGAGCCATCAAGAAGAAGGAGAAGCCAACCAAGAAGACGAAGAAGCCGATCACATCTCCTTCCTTCCCGGAATTTAGATTCCGATTCTTGGTGGTTAGTTTCCATTCTTTTCTCTTGTTCTTCTAGTTGTGCCTTTAGAGAATCTAGTAGTTCTCGTCGGCACAAAACTCGTGACTTTGCGAAGTCATCCCGAAGAGAACTCGGCGTGGACGCGAATAGAGGCGGAGCTTCCAAGGGATGCTACGGTTGGATTTCGTCCCTTTTCTTCGAGTTACGCGAGGTACAAAGTAAATTAGTTTACTTTTCCGTAATGTTTTAATTTATGATTACGTCCACACATCATAAGGTCGCATGCTAGATACGTGGTTAAAATAATTTGTGAAATTATTTTATGCTAATTCTTCCGTTGCACGTAAAATTTTAAAATATTACGAACTCGTATCCTTGTCAACATGCACCCGGTCCCAACAGTGGTATCAGAGCCGGTTAGTGTTCGACATAATCATAAAATTGTTTTGCGGAAAACTTTGTCATGATCTCAATTTTGAAAAAATTTTCAATTATGGAAACTTTCCAATTATAATAAATTTTAGATTTAGGAATTTCAAAGTTTGGAAATCCTCATGAAATTTCGCAAACGTTTGAAATTTCCTAGTTTCTGAAATTTTATAATAATTGTGAAAACTTCCCATCTTTGGAAACTTTCCAATCTTGGAAATTTTCTAATTTAGAAATTTTCCAACTTTGGAAATATGTAAGTTTTCTTTGTACCAGAAACTTACAATTAATTTGAAAACCTATTATGAAATCTCGCAATTTTGGGCACTTTCTTTCAAGAAAGTCTAGACAAATTTATGGACAATTAATTGACAATTAAATTTGAATTGGTTTTTAAATTGACAACAAAATTCTTTATTTTGGATTGAGCCTCGGGGAGCCGTCCAATTTAAAGTTAGTTGTTGTAATTTAATTTCCCAATTTTAAATGAAATTGTCATGTTTAATTTGGTTGCGCTTCCGAAGCGGACCAAATTGGATTTACGACAAATTACTTTTCTTTGGGTATCTGAGCCTCGGGGAGCACCCTTAGAAAACGATTTGTTGTAATTAATTAAATCCATGAATAAAATATGTTTTAAGAGGTGATGCTCTTACATATTGTTGTCTCCAAAATTAATTAGGAAAATGGTTTCCTATAGAGTTTCTTAAATGAGATTTTCATGAAAATAATATGTGGTTGAATTAAGGGAATTGTCTCTTAATTTAACAAGTTTTGATTTAGAGAAATCAAAGTCTTTAACATATTATTTCCGAAATTGATTATGACAATTTAGGAAATTGTTTCCCAAAATAATTCCTTCAATAAAGTATGAAATTAGAATTAGGAAATCCGGTTCCTAATTCAATTAATGAGACTTGATAACTTAAGTCACATACATACTTTATTAAGGAAATCGTTAGTCATGACATAATTATATGTCATGAATGTGCTTAGAAAAGATGAGACCCAAAACCCCTTACAAAATATTAAGACCAACACCTTCCATTAATATGGTTAGAATCGGAGTTTTGTTTCTCGTTTGGGTTGATGGACACATCCATGCCCAGCTTGAACTTCAACATGTTCAAACCATGGAATTAGTTTATGAATAATGTAGTTGGAGTCAGAGGTCAATCCTTAGTTTTGGTTGTTGGACACATCCAAGCCTGACTAAATGATTGAATGAGCTCCAACCATATTAAAACTATTTCTTGATTAATGGGTCAGCCTTAAGCTTGTAGCATCGATTTGTTGTGCCACAGCCAAGGTCGATGTAAAGAGAGGTGCAGTTGGGTGCTATGTATAATGTCGCATACTTGTTAATGAGTTAACAACCCAATGATTTATGCAAACATTCAATTAGTTGATAGCATAATGTGATAGTTACATATATGTGATATGTAATCGGTATAATTACCTACCTTCATAGCTAAGAATGACTTGATGGCCACAGCCATGGTGGTTCTTATCTATGGTTGGATATCAACCTATTTGGAGATGTTCCTACTATCTCCTGAATTGATAAAAGGGGTTATTCAATTTGAAAAATAAATAGGATTTTTATTAATGTATGTTGATACATTCTTTAATCATTCTTCTCACATAAACTCAATTTGTATTTCTAGGTTAATCACTCGATCATGTCTTCTCTGAACTTGCATTCCATTTTTGACACAAATAAACTGACTGGGCCAAACTTCATGGACTGGCTTTGAAACCTAAGGATAGTCCTCAAGGCAGAAAAAAAAGTTGCTTATGTCCTTGAAAATCAACTTCCTAACCCTCCTCCAGAAGGTGCAACTCCAGACCAGCTAATGGCCTATCAGAAACATGTGACCGATTCTGAACTTGCGAGTTGCATCATGCTAGCCTCTATGGTACCTGAGTTGCAAAAGCAGCATGAGCATATGGATGCTAATACCATCATCTTCTATCTTCATGAGTTGTTTGAAGAGCAGACGAGATCCGAAAGGTTCGAAGTCTCCAGACTCCTCTTCACCACTAAGATGCAGGAAGACACTTCTGCCTCGCAGTTTGTGCTAAAGATGTTGGGGTACATTGAGCGACTGAGCACACTCGGTTTTGCAATGGATCATGAACTAAGTATTGACTTAATTCTGAGTTGTTTGCCCAAAAGTTATTCACAATTTGTGATGAACTATCGGATGAACAAACTAGAGACTACCATTCCTGAGTTGCTCAACCTGCTGAAGACTGTGGAGCCTTCTGTAAAGCCGGATCAAAAGACGGTACTGTTAGTTGGTTCCTCGAAGAAAGGTTCTAAGAGGAAGGCCAAAGAACAGAATAAAGGGAAGAAGAAAAAGGCCAAAAAGACTGAAAAGAAACCAAAAGGAACTTGCCATCATTGTGGCAAGGAGGGTCACTGGCGAAGAAACTGCAAGGTTTATCTTGAGTCCTTGAAGAATAAGGCATCCGATGCCCCATCCTCTTCAGGTATCTTCGTTATTGAATGTCACTCTATTTCCTCAAATACCTGGGTACTTGATACTGGGTGTAGCTCACATATATGTAATGACATACAGGGGCTAAGGAATAGAAGAAGACTCGTCAAAGGAGAAGCGAATTTGCGAGTTGGAAATGGAGCAAAGATTGCTGTTGTTGCCATCGGAACATATTTGCTAAAGCTCCCCACTGGACGTGTCTTAGAATTGGATGATTGTTATTTCGTTCCTTCGTTAATAAAGAACATTGTATCTATTTCATGTTTGAATGAAAAGGGTTATCATTTAACTTTTAGTAACAATTGTTGTTACATAACTTTAAATGACGTTCTTTATGGGAATGGAACTTTGTGCAATGGTATCTACACGTTAGATTTATCCGGTGACGTTTTCAATATCGAAGTTAGCAACAAACGTGCTCGAATAGATAATCGAATAGACTCCTACACTTGGCATTGTCGTCTTGGCCATGTAAGTAAGAAACGCATGACCGAATTACACCGATGTGGAATTCTGGAATCATTTGAACCCGGTTCATTTGATACATGTGAATCATGCTTAAAAGGCAAGATGACCAAATTACCCTTCTCCGGAAAAGGTAATCCAGTGGAAGAATTGCTTGGTCTGATACATACTGATGTATGTGGACCAATGTCAACTCTTGCACAAGGAGGCTATAGCTACTTCATCACCTTTATCGATGATCACTCACGATTCGGGTATGTGTTCTCGATGAAACACAAATCTGAAGCCTTTGAGAAATTCAAAGAGTTCAGAAATGAAGTAGAGAAACAACTTGGCAAAAGTATTAAGATACTTCGATCCGATCGGGGTGGTGAATACTTAAGTCAAGAGTTTCAAGATTATCTTAGGGACAATGAGATATTGTCCCAATGGACTCCGCCGTATACACCACAGCATAATGGTGTATCTGAGAGGCGCAATCGAACCTTGATGGACATGGTTAGGTCGATGATGAATCATGCAACTCTTCCAAAATCCTTTTGGGGCTATGCACTTAAGACAGCTGTTTACTTGCTAAACAGAGTCCCGACCAAGGTAGTCTCTACTACTCCATATGAGACATGGAATAGTAAGAAACCCCACTTAACTCACCTTAAGATATGGGGTTGTCCCGCTTATGTGAAGCGGACTATATCAGACAAATTGGATGCAAAGTCTGATAAATGTCTATTTATTGGATACCCTAAGGAAACGAAGGGTAAACAATTCTATCATCCCTTGGAACAAAAGGTGTTTGTTTCAAGGCATGCTGTATTTCTAGAAAAAGAATTTCTTTTACAAGAAAATAGTGGGAGTGGCATTGAACTTGATGAAGTTCAAGAAACTCCGATAGACATTACAGAGACACCTAGTCTAGACCCACAACCAATACCTCATAATGATGAGCTATCAGTTGAACCTAAAACAACACCACCTCTTCGTAGGTCTGATAGGACACGCAATATTCCAGAGAGATACGGATTTCTCATAAGTGAATCGAACGACGTGTTACTCATAAGCGATGATGAACCTATCAGTTATGAAGATGTTCTGAAAAGTTCAGAAAGGGACAAATGGCTTGAGGCCATGAAGTCGGAAATGGATTCCATATACGAAAATCGAGTATGGGACTTGGTTAACCCACCTGAAGGGATCAAGCCCATAGGGTGCAAGTGGGTTTTCAAGAAGAAAACCGACATGGAAGGTAATGTAGTTATCTTTAAGGCTAGATTAGTGGCAAAATGATACCGTCAAAAACAAGGAATTGATTATGACGAAACCAATTCGCCAGTAGCTATGCTTAAATCCATTCGGATGCTCCTAGCCATAGTGGCTCATTATGATTATGAGATATGACAAATGGATGTGAAAACAGCTTTCCTTAATGGAAACCTGCTTGAGGATGTATACATGATACAACCTGAAGGTTTCACATCGGTTGATAAAACCAAAGTATGCAAGCTTCGACGATCCATATATGGACTGAAGCAAGCATCTAGGAGCTGGAACATCCGTTTTGATGAGACAATCAAAGAGTTTGATTTCTCACAAAATCCTGACGAACCTTGTGTGTACAAGAAGGTTAGTGGGAGTGCAGTCGT
The DNA here is from genome assembly GCA_024364735.1 of Boesenbergia rotunda. Lineage (NCBI taxonomy): Eukaryota > Viridiplantae > Streptophyta > Magnoliopsida > Zingiberales > Zingiberaceae > Boesenbergia > Boesenbergia rotunda. The sequence goes on from JAGFNQ010005708.1 coordinate 524,033, forward strand.
ATTCCTAGTATTATATGTCGATGACATATTACTTATAGGAAACGATATATCAGTTTTCCAAACAGTTAAAATTTGGTTGTCCAAAACTTTCTCCATGAAAGACCTGGGAGAAGCAACCTATATCCTTGGGATTAGAATCTATAGAGATAGATCAAAACGGTTGCTTGGTCTTTCGCAGTCTACATATATAGACCGAGTGCTAAAAGGGTTTAGCATGTCGGAATCCAAGAAAGGTTACCTTCCCATCAGGCATGGGATCAACCTTTCAAAGTCTATGTGTCCGCGCACAGAAGATGAGAGGATTTGCATGAATAAGATTGCCTATGCATCCGCGATAGGATCTATCATGTATGTTATGTTATGTACAAGGCCCGATGTATCGTATGCTCGAGCGTCACGAGCAGATACCAATCTGATCCAGGAATGGATCATTGGGCGGCTGTCAAGACAATCCTTAAGTACTAAGAAGAACTAAGGATGTGTTCCTAATATATGGAGAAGGAGATATGGTAATACGTGGGTATACGTGGATACGTATTTACTTTGAATGGAGGCGCAATAAGTTGGAAGAGTTCCAAATAAGACACCGTAGCGGATTCTACCACGGAAGCAGTCTAGATCAAGAAGTTTGTCTCAAAACTTGGTGAGGTTCCAACCATTGATGAAGCAATACCGGTTTATTGCGACAACAATGGAGCTATTGCACAAGCAAAGGAACCAAGGTCTCATCAGCGATCCAAACACGTGCTTCGCCGCTATCATCTGATCAGAGAGATTATAAGTAGGAATGATATACAAATTGAGAAAATCCCACTGAAAGGAATTTAGCGGATCCTTTAACTAAGGCCTTGCCTCAAAACAAGTTTGAGGGTCATGTTAGAGCCTGTGGTATTGGATACCGTAGCGATTGGCATTAGGCCAAGTGGGAGTTTGTTAGTGATATGAGAGAAGTGTCCTAAGGCAATCGCCTTATGATTGTAAATATTCATTTTAATAAATGATAATTCACTATTTGAGTATACATGTTTGTGTATTTGATTGGGATCTTAAACTCATCTACTGAATGTCCGCAATACAATTCACAGCATAAGAGAATTTGTGATGGGATCACAACTAGTGATTATCTCTAAATGTGCAATTGTGAAGTATTGAAAATATCCCTAGTCGATGAATTGATAAAAACGGACATTATCAATTCTGTTGAGACTAGCATGGGTTATTCTCTAATCAGCTGATTCTCACTGGCTGGTGACATTGGGATGTCCGGAGATAAACATGGATGCTAGTTAAGGGAACTAGTTCATTGGAGTGACTAGCTGTAAAACTTCATATGGTAATCTATATAGATATGTCAATGAAGTTCTTACTGCAGCTTAAGTGCGATGTTCCTTTGACTTGCGGTGTTCAAGTCATCTTGGTCATGGAGACTTATACTTTAACATCTTAAGCAAGCATCTCCTAGGAGGTGTGGACCCAGGATGATTGGGTATAAGCCGAAGTGCCCGAAGATGTTTGAGCAGCCTACAAAGGATTCACCACTCCTTGCGAGGAGATGTATACCCAGGCCTATCGTCGGATTGTTACTCAAAGCCTCTGGCCAGAGCATATCATGTTTAGAGTGCGAGTCTCTTAAATACATGAGAGTAATTAGAAATCCAAAGGACGAGAAAGACACTACTTGGGCTAGGTGTGACGTAGTCAGCCTAGTGGGGACTGACACAAATAGACCGTGTCCTGAACCAAGTGGGTATAAGATGGTGAAGGGAATGGGGCACGATTCATTAGAGCTGCTGAAGGGTTTCGGAATTACTTCTGAGGTCAAACCGTTGATCTTTCGATTAATTGGGGGTCATGATGTACTACTAGGTGCCACTCATGACGTTCTATAATTGGTTAATTATAGACGGCCAACATAAATCGAAAGCCTATTTAGTCACACGCACTACGAGTAATCCGAGGGATTTAAAATGAGTTGAAAATTGGATTTTCCAATCAAGAGAAATAAGTCGAATCTGAGTTAATCAGAGGCGCAACGGAAACTTAAAATGGCTAAGTCTTTTGAAGGCTTATTGGGCGAATTAAATGAGTTTAATTCGGATCGGTTCGGCTCGGTTTTGGCCGGCCAAAGAGGGTGATAACCCCCTTTGGTTTGGCCGGCCATAACAAGGGGAAGAAACAATTTATTTGGTTTAATTAATAAAATAAATCTAGCGCGATTTGTTTTATAAATTATGGATAAATAAATTTGTATAAAATATATATAAATTTATAGAAATTTATTCTTTTTATGGAAATTAAAATGATCCATGGAATGGTTTATTTTAATTTTATAAAATCAATTATGAATTGATTTTTTCATAATAAGAAAGTTTATAAATTTCTTATAAAATTTATTCCATAATTAAAGGAGAGAAGAATTTGTTTTATTATAAAGTTAGTTATAATAAGACTAGGCATAACGGAATAAGTCATAAGAAATTTATAAGATAAAATTCTTATGATAACTAATTCCGTTAATTCCGTTAAAAGAGACTTGGCAAGGAGAGGCCACTATATAAAGGAACCAAAGGCAAGCCTTGAATTCCTAATCGATAGAGCAATCAAGAGATTAATTCTCTCCCTCTCTCTCTTTTATTCTCTTCCTCCTTCTCCTTCCCACTAGGGCCGGCGCCCCTTAGGGCATCCTAGGGTCGGCGCCCTCCTTGAGAGCTAGGGCCGGCACACCTCCAACCTTTGGTTGCCGTGAGCCATCAAGAAGAAGGAGAAGCCAACCAAGAAGATGAAGAAGCGGATCACATCTCCTCCTTCCCGGAATTTAGATTCCGATTCTTGTGGTTAGTTTCCATTCTTTCTCTTGTTCTTCTAGTTGTGCCTTAGAGAATCTAGTAGTTCTCGTCGGCACAAAACTCGTGACTTTGCGAAGTCATCCCGAAGAGAACTCGCGTGGAACGCGAATAGAGGCGGAGCTTCCAAGGGACGCTACGGTTGGATCTCGTCCCTTTTCTTCGAGTTACGCAGGTACAAAGTAAATTAGTTTACTTTTCCGCAATGTTTTTAATTTATGATTACGTCCACACATCATAAGGTCGCATGCTAGATACGTGGTTAAATAATTTATGAAATTATTTTATGCTAATTCTTCCGCTGCACGTAAAATTTTAAAATATTACGAACCCGTATCCTTGTCAACATGCACCCGGTCCCAACACAGTAATGATTATATAGAGATGATTTATGCTTGCATAACAAGTGAAAGTAGTGTTAATTCTTATGTTAGTTTATTTATCACCTGTATGATAGATATGGCTAGAAGACGTAGCCAATCGGGGTAATGAGACCGCACCCCCACCCGATAT
>JAGFNQ010005709.1:0-26067 GCA_024364735.1 Boesenbergia rotunda
AAGATAATCTTGAAACTTTTGACTTATGTATTCACCACCCCGATCGGATCGAAGTATCTTAATACTTTTGCCAAGCTATTTCTCTACTTCACTTCTGAACTTTTTGAATTTCTCAAAAGCTTCAGATTTGTGTTTCATTAAGAACACATATCCGAATCGTGAGTGATCATCGATAAAGGTAATGAAGTAGCTATAACCTCCTTGTGCAAGAGTTGACATTGGTTCACATATATCAGTATGTATTAGACCAAGCAATTCTCCAACTGGTTTACTTTTTCTGGAAAAGGGTAATTTGGTCATCTTACCTTTTAAGCATGATTCACATGTATCAAATGAACCGGGTTCAAATGATTCCAGAATTCCACATCGATGTAATTTGGTCATGTGTTTCTTACTTACATGGCCAAGGCGACAATGCCACGTATAGGAGTCTATTTGATTATCTATTCGAGCACGTTTGTTGCTAACTTCGATATTGAAAACGTCACCGGAAAAATCTTACGTGTAGATGCCATTGCATAAAGTTCCGGTCCCATAAAGAACACCATTTAAAGTTATGTAACAGCAATTGTTACTAAAAATTAAATGATAACCCTTTTCATTCAAGCATGAAATAGATACAATGTTCTTTATTAATGAAGGAACAAAATAACAATTATCCAATTCTAAGACAAGTCCAGTAGGGAGCTTTAGCAAATATGTTCCGATGGCAACAACAGCAATCTTTGCTCCATTTCCAACTCGTAAATTCGCTTCTCTCTTGACGAGTCTTCTTCTATTCCTTAGCCCCTGTATGTCATTACATATATGTGAGCTACACCCAGTATCAAGTACCCAGGTGTACGAGGAAATAGAGTGACATTCAATAACGAAGATACCTGAAGAGGATGGGGCATCAGATGCCTTCTTCTTCAAGGACTCAAAATAAACCTTGCAGTTTCTTCGCCAGTGGCCCTCCTTACCGCAGTGATGGCAAGTGTCTTTTGGTGCATTTTCAATCTTTTTGGCCTTTTTCTTCCTTCCCTTATTTTGTTCTTTGGGCTTCCTCTTAGAGCCTTTCTTTAAGGAACCAACTAACAATACCGTCTTCTGATCCTGCTTTACAGAAGGCTCTACAGTCTTCAGCAGGTTAAGCAACTCAGGAATGGTAGTCTCCAGTTTGTTCATCCGATAGTTCATCACAAATTGTGAGTAACTCTTGGGCAAACAATGCAGAATTAAGTCAATACTTAGTTCGTGATCCATTGCAAATCCGAGTGTGCCTAGTCGCTCAATGTACCCCAACATCTTCAACACAAACTGTGATACAGAAATGTCTTCCTGCATCTTAGAGGTGAAGAGGAGTTTGGAGACCTCAAACCTTTCGGATCTCGCCTGCTCGTCAAACAGCTCATGAAGATGGAAGGCTATGGTATGAGCATCTATATGCTCATGCTACTTTTGTAGCTCAGGTACCATAGCGGCCAGCATGATGAAACTCGCAAGTTCAGAATTGGCCACATGTTTTTGATAGGCCACTAACTGGTCTGGAGTTGCATCTTCAGGAGGATGGTTGGGAAGTTGTTCTTCAAGGACATAAGCAAGCTTTTCTGTCTTGAGGACTATCCTCAGGTTTCGAAGCCAGTCCATGAAGTTTGGCCCAGTCTGCTTATTGATGTCCAAAATGGAACGCAAATTCAGAGAAGACATGATCAGGTGATTATCCTAGAAATACAAATTGAGCTTATGTGATAAGAATGATAAAGAATGCATCAATATACATTAATTAAATCCTATTTATTTTTCGAATTGAATAACCCTTTTTATCAATTCGGGAGATCATAGGAACATCTCCAAATAGGTTGATATCCAACCATAGATAAGAACAACCATGGCTAGAGTCCATCAAGTTATTCTTAGCTATGAAGGTAGGTAATTATACCGATTACATATTATACATATGTAACTATCACATTATGCTATCAACTAATTGAATGTTTGCATAAATCATTGGGTTGTTAACTCATTAACAAGTATGCAACAATATACATAGCACCCAACTGCACCTCTCTTTACATCGACCTTGGCTGTGGCACAACAAATCGATGCTCCAAGCTTAAGGCTGACCCATTAATCAAGAAATAGTTTTAACATGGTTGGAGCTCATTCAACCGTTTAGTCAGGCTTGGATGTGTCCAACAACCAAAACTAAGGATTGACCTCTGACTCCAACTATATTAATCATAAACTAATTCCATGGTTTGAACATGTTGAGGTTCAAGCCGGGCATGGATGTGTCCATCAACCCAAACGAGAAACAAAACTCCGGTTCTAACCATATTAATGGAAGGTGTTGGCCTTAATATTTTGTAAGGGGTTTTGGGTCTCATCCTTTTCTTTTATGCACATTCATGAATATAATTATGTATGTTCTAACGATTTCCTTAATAAAGTATGTATGTGACTTAATTTATCAAATCTCATTAATTGAATTAGGAACCGGATTTCCTAATTTTAATTTCATACTTCATTCAAGAAATTGTTTTTGGGAAACAATTTCCTAAATTATCATAATCAATTTCGGAATTAATATGTTTAAGACTTTAATTTTTCTAAATCAAATCTTATTAAATTAAGAGACAGATTCCTTTAATTCAACCATATATTATTTTCATAAGAATCTTATTCAAGAAAATATACTCTATAGGAAACAATTTTCCTAATTAATTTTAGAGACAATAATATGTAAGAGCATCACCTCATAAATCAAATAAGGAAATTATCGTTTGAGAATCACCTCAAAAATTTTCACGATTTGATCACATATTTTATTTATGGAAAATTAATATCAATAACTTAATTTAGACGACTCCCCGAGGCTCAATCCAAATTAAATATTTGACAGCTTAAATCCAATTTAGGAAATTTAATTATAACAACTAACTTTAAATTGGACGGCTCCCCGAGGCTCAATCCAAAATAAAGAATTTTGTAAATAATTTAATTTCCAATTATGAATTTAAATGCCAATTAATATTCCCATAATTTGTCTAAACTTTCTTGAAAGAAAGTGCTCAAAATTGCGAGCTTTCCATAAATGGAAAGTTTCCAAAAATAAAAGGTTTTCAGAATAATTGTAAGTTTCTGGTACAAAGAAAACTTACGTATTTCCAAAATTGGAAAATTTTCAAAATTGGAAATTTCTAAAATTGGAAAGTTTCCAAAAATGGTATGTTTTCACAATTATCATAAAATTTCAAAAACAGAGATATTTCAAAAGTTTGCGAAATTTCATGAGGGTTTCCAAACATTGAAATTCTAAATCGAAAATTTACCATAATTGAAAAGTTTCCATAATTGGAAAATTTTCCAAAATTGAGATCATGACAATGATTTCTACAAAATCAATGATATGATTATGTCGAACACAAACCTGGCTCTGATACCACTGTTAGGACCGGGCGCATGTTGACATGGATGCGGGTTTGTAATTTTAAAATGAATTACGTGCAGCGAAATGTTTAGCATAAATAATTTCTCAGATTATTTAACCACACATCTAAGCATGCAATTTTATCTTGTGGAGACATGATCATATATTTAAAATTTTCCAAAAACGTAAACTAATTTACATATTATCTCGTGTAACTCGAAGGAAGGGACGAGATCTAACCATAAGCGTCCCTTGGAAGCTCCGCCTCTATTCGCGTCCACGCCGAGTATCTTTGGGATGACTTCGCAAAGCCACGAGTTCCGTGTTCTTGAGAACTACTAGATTCTCTGAGAACGCGACAAGAAAAACCAAGAGAGAAGTCAGAAGACTAACCACAAAAGGATGGCTGGCAGGGAAAGGGCAGGGGCGGCCGGCTTGGTGCTCCTTCTTGGGGATGGTTGGCGCAAGCCAAGAAGGGGAGAAGAGAAGGAGAGAAAGAGAGGGAGAGAGCCTATGCCTTTATCTCTTCAATTATTTTCCATGCCTTTCCTTGGGTCCTTTATATAGTAGCCTCTCAACCATCAAGCCTCTCAAATATGGAATAACTTATTCCATCATGCCAAGTTTAATTTTATATCATGGTTAAAATCATATTTTAATTCATGATAAAAATCAATCAAGTCTCTTTTCTTCTATGCAATAAATTTCCTTATCATGGTAAATCAATCCATGATTGATTTTATAAAATAAACCAATCCATGGTTCATTTTAATTTCCATGAAGAAATAAACCAGACCTTGGTTTATTATAAAACAAACCACACTTGGTTTATTTTATAAATTGATCCAAAAATTGGTTCTCTCCCTTTATTATGGCCGACCAAGCAAAGAGGATGGAGGCCCTCTTTGGCCGTCCCATCCAAGCTACGCCCCAATGAATTAAACTTATTTAATTCATCTATTAAGTCTTCAAAAGACTTAGCCATTGTACGCTTCCAATGTGTCTCTGAAAAATTCAGATTCGACTTATCGTTTGGCTCAACCAAACCTAATCTCTCTTGATTGGAAAATCCAATTTTCAACTCGTTTTAAATCCATCGGATTACTCGTAGTGCGTGTGACTAAATAGGCTTTCGATTTATGTTGGTCGTCTATAATTAATCAATTATAGAACGATCATGAGTGGCTCCTAGTAGTACATCATGATCCCCAATTAATCGAAAGATCAACGGTTGACCTCAGAAACAATTCTGAAACCCTTCAGCAGCAATAATGAATCGTGCCCCATTCCCTTCACCATCTTATACCCACTTGGTTCAGGACATGGTCTATGTGTGTCAGTCTCCACTAGGCTGACTACGTCACACCTAGCCCAAGTAACGTTTTCTCATCCTATGGATTCTAATTACTCTCATGTATTTAAGAGATTCATACTCTGAACATGTCATGTCCTGGCCAGAGGCTTCGAGTTACAATCCGACGATAGGCCTCGGGTATACATCTCCTCGCAAGGAGTGGTGAATCCTTTGTAGGTTGTTCTAACATCTTCAGGCACTTCGGCTTATACCCAATCATCCCGGGTCCACACCTCCTTGGAGATGCTTGCTTAAGATGTCAAAGTATAAGTCTCCATGACCAAGATGACTTGAACATCGCAAGTCAAAGGAACATCGCACTTAAGCTGTAATAAGAACTTCACTGACATATCTATATGTAGACTATCATATGAAGTTTTACAGCCAGTCACTCCAATGAACTAGTTCCCTTAACTAGCATTCATGTTTATCTCCGGACATCTCAATGTCACCATCCAGTGAGAATCAGCTGATTAGAGAATAACCCATGCTAGTCTCAACAGAATTGATAGTGTCCGTATTTATCAATTCATCGACTAGGGATAATTTCAATACTTCACAATTGCACATGTAGAGATAATCACTAGTTGTGAATTCATCACAAATTCTCTCATGCTGTGAATTGTATTGCGGGCATTCAGTAAATGAGTTTAAGATCTCAATCAAATACACAAACATGTATACTCAAATAGTGAATATTTATTTATTAAAATAAATTATTATAATCATAAGGCGATTGCCTTAGGACACTTCTCTCATATCACTAACACGTATGATGCCAATGCTACACATTGGACTTACACCACCAATGCATATGTCAACATGCATATGCTAATGCAAACATGCATGAGACCTATCACAAAACATCTCCCACACCTAAACTCCCCAACGAGTTAGGATTTTCATCGACGGGCTTTTTATGAACCTATCCCATGGCTCCCCTTACACTTGGACTTAAAGGGCTTTTTAAGAACATATTACAAGGCTCCCCCTTTGCCAATAAATGAGAAACAAAGCTCCTCCTTTTCCTAAGCTCCCTCTTAAGCTAGGATTTCTTGTAAAGGTACATAAGGTTTTGCCAATTAAACCTTAATTCTCCCCTTTGCCATACATCAAAAAGAACTACAACAATATCCTAATCATTGGATTCTTTACTCTCTAATGATCATAAACATTGTTTACTAACCCCCCCCCCCCCCACCCCAATAAGATTATGCATATGTTCTCCATCATTAAGACACTTTTCAACTACTGAAAAGTAGTTTCAGCTTGTATCAGTCAACTGAGATAGTTACCAGTTAACTTATCTCTATCGAAAAAAATCCTCACAAAAGCTTTCACCCTAGAAAGCTTCGTTACCAGTCGACCGATACTTAGAAATCAGGCTTTCAACATTTCTGAAACCAATTTCATAAATGCAAAACTAATTCCACAAATCTCCAAAAATCTCCAAATTTTGTGGAGAGGCCTATAAAACCCATGTCTATTTGGGAAAAATACATTCAAAAAATGCATCTATCACCAATCCCATGATTGACAGAAAATCCAAAACTAGCTAAATTGTTCTATTGAACTTTGACTAGAGGAGCCACTAGTCCAATATACAATCAGACAACATCGCCCCTGTATAATGGACAATTTGGAACATTCATACACACCATGCAACATAAAAATGGCCTCAGACCTCAAAATAAGAGATATATCATACAGAAATAAATGCATCACAGTAATAAAACTATAACACTCACCTGAGTTGCCTTCTTGGCAGGCGCGCAACAAACACAATACACACGAAGTCCAACAGAGGACTCAAAAATATAAAACCACATCAAATACACACAATATAAGTCCACGACAGAGAAACCAATATAAAACAAGAAATATGTTGTAATAGAAATAGAAACTCACAGAAGCACCCAAAGCCGGAGTCACAGGGACCTGGGACTGACAATTGGGCTCCTCTGATGATCTATCAACCTGAAAATAGAAACATGGTGACGGATGGTGAGTCCAAGTGGACTCTGTGGATATAGAGAAAGATATGCATGGCAAAATAGCAATTGTACAAGCTACAAAGAAACAACAGGATACAGTCTTAATGGAAATATTAGAATATACATAACTAAAAGTTCCAAATGAATATACATATCAAAAATAAGCCAATCCTGAATCATGAAGGGCTCGTATCATACGAGCAAGTGTAGGGTCACATAATATCTCCTGTATGTGTATGTCAAATATATACAACAAATAAATGCAGCAATCACAATCAAATGTTCAATGCATCATATGCACATGATGCAATGACATGGTCACACTGACACCAATCAAGCCATCAAGATATATCATATGTGTCGACTGAGTGGGTAAGGCTATGACATTGTATGCACTCTACCATTACTGCTCCTGAGTGACCGAGTGGACATGATGCTGGCAGGGGACCACCCCCTACCCCAAGTCATATGGGGGGAGCATCGTTCTCATATCCACTGGTCTATGGAAAGAGAAGGGATCCCTGCCTGCTATCATGCTCCAGAACCACTTCCATTGAGTGTCCGAGCGGAGCAGTATAGAACAACTGTGTTGGTGCAGGAAGCACCAGATCGAACCTTGTTTTGATATTGGCAAAGGATTCAAATTTAAGGGTTATTTGTTGTCTAACAATGCTGCTTGAGAGTGCAGGAAACCAAGTCCTAGCGAAGGGATGCTAGGCACCTGACGATGGGCTGTCAGGAAACCAAGTCCTGGCGAAGGGCTGCTAGGCGAAAACCAAGTCCTGGCGAAGGGCTGCTAGGCGAAAACCAAGTCCTGGCGAAGGGCTGCTGGGCGAAACTCAAGACCTGGCGAAGGGCTGCTGGGCAAAAACCAAGTCCTGGCGAAGGGCTGCTGGGCGAAACTCAAGACCTGGCGAAGGGCTGCTGGGCAAAAGTCCAACTGGAGGATCCGGTTGGCACCAGGTAAAACTCTCCCGAGAGGAGTAGGTGAGGACGCGTTCCCCTCGAGGGAACATTAGGCGTCGGTTCGACCTAGGGCTCCATTTTGGAGATCCAAAGTCAGAACCAAGACAGCTAAGGCTGTTTTAACTAACTTATTATTTGCTGTTTTGGACTAACCCTGGATGCAGGACCGAAGGACTGTGTTTCTGCAGCTCAGAGAGCCTCAAAGGAGTGAGGCCGTAGCTGAGTAGGGCGCCCCGGATGTGTCGGGCGCCCCAGAGTCAACCCAAAGTCAGCAGAGAGGTAAACGCCCCGACAGCAGCGCAATTGGGGGCGCCCCGCGTGTGTCGGGCGCCCCGCATGTCGGGCGCCCCGCGTGTCTCGGGCGCCCACTGTGCCACGCCACTGAAGGCTGCTGCAGCTCACTCTCGCGAAGCCCTGAAGATGACGCTTTGACCGGTCAACCGGGCGCCCCGCGCGCGTCGAGCGCCCCGGTCAAAGCTGATCCCGAAGATGAAGAGATCAGCCTTGACCAGAGGGCTCGCCGGATCAAGAGCCACGTGGGGGGCGCCCCGAGCATGTCGGGCGCCCCCTGCCCTATATAAAGAGGGCCTCGACCCTATTCTTGAAGAACCAATTCCTTCGACAATTCTACGCTCTTCCGCTTCCACGACACGCTCCAGAAAGCTGCCAACTCAAGCCGACGACGTCCCGCTGCTCCAGAACTTCAATCTTCACCGGACGTCGGTAACAAGAGTTGTATTTAAGTTTACGAGAATATTTTTATTATTATTTGTGTGTAAACTTTTGCGAACTTATAGAATTGCCCGCAGAAAACGGTCAACGACCGTGGGCCTTGGAGTAGGAGTCGACCCAGGCTCCGAACCAAGTAAACCGGCTGTGTTTGCGTTGTTGTGTTCTCTTTTATTTCCGCTGCGCACCCGCTCTTTTTAAATCCGAACGAATTGCGACATTCACCCCCCCCTCTCTCGCATTTCTCGATCCAACAAGTGGTATCAGAGCGGGGTTATTCAAAGTTGGTGCAACCACCACTTTGAATTTTTTTTTCGGATTTTTTTTCGCTTTATTTTTCAAATAAATAATATCTGTGAGTGTATTTAAAATATCCTTACGCCTTTTTCAATTCTGAATTCTCATTTTCTCACCATAAGTCAGAATTGATAAAATAATCAATTTGTGAAAACTTGTCGTAAAATTTTTATTATTATTTTAATATTTTTCTCGAAATTCGTGCTATCTTAATTCGAGAAATTTTTTTTCCTTACTTTTTCTTCATTAATCAAAATTGTTAAAATCAACATTTTCTAAAAATTTTATTATTATTTTAAATATTTTCCCTCGAAATTCGTGCAATATTTTTTGTTGCTCCCGCACTACTAATCCAAGACCAAGTCTTGGTACATCTCTTTTTTTTATTATTGTGTGCAAGATTTAAACTAATGGCCAATCAAGAATGGAATAGTACCCGTCCACCACTCTTCTCCGGCAAGAACTTCAACTCTTGGAGAAGTCAAATGGAGTCGCTTCTAAAAGCCCACATGGACCTATGGCTAATCATCCAAACGGGATTTTCTTTTCCCGTAGAAGATGGAATGTCGATCGCTTGGGAGAAATTGGACGAACCAACTCTGAGGAAGATCGAGACTGATGCTAAGGCAACAGTAATCTTGCAATGTGGTCTAACCAACGAGCAACTCAAACTAGTAGGTCCATTCAGATGTGCTAGAGAAATATGGGAGAAATTGATCAATCTTCATCAAGAAATCTCAGATGAAGAAGAAGATCAGGTAAGTTATCTCGCACTCTCGGTCCAAGCACAGATAGCCGAGTCAGAGTCTGAACCTGAACCGAGAGTCGAAATCGAACCAGCAGAATCAGACAACGAACTGACTGAGATGGTAACCAATTTCAAATTCTTTTCTAAATTAGAATTAAATAATCAAGCTGATACTGCAATGGTCGAGGAAGGTATAACTTTTGCAGGGAAAACTCCAAGAGAACCACCAAAGAAGGAGCTTCAACCGGTACCCAAGTCCGACTCAGACACGGAATCAGAAGATGAATTTAGATCCGAGATAGCAACAATTAAGGGGGAGATTCCTAATAAGGAATCAAAAGGTAAAATTACAAATTTGAATTTTAAAAATCATATAATTTGTTACATATGCAGGGAGAGAGGGCACTACCAAACTAAGTGTCCTACCCGTAAGATTCAAACGATACCACCGACGGCAACAAAGAAACGAGCTCCAAAAGCACGAAAGAACAAGAGTCGCATTCAATGCTTCAAGTGTCAGGAGGTTGGGCATTACAAAGAGGAATGCACAGATAAACGTTACAAAGATCCAGGGCAACCAACCAAAATGGGTAACTATAATTTACATCCAAATCCACTCTTTACCTTGAATACTGATAGATTAATTAATCTCCCTTGGTCAAATTTAGATATGGATGCATGCTTAGATAACTTGATGAAATCATGTAAATTAGCAAAGTCAAAATTCAAAATGTTAAGACAAGAAAATGAGACTTTGAAAATTAAAATTGATATACAAGAAAAACTGATTAATAATTTTGCAAACTTAGAAAATCCAGAAATTTCTCCTCACTATGACATTATCTGAAGTTTTGTCTTGGCTATTCATAGGACTAGATACCTTAAGGACTTAACCAATTAGTTGAAATTTGACAACATAGTATTGGGAGGAGGTGAGATGATAGTACGTTGGGGAAACCAACTCTAATAAGATCAAGTCTACTTGGTCTCTTTAGACTGGTGAAACCAGCCGAAGCTACCGATCCAAGACCCAAGCTAGTTAGACCAGAAAATGACCTAATTTAATTTGAAAATGAAATTTCATTAAAAGGCTTTGTCAAGGAAAGGGTGGATGATCCCATAAGGCTATGGCCAAAGAAGGCCTAGTGCCTCGCCAAGACCTGGAAGCCAATTTCTGAAATTCAAATTCAAATTATCTTATGTCAAATTCGAATCTAACACAAATTTCAAATAATTATAGATTCAAACCTGTTTTCAAAAATTCTTTTTCAAAATCACTCTTTTTCAAATTCAAATCTGTCTTCGAAGTCAATTATACTTTTTCAAAAATAAACATTTTTTTTCTTTTTCAAAGTTAAACTTTTTTTACAAACCTGTCTCACAAGAACTTTTAAGGCTAACTGTTTGAAAACTCTAGATTGGGTGAGACAGGAAAATTAAGTTCAAATTAAAAATTCTTTTATGTTGTGTTTTCATTCAGAGAATAATTTCAACATAGTCAAACCATGATTAACATGGTTAAACCTTAGTCAACTGAGCCAAACATGGTCAAACCTAGTTAATGCTAAAGACCCTTCAAGCACTTAGATAAAGTTAAGACAATTCGAATACAAGGGGAGTTCTTTTTAGATTTAGTCTCAAAACCTGATTTAGTATCATTTCAGAATAAGGCCTTCAAAAATTACTCAAAATTCTTGGTATATTACTATCTCTTTGAAAAATTATTATCATTTCAAAATATTTCTTTTCAAAAACTGTGTTATTATTATTACTTCAAATTGAGGTGTCAAAAATTTATCTCCTTGAAAGTTTCATACTCAGAAGATTATTCAAAATTATTCTTTTGTTTTTAATAAACCCTAAAGACACAGAGGAAGGTCCACTTCATGATCTACTAGGTCTCCTAGGATGTGTCAAATTTAGGGGGAGTTTGATTCAAAAGAAGAATTTCTGAAAATTTTTTTTGATAATTATTTGTTTTGAAGTTATTAGATAATTCTTATAATTTAAATCAAACCCTAAAACTCAGAGGAAGATCGCTTGTAGTCAACAAGCTTCCTAGGACTGGGTCAAGTTTAGGGGGAGATGAAATTAAAAGAATTATTGAACATTTTCAAAAATTATATGTTTTCATGCACTGCAAGTTCAAAATCCTTTTGAAAACTTAAATAATTTTCCTGTCAAAATACTATTATTTTACAAAATTCTTGTGGCTTATGAAATTAATTTTATAATATTTACTTGGGTTGGAGAAAATTTTTCAGGACACTTAGGAAAATGTCCTTGTAGTCAACAAGGTTTCCTAGGATTGTGTCAGACTTGAAAAGAAACCTAGTCAAGTAAAATATTTTGTTTTCAAAGTCTAATTCTTTTCAAAAATTACTTATACTTTTCAAAGTCCAAGTCTTTTCAAAATTACTTATATCTTTCAAAGTCTAAATACTTTTGTAAAAGTACTTATGTGTTTCAAATCTTAATTTATTTCAAAAGTACTTAGATTTTTCAAAAATGCATAATATTTATTTCAAAAGTACTTTTGAAGATTCAAAAGCACTTATATCTTCAAAAATACATAATATCTGTCAAAAAGTACTGCTATAATGTTTTCAAAAGTATAAATATTTTTCAAGGCAATATTGTTCTAAGTGCGTGAATTTTCTAAAAGATTGGCCTACAAATATAAAATATCTTTTCAATACTTTTCCAAATAAAGTTTTGTTGGTGCAATTTAAAACTGTTTGCTATACTTTCAAGAATTATCCTAAGTATTTTTATGCTTTCAAAACCCATAGGCTCTGATACACAAACGCTCTCCTTAAAACTTCTCTCAAAATATTTTTATATTAGACTTAAAAATGGTCTAAAACATAAGGAGAAGAGTTTTACATTAAGGGGGAGAGAAAGGGAATTTTATTTTTAAGCTATTTCAAAATTTCTAAGTGGTTCAAAGTTATTTTTAGTGCATGTTTTTCTAAATAAAATTTTCCTTAGTAATCAAAATTTGTCTGAAAAAAGGGGGTTTTTAACAAAGTTTAAGCTGGCTTTTCAAAAGTGTGTCTATGGATACAAATACTTTTGCTCTTTTTGAAAAATACTTTGTCAAAAACTTATTTTTGGTAGAACTCAAAACTCCCCATTAGAAACCTTGCTAACCCATGTATGCTTTTGATATATGTCAAAGGGGGAGGAAAGGTCAAAGTTAAGTATTTTAACTATTTTATAACACAAGTATTCAAGTATTCAGGGTCTTAGGGGGAGTATGAAAAATAAAGAATTTTTTTTCAACTCTACAGTTATGCTTCACTGTTTACCTTATGCTCTTAACTGTTGTAATTTTTTTTCCTTAACTTTGAATTGTGTTGCCATAATCAAAAAGGGGGAGATTGTTGGTGCAGGAAGCACCAGATCGAACCTTGTTTTGATATTGGCAAAGGATTCAAAGTTAAGGGTTATTTGTTGTCTAACAATGCTGCTTGAGAGTGCAGGAAACCAAGTCCTAGCGAAGGGATGCTAGGCACCTAACGATGGGCTGTCAGGAAACCAAGTCCTGGCGAAGGGCTGCTAGGCGAAAACCAAGTCCTGGCGAAGGGCTGCTAGGCGAAAACCAAGTCCTGGCGAAGGGCTGCTGGGCGAAACTCAAGACCTGGCGAAGGGCTGCTGGGCAAAAACCAAGTCCTGGCGAAGGGCTGCTGGGCGAAACTCAAGACCTGGCGAAGGGCTGCTGGGCAAAAGTCCAACTGGAGGATCCGGTTGGCACCAGGTAAAACTCTCCCGAGAGGAGTAGGTGAGGACGCGTTCCCCTCGAGGGAACATTAGGCGTCGGTTCGACCTAGGGCTCCATTTTGGAGATCCAAAGTCAGAACCAAGACAGCTAAGGCTGTTTTAACTAACTTATTATTTGCTGTTTTGGACTAACCCTGGATGCAGGACCGAAGGACTGTGTTTCTGCAGCTCAGAGAGCCTCAAAGGAGTGAGGCAGTAGCTGAGTAGGGCGCCCCGGATGTGTCGGGCGCCCCAGAGTCAACCCAAAGTCAGCAGAGAGGTAAACGCCCCGACAGCAGCACAATTGGGGGCGCCCCGCGTGTGTCGGGCGCCCCGCATGTCGGGCGCCCCGCGTGTCTCGGGCGCCCACTGTGCCACGCCACTGAAGGCTGCTGCAGCTCACTCTCGCGAAGCCCTGAAGATGACGCTTTGACCGGTCAACCGGGCGCCCCGCGCGCGTCGAGCGCCCCGGTCAAAGCTGATCCCGAAGATGAAGAGATCAGCCTTGACCAGAGGGCTCGCCGGATCAAGAGCCACGTGGGGGGCGCCCCGAGCATGTCGGGCGCCCCCTGCCCTATATAAAGAGGGCCTCGACCCTATTCTTGAAGAACCAATTCCTTCGACAATTCTACGCTCTTCCGCTTCCACGACACGCTCCAGAAAGCTGCCAACTCAAGCCGACGATGTCCCGCTGCTCCAGAACTTCAATCTTCACCGGACGTCGGTAACAAGAGTTGTATTTAAGTTTACGAGAATATTTTTATTATTATTTGTGTGTAAACTTTTGCGAACTTATAGAATTGCCCGCAGAAAACGGTCAACGACCGTGGGCCTTGGAGTAGGAGTCGACCCAGGCTCCGAACCAAGTAAACCGGCTGTGTTTGCGTTGTTGTGTTCTCTTTTATTTCCGCTGCGCACCCGCTCTTTTTAAATCCGAACAAATTGCGACATTCACCCCCCCCCCTCTCTCGCATTTCTCGATCCAACAAACTACACATACCTGACGGTATCCACTAACCCATAAGTGGTCGTGTATGCAGATCATGTAATTGGCGATGGGCTCAGACCATAAGGGACGCTGATGACCGCCAGCATGCAATAGTGCAGGGATGGCGCATAACTCTAACATATGCAACCCCTCTCGGTCATCATACATAACTCAACCTAACATGCACATGTCTATCACATATATAATAACCTAACCATCATACATCTAGGTACACATATAAGTATAACTAGAAATCAATCCATGAAGATATAAAGTGACATGCCACTATATCTACGTACACTTGTATACATGAATATTATATAGAGTCAGATAACAAATATAGAGACTGTATAGACAGGAATTAGATCATCTCAGATATTAAGCTATAAGTATCAAGCGGGATGACAACGGTAGCAGATATAAGGTAAATAAAATCTACTGCACATAAATAAACAACCATGCATAAAGATAACGTGGATCTAATGAAACAAGCAAAAAGTACCCGCCTCCAATGAAAGAATCTCGTATATGTAAAGAACTACCCGTCAAATAATCCACAACAAATAAAATTCCAATCAATGCCTTGTATTAAAGGATAAGTTTAAATAACTATTACAAAAATAGTAACTAGCTAACATGTCCCTAAATCGTATTAGGGTTAACCCAATCATCCATTTATTTAATTACCTAATTAAATGATTAGCCCTTGTAAAATTTGGAGTTAGGTTCAAATTTAGGTTCACTCCCCTCCTAATCTAGTATCCAACCTAACTCACCGTAAACATGCTCCAATTGGCCAGCTCACGGATTAAAGCAAGAAGTATCGAATAGACACAACCACTCTAATTCATAACATAATCTAAAACCTCCTAATCACCCACCCAAGGCCTTAGCTATACCAATAACATAACAGAACAAATCCTACTCCACCTATCACAACCCTATACATGAACACACGACCCGAACCCATCAAGATCACAGCTCATCTAAAAGGACCAATTTCAATGGCAATTCAAAGCAACTTCCCCTGGTACACAACCCTCTGCTCCTCAAAATAGTGGCACGGCAAATTTCCCTCATCAAAACAAAGTACCACAGTTAGGAAGTTCAACTAAATCAAAAGGAACCAATTGCCATACACACAACCCTCTCCTACAAATCTGCTCACGGTGAGGATCAAGACAAGTACAAGTCAACATGGAAGCTTAATCCAAATCCACTAGAGATCAAGGATACAAGCATAGTCTCGTTTGAATTTTCCCAAAATCAATCCCCTTGATCACAATTGGAATCACTCAACACAATGAAATAGGAACATGACAGAAACAAGAATTTCCAGACCGATACTACAAATCAAATCAAAATGATCCTTCACATTGAACGATCAAAACCCTCAAATCCAAACATTCAAGCTCACGATAGTAATAGCGAAACCATCAACCGAAACCCAACATCAATTCAAAACCAATAGGGAAAGGAAACTTAGCTACAACAATTTCGCTAGCCAACACAGGAAGCTAGTGATGGTCTCCTTACCTCAGTCCCTCGACGGTTGCAATCCAAATCCCAAAATGGCAGATCCAAAGCATAGCCGACACAGTCCCCTAGATCGTCCCCAAGCAGGTGTAGATGCAACGGTCAGAAATGGAATCACAATCCCAATACATCAACGAGCAACATCCTAGCCTTATTCAACCCTAGCTCACCTTCGATGGGGCACCGACAGTGTAGTGTCGTCGATGGCCTACATAGCAACGACATCGCCCAAATCGTCAGTAGTAGATCCCTAGCTCACATGAACGAGATAGGTTGGGGAACACAAGACCTGGGATTAGATGTTTGCTAGACACAAGGGGACACAACTCATCGGAGAGGAAGAAGACGAAGAGGTCAACGATAGCTTTGGCTCTCGATTGGGAAAAGGAGTCGCGATTGGGTTTGCGGCCAACGGGAAAGAAGAGAGAACCGAATTATAAGATAAGGGATTTTTACAATTAAGTCCTTCTATTATTGTCATTCTAAATTGCGCCCGTATTTTAGCACTTTTCGCCCTTGAAACCTTGCTAAACACATCCAAGCCCTCTAATTTAGGGTTCAAGCCACTAAACCCTCCTAACTTAGGCTTCAACCAACTACCACCCCCCCTGTTAGTGATATGAGAAAAGTGTCCTAAGGCAATCGCCTTATAATTGTAATCATTTATTTTAATAAATGAATATTCACTATTTGAGTATATATGTTTATGTATTTGATTGAGATCTTAAACTCATTTACTGAATGCCCGCAATACAATTCATAGCATAAGAGAATTTGTGACGAATTCACAACTAGTGATTATCTCTACATGTGCAATTGTGAAGTATTGAAATTGTCCCTAGTCGATGAATTGATAAATACGGACACTATCAATTCTGTTGAGACTAGCATGAGTTATTCTCTAATCAGCTGATTCTCACTGGCTGGTGACATTGGGATGTCCGGAGATAAACATGAATGTTTATTAAGGGAACTAATTCATTGGAGTGACTGGTTGTAAAATATCATATGGTGGTCTACATATAGACATGTTAGTGAAGTTCTTACTGCAGCTTAAGTGTGATGTTCCTTTGACTTACGGTGTTCAAGTCATCTTGGTCATGGAGACTTATACTTTGACATCTTAAGCAAGCATCTCCAAGGAGGTGTGGACCCAGGATGATTGGGTATAAGCCGAAGTGCCCAAAGATGTTTGAACAACCTACAAAGGATTCACCAGTCCTTGCAAGGAGATGTATACCCAAGGCCTATCGTCGGATTGTTACTCGAAGCCTCTGGCCAGAGCATGACATGTTCGAAGTATGAATCTCTTAGATACATGACAGTAATTAGAATCCGTTGAACTAGAAAACGTTACTTGGGCTAGGTGTGACGTAGTCAGCCTAGTGGGGACTGACACACATAGACCATGTCCTGAACCAAGTGGGTATAAGATGGTGAAGGGAATGGGGCACGATTCATTATAGTTGCTGAAAGGTTTTAGAATTGTTTCTGAGGTTAACCGTTGATCGTTCGATTAATTGGGGATCATGATATACTACTAGGTGCCACTCATGATCGTTCTATAATTGGTTAATTATAGACGGCCAACATAAATAGAAAGCCTATTTAGTCACACACACTACGAGTAATCTGAAGGATTTAAAACGAGTTGAAAATTGGATTTTCCAATCAAGAGAGATTAGGTTTGGTTGAGCCAAACGATAAGTTGAATCTGAATTTTTCAGAAACGCATCAGAAGCGTAAAATGGCTAAGTCTTTTGAAGACTTAATAGATGAATTAAATGAGTTTAATTCATTGGGACGTGGCCTGGATAGGCCGTCCAAAGAGGGTCCCCACCCTCTTTGCTTGGTCGGCTACAACAAAGGGAGGGAACCAAATTGTTTGGTTCAATTTATAAAATAAATCAAGTGTGGTTTGTTTTATAAAATTATGGATGATATAAATTTTTTTATATAAACCAAGGTTTGGTTTATTTTTCATGGAAATTAAAATGAACAATGGATTGGTTTATTTTATTTTATAAAAACAATCATGGATTGATTTACCATGATAAGAAATTTCTTTCCATAAGAAAAAAAGAGACTTGGTTGATTTTTATCATAAATTAAAATATGATAAAACTTGGAATGATGGAATAAGTCATAGAAAATTTATATGATAAATTTCTTATGAAAATTTATATGATAAATTTCTTATGAAAATTTTTTCATAAGAAAAAGAGACTTGGCGGTTTAGAGGCCACTATATAAAGGACCCAAGACAAGGCTTGGAAATCAATCGAAGTATTCTTGCCTGAGCTCTCTCCCTCTCCTCCCTTCTTCCTCTTGGCCGGCCACAAGCCTCTCCCCATTTCTTCTTGCCGTGAGCACAAGGAGAAGCACCGAGGTGACCAAGTTCTTCCATTGGGACGATCTTCCTCTCCGGCCATCATCACCTTGGGATTGGGCGCAAGTCATCTTCCTCCTTCTCGCCGGAATTGTGATTCCGGCCAACCTTGGTGGTGAGTTTTTCTGATGTGATTACTTCTCTCTTGGTTTTTCTTGTCGCGTTCTCGGAGAATCTAGTAGTTCTCGAGAACACGAAACTCGTGGCTTTGCGAAGTCATCCCGAAGATACTCGGCGTGGACGCGAATAGAGGCGGAGCTTCCAAGGGACGCTTATGGTTGGATCTCGTCCCTTCCTTCGAGTTACGCGAGGTAACAAGTAAATTAGTTTACATTTATTCAAAATTTTAAATATATGATCATGTCTACACAAGATAAGGTTGCATGCTTAGATGTGTGGTTAAATAATTTGAGAAATTATTTATGCTAAACCTTCTGCTGCACATAATTAATTTTAAAATTACGAACCCGCATCCATGTCAACATGCACCTGATCCCAACAGTGGTATCAGAGCCGATTAGTGTTCGACATAACCATATAATTGTTTTACGGAAAACTTTGTCATAATCTCAATTTTGGAAAATATTCCAATTATAGAAACTTTCTAATTATGGTAAATTTCCGATTTAGGAATTTCAAGGTTTGGAAATCCTCATGAAAATTTCGCAAACTTTTGAAATATCCCTGTTTCTGAAATTTTATGATAATTGTGAAAACTTTCTATTTTTGGAAACTTTCCAATTTTGGAAAATTTCTAATTTTGGAAATACGTAAGTTTTCTTTGTACCAGAAACTTACAATTATTCTGAAAACTTTTTATTTTTGGAAACTTTTCATTTATGGAAAGCTCGCAATTTTGGGCACTTTCTTTCAAGAAAGTCTAGACAAATTATGGGAATATTAATTGACATTTAAATTCATAATTGAAAATTAAATTATTTACAAAATTTTTTATTTTGGATTGAGCCTCGGAGAGCCGTCCAATTTAAAGTTAGTTGTTATAATTAAATTTCCTAAATTGAATTTAAACTGTCAAATGTTTAATTTGAATTAAGCCTTAGGGAGCCGTCCAAATTATATTATCAATAAATTCTTATTATGGATTGAGCCTCCGGGAGCCGTCCAAATTAAGTTATTGATATTAATTTTCCATAAATAAAATATGTGATCAAATCTTGGAAATTTTTGAGGTGATTCTCAAATGATAATTTTCTTATTTCATTTATGAGGTGATGTTCTTACAATTATTGTCTCCAAAATTAATTAGGAAAATTGTTTCCTATAGAGTATATTTCCTTAAATAAGATTTTCATGAAAATAATATGTGGTTGAATTAAGGAAATCTGTCTCTTAATTTAATAAGATTTAATTTAGAAAAATCAAAGTCTTAAACACATTATTTCCAAAATTGATTATGATAATTTAGGAAATTGTTTCCCAAAACAATTCCTTGAATAAAGTATGAAATTATAATTAGGAAATTCGGTTCCTAATTCAATTAATGAGACTTGATAAATTAAGACACATACATACATTATTAAGGAAATCGTTAGAACATGACATAATTATATGTCATGAATGTGCATAAAAGAAAAAGATGAGACCCAAAACCCCTTACAAAATATTAAGGCCAACACCTTCCATTAATATGGTTAGAACCGGAGTTTTGTTTCTCGTTTGGGTTGATGGACACATCCATGCCCGGCTTGAACCTCAACATATTCAAACCATGAAAATAGTTTATTATTAATATAGTTGGAGTCAGAGGTCAATCCTTAGTTTTGGTTGTTGGACACATCCAAGCCTGACTAAACGGTTGAATGAGCTCCAACCATATTAAAACTATTTCTTGATTAATGGGTCAACCTTAAGCTTGGAGCATCGATTTGTTGTGCCACAGCCAAGGTCGATGTAAAGAGAGGTGCAGTTGGGTGCTATGTATATTGTTGCATACTTATTAATGGGTTAACAACCCAATGATATATGCAAACATGCAATTAGTTGATAGCATAATGTGATAGTTACATATGTGTAATATGTAATCGGTATAATTACCTACCTTCATAGCTAAGAATAACTTGATGGACTCCAACCATGGTTGTTCTTATCTATGGTTGGATATCAACCTATTTGGAGATGTTCCTACGATATCCCAAATTGATAAAAAGGGTTATTCAATTCGAAAAATAAATAGGATTTAATTAATGTATATTGATGCATTCTTTATAATTCTCATCACATAACCTCAATTTGTATTTCTAGGATAATCACCTGATCATGTCTTCTCTGAATTTGTGTTCCATTTTGGACACCAATAAGTTAACTAAGGAGAAAAGGATTGAAAAGGCACCAACAGGCACTTGCCATCACTACGACAAGGAGGGCCACTGGCAAAGAAACTGCAAGGTTTATCTTGAGTCCTTGAAGAAGAAGGCATCCGATGCCCCATCCTCTTTAGGCATCTTCGTTATTGAATGTCACTCTATTTCCTCGTACACCTGGGTACTTGATACTGGGTGTAGCTCACATATATGTAATGACATACAAGGGCTAAGGAATAGAAGAAGACTCGTCAAGGGAGAAGCGAATTTGCGAGTTGGAAATGGAGCAAAGATTGTTGCTATTGCCATCGGGACATATTTGCTAAAGCTCCCTACTGGACTTGTCTTAGAATTTGATAGTTGTTATTTTGTTCCTTCATTAATAAAGAACATTGTATCTATTTCATGCTTGAATGATATGGGTTACCATTTAACTTTTAGTAACAATTGTTGTTACATAACTTTAAATGGTGTTCTTTGTGGGAGCGGAACATTATGCAATGGTATCTACACGTTAGATTTATCCGGTGACATTTTCAAAATCGAAGTTAGCAACAAACGTGCTCAAATAGATAATCAAATAGACTCCTATACGTGGCATTGTCGTCTTGGCCATGTAAGTAAGAAACGCATGACCAAATTACACCGATGTGGAATTCTAGAATAATTTGAACCCGGTTCATTTGATACATTCGAATCATGCTTAAAAGGCAAGATGGCCAAATTACCCTTTTCCGAAAAAGGTAAACCAGTGGGAGAATTACTTGGTCTAATACATACTGATGTATGTGTTAGTGATATGAGAGAAGTGTCCTAAGGCAATCGTCTTATGATTGTAAACATTTATTTTAATAAATGATAATTCACTATTTGAGTATACATGTTTGTGTATTTGATTGGGATCTTAAACTCATCTACTGAATGTCCGCAATACAATTCACAGCATAAGAGAATTTATGATGGGATCACAACTAGTGATTATCTCTACATGTGCAATTGTGAAGTATTGAAATTATCCCTAGTCGATGAATTGATAAAAACGGGCATTATCAATTCTGTTGAGACTAGCATGGGTTATTCTCTAATCAGCTGATTCTCACTGGCTGGTGACATTGGGATGTCCGGAGATAAACATGGATGCTAGTTTAGGGAACTAGTTCATTGGAGTGACTAGCTGTAAAACTTCATATGGTAATCTACATAGATTTGTCAATGAAGTTCTTACTGCAGCTTAAGTGCGATGTTTCTTTGACTTGCAGTGTTCAAGTCATCTTGGTCATGGAGACTTATACTTTAACATCTTAAGCAAGCATCTCCAAGGAGGTGTGGACCCAGGATGATTGGGTATAAGCCGAAGTGCCCGAAGATGTTTGAACAGCCTACAAAGGATTCACCACTCCTTGCGAGGAGATGTATACCTAGGCCTATCATCGGATTGTTACTCAAAGCCTCTTGCTAGAGCATATCATGTTTAGAGTCCGAGTCTCTTAAATACATGAGAGTAATTAGAAATCTAAAGGACGAGAAAGACACTACTTGGGCTAGGTGTGACATAGTCTGCCTATTGGGGACTGACACACATAGACCGTGTCCTGAACCAAGTGGGTATAAGATGGTGAAGGGAATGAGGCACGATTCATTAGAGCTGCTGAAGGGTTTCAGAATAATTTTTGAGGTCAACCGTTGATCATTCGAATAATTGGGGGTCTTGATGTACTACTAGGTGTCACTCATGATCGTTCTATAATTAGTTGATTATAGACTGACAACATAAATCGAAAGCCTATTTAGTCACACGCACTACGAGTAATCCGAGGGATTTAAAATGAGTTGAAAATTAAATTTTCCGATCAAGAGAAATAAGTCGAATCTGAGTTAATCAGAGGCGCAACGGAAGCTAAAAATGTCTAAGTCTTTTGAAGGCTTATTGGGCGAATTAAATGAGTTTAATTCGCGATGGGATCGGCTTGGTTTGCCGACCAAAGAGGGTGTCTACCCTCTTGGTTTGGCCGGCCATTAAAAGGGGATAAACCAATTTAATTGGTTTAATTAATAAAATAAATCTAGCGTGATTTGTTTTATAAATTATGGATAAATAAATTGATATATAAAGAAATTTATATGAAGAGATTTATAAAGAAATTTATAGAAATTTATTCTTTTTATGGAAATTAAAATGAACCATGAATTGGTTTAATTTTAATTTGTAAAATCAATTATGAATTGATTTATCCATGATAAGAAAATTTTATACAAATTTTATTCCATAAATAAAAAGAGAGAAGTATTTGTTTTATTATAAAATTAGTTATAATAAAACTTGGTTTAAACGGAATAATTCATAAGAGAATTTATAGGATAAATTTGTTATGAAAATTCCGTTAAGAGGGAGACTTGGCAAGGGAGATGCTACTATATAAAGGAACCAAAGGCAAGCCCTTAATTCCAATTGAGTAATCAAGAGATTAGTAGCTTCCTCTCTCTCTCTCTCTTATTCTCTTCTCCCTCTCTTCCCCTTAGGGCCGACGCCCTCCTTGAGAGCTAGGGCCGACGCCCTCCTTGAGAGCTAGGGCCGGCGCACCTCACACTTGCCGTGAGCCATCAACACGAAGGAGAAGCCAACCAAGAAGAAGAAGAAGCGGATCACATCTCCTTCCTTCCCGGAATTTAGATTCCGATTCTTGGTGGTTAATTTCCTTTCTTCTTTCTTGATCTTCTAGTTGTGCCTTTAAAGAATCTAGTAGTTCTCGTCGGCACAAAACTCGTGACTTTGCGAAGTCATCCCGAAGAGAACTCGGCGTGGACGCGAATAGAGGTGGAGCTTCCAAGGGACGCTACGGTTGGATCTCGTCCCTTACTTCGAGTTACGAGAGGTACTTAGTAAATTAGTTTACTTTTCTGCAAAGTTTTAATTTATGATTATGTCCACACATCATAAGGTTGCATGCTAGATACGTGGTTAAAATAATTTAGGAAATTATTTTATGCTAATTCTTCCGCTGCACGTAAAAATTTAAAATTTTGCGAAAAACTTTCTCGTCCCGTATCCTTGTCAACATGCACCCGGTCCCAACAGTGGTATCAGAGCCGGTTAGTGTTCGACATAACCATATAATTGTTTTGCGGAAAACTTTGTCATGATCTCAATTTTGGAAAAATTTTCAATTATGGAAACTTTCCAATTATAATAAATTTTAGATTTAGGAATTTCTAAGTTTGGAAATCCTCATGAAATTTCGCAAACTTTTGAAATTTTCTAGTTTATGAAATTTTATAATAATTGTAAAAACTTCCCATCTTTGGAAATTTTCCAATTTTGGAAATTTTTCTATTTTAGAAATTTTCCAATTTTGGAAATATGTAAGTTTTCTTTGTACCGGAAACTTACAATTATTCTGAAAACCTATTATGAAATCTCGCAATTTTGGGCACTTTCTTTCAAGAAAGTCTAGACAAATTTATGGACAATTAATTAACAATTAAATTTGAATTGGGTTTTAAATTATCAACAAAATTCTTTATTTTGGATTGAGCCTCGGGGAGCTGTCCAATTTAAAGTTAGTTGTTGTAATTTAATTTCCCAATTTTAAATGAAATTGTCATGTTTAATTTGGTTACGCTTCCGAAGCGGACCAAATTGAATTTACGACAAATTTCTTTTCTTTGGGTATCTGAGCCTCGGGGAGCCACCCTTAGAAAATAATTTGTTGTAATTAATTAAATCCATGAATAAAATATGATTTAAGAGGTGATGCTCTTACATATTGTTGTCTCCAAAATTAATTAGGAAAATGGTTTCCTATAGAGTTTTCTTAAATGAGATTTTCATGAAAATAATATGTGGTTGAATTAAGGGAATTGTCTCTTAATTTAATAAGGTTTGATTTAGAGAAATCAAAGTCTTAAACATATTATTTCCAAAATTGATTATGACAATTTAGGAAATTATTTCCCAAAACAATTCCTTCAATAAAGTATGAAATTAGAATTAGGAAATCTGGTTCCTAATTCAATCAATGAGACTGGATAAATTAAGTCACATACATACTTTATTAAGGAAATCGTTAGTCATGACATAATGTCATGAATGTGCTTTGAAAGGAAAGGATGAGACCCAAAACCCCTTAAAAAATATTAAGGCCAACACCTTCCATTAATATGGTTAGAATCGGAGTTTTGTTTCTCGTTTGGGTTGATGGACACATCCATGCCCGGCATGAACCTCAACATGTTCAAACCATGGAATTAGTTTATGAATAATATAGTTAGAGTCAGAGGTCAATCCTTAGTTTTGGTTGTTGGACACATCCAAGCCTGACTAAACGGTTGAATGAGCCCCAACCATATTAAAACTATTTCTTTATTAATGGGTCAGCCTTAAGCTTGGAGCATCGATTTGTTGTGCCACAGCCAAGGTCGATGTAAAGAGAGGTGCAGTTGGGTGCTATGTATATTGTTGCATACTTGTTAATGAGTTAACAACCCAATGATTTATGCAAACATTCAATTAGTTGATAGCATAAAGTGATAGTTACATATATGTGATGTGTAATCGGTATAATTACCTACCTTCATAGCTAAGAATAACTTGATGGCCACAGCCATGGTTGTTCTTATCTATGGTTGGATATCAACCTATTTGGAGATGCTCCTACAATCTCCCGAATTGATAAAAAGGGTTATTCAATTTGAAAAATAAATAGGATTTTAATTAATGTATATTGATACATTCTTTATCATTCTTCTCACATAAGCTCAATTTGTATTTCTAGGTTAATCACTCGATCATGTCTTCTCTGAATTTGCGTTCCATTTTGGACACCAATAAACTAACTGGGCTAAACTTCATGGACTGGCTTCGAAACCTGAGGATAGTCCTCAAGGCCGAGAAGCTTGCTTATGTCATTGAAGATCAACTTCCCAACCGTCCTCCAGAGGGTGCAACTCCAGACCAGTTAGTGGCCTATCAGAAACATGTGACTCATTCTGAACTTGCGAGTTGCATTATGCTAGCCTCTATGGTACCTGAGCTGCAAAGCAGCATGAGCATATGGATGCTTATACCATCATCTTCCATCTTCATGAGTTGTTTGAAGAGCAGGCGAGATCCGAAAGGTTCGAAGTCTCCAGACTCCTCTTCACCACTAAGATGCAGGAAGGCACTTCTGCCTCGCAGTTTGTGTTAAAGATGTTGGGGTACATTGAGCGACTGAGACACACTCGGTTTGCAATGGATCATGAACTAAGTATTGACTTAATTCTGAATTGTTTGCCCAAAAGTTATTCACAATTTGTGATGAACATATCGGACATGAACAAACTGGAGACCACCATTCCCGAGTTGCTCAACCTGCTGAAGACTGTAGACCTTCTGTAAAGCAGGATCAAAAGATGGTTCTGTTAGTTGGTTCCTCGAAGAAAGGTTCTAAGAGGAAGCCAAAGACAGAATAAAGGAAAGAAGAAAAAGGCCAAAAAGACTGAAAAGAAACCAAAAGGACTTGCCATCATTGTGGGCAAGGAGGGGTCACTGGCGAAGAAACTGCAAGGTTTATCTTGAGCCCTTGAAGAATA
>JAGFNQ010005709.1:44662-94512 GCA_024364735.1 Boesenbergia rotunda
TTAATAAATGATAATTCACTATTTGAGTATACATGTTTGTGTATTTGATTGGGATCTTAAACTCATCTACTGAATGTCCGCAATACAATTCACAGCATAAGAGAATTTGTGATGGGATCACAACTAGTGATTATCTCTACATGTGCAATTGTGAAGTATTGAAATTATCCTAGTCGATGAATTGATAAAAACGGGACACTATCAATTCTGTTGAGACTAGCATGGGTTATTCTCTAATCAGCTGATTCTCACTGGCTGGTGACATTGGGATGTCCGGAGATAAACATGGATGCTAGTTAAGGGAACTAGTTCATTGGAGTGACTAGCTGTAAAACTTCATATGGTAATCTATATAGATATGTCAATGAAGTTCTTACTGCAGCTTAAGTGCGATGTTCCTTTGACTTGCGGTGTTCAAGTCATCTTGGTCATGGAGACTTATACTTTAACATCTTAAGCAAGCATCTCCAAGGAGGTGTGGACCAGGATGATTGGGTATAAGCCGAAGTGCCCGAAGATGTTTGAACAGCCTACAAAGGATTCACCACTCCTTGCGAGGAGATGTATACCCAGGCCTATCGTCGGATTGTTACTCAAAGCCTCTGGCCAGAGCATATCATGTTTAGAGTGCGAGTCTCTTAAATACATGAGAGTAATTAGAAATCCAAAGGACGAGAAAGACACTACTTGGGCTAGGTGTGACGTAGTCAGTCTAGTGGGGACTGACACAAACAGACCATGTCCTGAACCAAGTGGGTATAAGATGGTGAAGGGAATGGGGCACGATTCATTAGAGCTGCTGAAGGGTTTCAGAATATTTTGAGGTCAACCGTTGATCTTTCGATTAATTGGGGGTCATGATGTACTACTAGGTGCACTCATGATCGTTCTATAATTAGTTGATTATAGACGGCCAACATAAATCGAAAGCCTATTTAGTCACACGCACTACGAGTAATCCGAGGGATTTAAAACGAGTTGAAAATTAATTTTCCGATCAAGAGAAATAAGTCGAATCTGAGTTATCAGAGGCGCAACGGAAGCTAAAAATGGCTAAGTCTTTTGAAGGCTTATTGGGCGAATTAAATGAGTTTAATTCGCGATGGGATCGGCTTGGTTTGGCCGGCCAAAGAGGGTGTCCACCCTCTTGGTTTGGCCGGCCATTAAAAAGGGGAATAAACCAATTTAATTGGTTTAATTAATAAAATAAATCTAGCGCGATTTGTTTTATAAATTATGGATAAATAAATTGATATATAAAGAAATTTATATAAAGAGATTTATAAAGAAATTTATAGAAATTTATTCTTTTTATGGAAATTAAAATGAACCATGAATTGGTTTAATTTTAATTTATAAAATCAATTATGAATTGATTTATCCATGATAAGAAAATTTTATACAAATTTTATTCCATAATTAAAAGAGAGAAGTATTTGTTTTATTATAAAATTAGTTATAATAAAACTTGGTTTAAACGGAATAATTCATAAGAGAATTTATAGGATAAATTTGTTATGAAAATTCCGTTAAGAGGGAGACTTGGCAAGGGAGATGCTACTATATAAAGGAACCAAAGGCAAGCCCTTAATTCCAATTGAGTAATCAAGAGATTAGTAGCTTCCTCTCTCTCTCTCTCTTATTCTCTTCTCCCTCTCTTCCCCTTAGGGCCGGCGCCCTCCTTGAGAGCTAGGGCCGCCCTCCTTGAGAGCTAGGGCCGGCGCACCTCACACTTGCCGTGAGCCATCAACACGAAGGAGAAGCCAACCAAGAAGAAGAAGAAGCGGATCACATCTCCTTCCTTCCCGGAATTTAGATTCCGATTCTTGGTGGTTAGTTTCCTTTCTTCTTTCTTGATCTTCTAGTTGTGCCTTTAGAGAATCTAGTAGTTCTCGTCGGCACAAAACTCGTGACTTTGCGAAGTCATCCCGAAGAGAACTCGGCGTGGACGCGAATAGAGGCGGAGCTTCCAAGGGACGCTACGGTTGGATCTCGTCCCTTACTTCGAGTTACGAGAGGTACTTAGTAAATTAGTTTACTTTTCCGCAAAGTTTTAATTTATGATTATGTCCACACATCATAAGGTTGCATGCTAGATACGTGGTTAAAATAATTTAGGAAATTATTTTATGCTAATTCTTCCGCTGCACGTAAAAATTTAAAATTTTACGAACCCGTATCCTTGTCAACATGCACCCGGTCCCAACAGTGGTATCAGAGCCGGTTAGTGTTCGACATAACATATAATTGTTTTGCGGAAAACTTTGTCATGATCTCAATTTTGGAAAAATTTTCAATTATGGAAACTTTCCAATTATAATAAATTTTAGATTTAGGAATTTCTAAGTTTGGAAATCCTCATGAAATTTCGCAAACTTTTGAAATTTTCTAGTTTATGAAATTTTATAATAATTGTGAAAACTTCCCATCTTTGGAAATTTCCAATTTTGGAAATTTTTCTATTTTAGAAATTTTCCAATTTTGGAAATATGTAAGTTTTCTTTGTACCGGAAACTTACAATTATTCTGAAAACCTATTATGAAATCTCGCAATTTTGGGCACTTTCTTTCAAGAAAGTCTAGACAAATTTATGGACAATTAATTAACAATTAAATTTGAATTGGTTTTAAATTATCAACAAAATTCTTTATTTTGGATTGAGCCTCGGGAGCCGTCCAATTTAAAGTTAGTTGTTGTAATTTAATTTCCCAATTTTAAATGAAATTGTCATGTTTAATTTGGTTACGCTTCCGAAGCGGACCAAATTGAATTTACGACAAATTCTTTTCTTTGGGTATCTGAGCCTCGGGGAGCCACCCTTAGAAAAAATTTGTTGTAATTAATTAAATCCATGAATAAAATATGATTTAAGAGGTGATGCTCTTACATATTGTTGTCTCCAAAATTAATTAGGAAAATGGTTTCCTATAGAGTTTTCTTAAATGAGATTTTCATGAAAATAATATGTGGTTGAATTAAGGAATTGTCTCTTAATTTAATAAGATTTGATTTAGAGAAATCAAAGTCTTAAACATATTATTTCCAAAATTGATTATGACAATTTAGGAAATTGTTTCCCAAAACAATTCCTTAATAAAGTATGAAATTAGAATTAGGAAATCGGTTCCTAATTCAATCAATGAGACTTGATAAATTAAGTCACATACATACTTTATTAAGGAAATCGTTAGTCATGACATAATGTCATGAATGTGCTTTGAAAGGAAAGGATGAGACCCAAAACCCCTTAAAAAATATTAAGGCCAACACCTTCCATTAATATGGTTAGAATCGGAGTTTTGTTTCTCGTTTGGGTTGATGGACACATCCATGCCCGGCATGAACCTCAACATGTTCAAACCATGGAATTAGTTTATGAATAATATAGTTAGAGTCAGAGGTCAATCCTTAGTTTTGGTTGTTGGACACATCCAAGCCTGACTAAACGGTTGAATGAGCCCCAACCATATTAAAACTATTTCTTTATTAATGGGTCAGCCTTAAGCTTGGAGCATCGATTTGTTGTGCCACAGCCAAGGTCGATGTAAAGAGAGGTGCAGTTGGGTGCTATGTATATTGTTACATACTTGTTAATGAGTTAACAACCCAATGATTTATGCAAACATTCAATTAGTTGATAGCATAAAGTGATAGTTACATATATGTGATGTGTAATCGGTATAATTACCTACCTTCATAGCTAAGAATAACTTGATGGCCACAGCCATGGTTGTTCTTATCTATGGTTGGATATCAACCTATTTGGAGATGCTCCTACAATTTCCCGAATTGATAAAAAGGGTTATTCAATTTGAAAAATAAATAGGATTTTTAATTAATGTATATTGATACATTCTTTATCATTCTTCTCACATAAGCTCAATTTGTATTTCTAGGTTAATCACTCGATCATGTCTTCTCTGAATTTGCGTTCCATTTTGGACACCAATAAACTGACTGGGTCAAACTTCATGGACTGGCTTAGAAACCTGAGGATAGTCCTCAAGGTAGAGAAGCTTGCCTATGTCATTGAAGATCAACTTCCCAACCGTCCTCCAGAGGGTGCAACTCCAGACCAGTTAGTGGCCTATCAGAAATATGTGACCAATTCTGAACTTGCGAGTTGCATTATGCTAGCCTCTATGGTACCTGAGCTGCAAAAGCAGCATGAGCATATGGATGCTTATACCATCATCTTCCATCTTCATGAGTTGTTTGAAGAGCAGGCGAGATCCGAAAGGTTCGAAGTCTCCAGACTCCTCTTCACCACTAAGATGCAGGAAGGCACTTCTGCCTCGCAGTTTGTGTTAATGATGTTGGGGTACATTGAGCGACTGAGCACACTCGGTTTTGCAATGGATCATGAACTAAGTATTGACTTAATTCTGAATTGTTTGCCCAAAAGTTATTCACAATTTGTGATGAACAATCGGATGAACAAACTGGAGACCACCATTCCCGAGTTGCTCAACCTACTGAAGACTGTAGAGCCTTCTGTAAAGCAGGATCAAAAGATGGTTCTGTTAGTTGGTTCCTCGAAGAAAGGTTCTAAGAGGAAGGCTAAAGGACAGAATAAAGGAAAGAAGAAAAAGGCCAAAAAGACTGAAAAGAAACCAAAAGGCACTTGTCATCATTGTGGCAAGGAGGGTCACTGGCGAAGAAACTGCAAGGTTTATCTTGAGCCCTTGAAGAATAAGGCATCCGATGCCCTATCCTCTTCAGGTAACTTCGTTATTGAATGTCACTTTATTTCCTCAAATACCTGGGTACTTGATACTGGGTGTAGCTCACATATATGTAATGACATACAGGGGCTAAGGAATAGAAGAAGACTCGTCAAAGGAGAAGCGAATTTGCGAGTTGGAAATGGAGCAAAGATTGCTGCTGTTGCCATCGGAACATATTTGCTAAAAGCTCCCCACTGGACGTGTCTTAGAATTGGATAATTGTTATTTTGTTCCTTCGTTAATAAAGAACATTGTATCTATTTCATGTTTGAATGAAAAGGGTTATCATTTAACTTTTAGTAACAATTGTTGTTACATAACTTTAAATGACGTTCTTTATGGGAATGGAACTTTGTGCAATGGTATCTACACGTTAGATTTATTCAGTGACGTTTTCAATATCGAAGTTAGAAACAAACGTGCTCGAATAGATAATCGAATAGACTCCTACACTTGGCATTGCCGTCTTGGCCATGTAAGTAAGAAACGCATGACCGAATTACACCGATGTGGAATTCTGGAATCATTTGAACCCGGTTCATTTGATACATGCGAATCATGCTTAAAAGGCAAGATGACCAAATTACCCTTTTCTGGAAAAGGTAATCCAGTGGGAGAATTGCTTGGACTAATACATACTGATGTATGTGGACCAATGTCAACTCTTGCACAAGGAGGCTATAGCTACTTCATCACCTTTATCGATGATCACTCACGATTCGGGTATGTGTTCTTGATGAAACACAAATCTGAAGCTTTTGAGAAATTCAAAGAGTTCAGAAATGAAGTAGAGAAACAGCTTGGCAAAAGTATTAAGATACTTCGATCCGATCGGGGTGGTGAATACTTGAGTCAAGAGTTTCAAGATTATCTTAGGGACAATGGGATATTGTCCCAATGGACTCCGCCATATACACCACAGCATAATGGTGTATCTGAGAGGCGCAACCGAACCTTGATAGACATGGTTAGGTCTATGATGAATCATGCAACTCTTCCAAAATCCTTTTGGGGCTATGCACTTAAGACAGCTGTTTACTTGCTAAACAGAGTCCCGACCAAGGTAGTCTCTACTATTCTATATGAGACATGGAATAGTAAGAAACCCCACTTAACTCACCTTAAGATATGGGGTTGTCCTGCTTATGTGAAGCGGACTGTATCAGACAAATTGGATGCTAAGTCTGATAAATGTCTATTTATTGGATACCCTAAGGAAACGAAGGGTTACCAATTCTATCATCCCTTGGAACAAAAGGTGTTTGTTTCAAGGCATGCTGTATTTCTGGGAAAGGAATTCCTTTTACATGAAAACAGTGGGAGTGACATTGAACTTGAAGAAGTTCAAGAAACTCCAATAGACATTACAGAGACACCTAGTCTAGACCCACAACCAATACCTCATAATGATGAGCTATCAGTTGAACCTAAAACAACACCACCTCTTCGTAGGTCTGATGGGACACGTAATACTCAAGAGAGATACGGATTTCTCATAAGTGAATCGAACGACGTGTTACTCATAAGCGATGACGAACCTATCAGTTATGAAGATGTTCTGAAAAATTCAGAAAGGGACAAATGGCTTGAAGCCATGAAGTCGGAAATGGATTCCATGTACGAAAACCAAGTACGGGACTTGGGTAACCCACCTGAAGGGATTAAGCCCATAGGGTGCATGTGGGTTTTCAAGAAGAAAACCGACATGGAAGGTAATGTTGTTACCTTTAAAGCTAGACTAGTGGCAAAAGGATATCGTCAGAAACAAGGAATTGATTATGACGAAACCTATTCGCCAGTAGCTATGCTTAAATCCATTCGGATGCTCCTAGCCATAGCAGCTCATTATGATAATGAGATATGACAAATGGATGTGAAAACAGCTTTCCTCAATGGAAACCTGCTTGAGGATGTATACATGATACAACCTGAAGGTTTCACATCGGTTGATAAAACCAAAGTGTGCAAGCTTCGACGATCCATATATGGACTGAAGCAAGCATCTAGGAGCTGGAACATCCGTTTTGATGAGACAATCAAAGAGTTTGATTTCTCACAAAATCCTGACGAACCTTGTGTGTACAAGAAGGTTAGTGGGAGTGCAGTCGTATTCCTAGTATTATATGTCGATGACATCTTACTTATAGGAAACGATATATCAGTCTTACAGACAGTTAAAATTTGGTTGTCCAAAACTTTCTCCATGAAAGACCTGGGAGAAGCAACCTATATCCTTGGGATTAGAATCTATAGAGATAGATCAAAACGGTTGCTTGGTCTTTCGCAGTCTACATATATAGACCGAGTGCTAAAAAGGTTTAGCATGTCGGAATCCAAGAAAGGTTACCTTCCCATCAGGCATGGGATCAACCTTTCAAAGTCTATGTGTCCGCGCACAGAAGACGAGAGGATTTGCATGAATAAGATTCCTTATGCATCCGCGATAGGATCTATCATGTATGCTATGTTGAGTACTAGGCCCGATGTATCGTATGCTCTGAGTGTCACAAGCAGATACCAGTCAGATCCAGGAATGGATCATTGGGCGGCTGTCAAGACAATCCTTAAGTACTTAAGAAGAACTAAGGATGTGTTCCTAATATATGGAGAAGGAGATATGGTAATACGTGGGTATATAGATGCTAGTTTCCAGACAGATAAGCATGACTCCAAATCTCAGTTTGGATACGTATTTACTTTGAATGGAGGCGCAATAAGTTGGAGGAGTTCCAAACAAGACACCGTAGCGGATTCTACCACGGAAGCGGAATATATCGCAGCTTTGGAAGCAGCAAAGGAAGCAGTCTGGATCAAGAAGTTCATCTCCGAACTTGGTGTGGTTCCAACCATTGATGAAGCAGTGCCGGTCTACTGTGACAACAATGGAGCTATTGCACAAGCAAAGGAACCAAGGTCTCATCAGCGATCCAAACACGTGCTTCGCCGCTATCATCTGATCAGAGAGAGTATAAGTAGGAATAATATACAAATTAAGAAAATTCCCACTGAAAGGAATTTAGCGGATCCTTTAACTAAGGCCTTGCCTCAGAGCAAGTTTGAGGGTCATGTTAGAGCCTGTGGTATTGGATACCGTAGCGATTGGCATTAGGCCAAGTGGGAGTTTGTTAATAATATGAGAGAAGTGTCCTAAGGCAATCGCCTTATGATTGTAAACATTTATTTTAATAAATGAAAATTCACTATTTAAGTATACATATTTGTGTATTTGATTTGGATCTTAGACTCATCTACTGAATGTCCGTAACACAATTCACAGCATGAGAGAATTTGTGATGGAATCACAAGTAGTGATTATCTCTACATGTGCAATTGTGAAGTATTGAAATTGTCCCTAGTCGATGAATTGATAAATACGGACACTATCAACTCTGTTGAGACTAGCATGGGTTATTCTCTAATCAGCTGATTCTCACTGGCTGGTGACATTGGGATGTCCGGAGATAAACATGGATGCTAGTTAAGGGAACTAGTTCATTGGAGTGACTGGCTGTAAAACTTCACATGGTAGTCTATATATAGACATGTTAGTGAAGTTCTTACTACAGCTTAAGTGCGATGTTCCTTTGACTTGCGGTGTTCAAGTCATCTTGGTCATGGAGACTTATACTTTAACATCTTAAGCAAGCATCTCCAAGGAGGTGTGGACCCAGGATGGTTGGGTATAAGCCGAAGTGCCCGAAGATATTTGAACAGCCTACAAAGGATTCACCACTCCTTGGGAGGAGATGTATACCCAAGGCCTATCGTCGGATTGTTACTCAAAGCCTCTGGCCAGAGCATGACATGTTTATAGTATGAGTCTCTTAAATACATGAGAGTAATTAGAATCCGTTGGACGAGAAAGACACTACTTGGGCTAGGTGTGACATAGTCTGCCTAGTGGGGACTGACACACATAGACCGTGTCCTGAACCAAGTGGGTATAAGATGGTGAAGGGAATGAGGCACGATTCATTAGAGCTGCTGAAGGGTTTCAGAATAATTTTTAGGTCAACCGTTGATCATTCGAATAATTGGGGGTTATGATGTACTACTAGGTGCCACTCATGATCGTTCTATAATTAGTTGATTATAGACGGCCAACATAAATCGAAAGCCTATTTAGTCACACGCACTACGAGTAATCCGAGGGATTTAAAATGAGTTGAAAATTAGATTTTCCAATCAAGAGAAATAAGTCGAATCTGAGTTAATCAGAGGCGCAACGGAAACTTAAAATGACTAAGTCTTTTTAAGGCTTATTGGGCGAATTAAATGAGTTTAATTCGTGATCGGTTCGGCTCGGTTTGGCCAGCCAAAGAGGGTGCCAAACCCCTTTGTTTTGGCTGGCCATTAAAAGGGGAGAAAACCAATTTATTTGGTTTAATTAATAAAATAAATCTAGCGCGATTTGTTTTATAAATTATGGATAAATAAATTTGTATAAAGAAATTTATATAAATAAATTTATAGAAATTTATTCTTTTTTATGGAAATTAAAATGATCCATGGAATGGTTTATTTTAATTTTATAAAATCAATTATGAATTGATTTTTCCATAATAAGAAAATTTATAAATTTCTTATAAAATTTATTCCATAATAAAAGGAGAGAAGGTTTTTGTTTTATTATAAAATTAGTTATAATAAAACTTGGCTTAAACGGAATAAATAATAAGAAAATTTATAGGATAAATTTCTTATAAAAATTCCGTTAAAGGGGAGACTTGGCAAGGGAGAGGCTACTATATAAAGGAACCAAGGCAAGGCTTTAATTCTTTAAGCAATAGAGTAATCAAGAGATTAACTCTCTCCCTCTCTCTCTCTAACTCTCTCTCTCTCTAGGGCCGGCGCCCTTCTCTCTCTAGGGCCGGCTCTCTCTCCTCCCCTAGGGCCGGCGCACATCCCAAGGGTGGCCATGAGTTTCTTCCACCAAGTTCGTGCCGAAGAAGAAGAAGAAGCGGATCGCGACTCCTTCCTTCCTTTCCCGGAATTTTGATTCCGTTAACTTGGTGGTTAGTTTCCTTTCTTCTCTCTTGATCTTCTAGTTGTGCCTTTAGAGAATCTAGTAGTTCTCGTCGGCACAAAACTCGTGGCTTTGCGAAGTCATCCCGAAGAGAACTCGGCGTGGACGCGAATAGAGGCGGAGCTTCCAAGGGACGCTACGGTTGGATCTCGTCCCTTACTTCGAGTTACGAGAGGTACAAAGTAAATTAGTTTACTTTTTCGCAAAGTTTTAATTAATGATCATGTCCACACATCATAAGGTTGCATGCTAGATACGTGGTTAAAATAATTTAGGAAATTATTTTATGCTAATTCTTCCGCTGCACGTAAAAATTTAAAATTTTACGAAGCCGTATCCTTGTCAACATGCACCCGGTCCCAACACCGACGTCCCAGGCGCCCCCAGGAGCACTATATAAGGGGCTTCGACCCCTCTGCTTCAAACACAACTGCTGAAAGTGATTCTGAGCATTCTGACCGATGACAACACGCTAAAGACGAGGCTCTACGACCGGGAGGCTCCAGGAGGAAGTGCGCGGCACTTCGAAGGTCCAGATCGGCCGAGTTTCAAACCCTAGTTGTTCGGTTTGCATTTAATATTTGCTATACTTTTGATTGTACTTCTACATTGTAAGACGGGTTTTCTCCACCTCCGGAAATTCTGGAAAGGAGACCAATAGTGGACTCACGTCGAGTACATAGGCCTTGGACGTACTGACCCTGGGGGGTTGGGAACCAAGTAAATAAATCCCGCTGTGTCCTTGTGTTTTTTCTATTTTATTTTCCGCTGCACTAATACCCTGAGTCCAGTACAAACGAAAGTTTTACGAAGATTTTAACAGTGAATATTCACCCCCCCCCTCTGTCAATGGCACCGATCCTACAATTGGTATCAGAGCTAGGCCACTCTTCACCGGACTAACCGTCGACGGAGCAACGATGCCAGGAGTTGTGGGGGAGCCTAGGGGTGAATCAGGTACATTTTAATTTTAAATGTCAAATTTTAAATTCCATATTATATGCTTCAGTTGCAGGGAGAGAGGGCACTATAAAATCAGTGCCCTACTCATATGACTCGGTCTACACCACCGGCGGCAAAGTGGGCACCAGCGGCAGGAGTCCAGAAAAACAAGGATCATGTACGATGCTTCAAATGTGAGAAATTCGGGCACTACAAAAACCAATGTCCGACAATGATACGTAAAATTTACGTTCCGAAATGTTTCAAAATTTCTGCACTAGCTTATGTAAATAATGTAGACAATTTTTCTGAAAAAGTAGAAATATTACATAGTCAAATAGATATCTTGCATAATCAGTTAGAAAAAGTAAATAATTCTAAAATATCAAAAATCAATATTTTAATCCTTAATGTTAACTCAATAATTTTCAAAGTTAATTCTGAAATTAATTCTGGAATTAATCTGAATTTTA
Source organism: Boesenbergia rotunda (assembly GCA_024364735.1). Taxonomy (NCBI): domain Eukaryota; kingdom Viridiplantae; phylum Streptophyta; class Magnoliopsida; order Zingiberales; family Zingiberaceae; genus Boesenbergia; species Boesenbergia rotunda. The sequence continues at coordinate 55,832 of JAGFNQ010005709.1, forward strand.
ATTCGGATAATTCTGAATTCCAATTCGAAAATCCTAAAGTTAATCCCGAATTAAAATTTGAAAATCCTAAGGATTATTCTAAATTTGAAAATCCTTTAGATAATTATGAATTCAAATTTGAAAATCCGTTGTATAACTCTGAATTCGAAATTGAAAATCCTAAGGATAATTCAGAAATTAATTCTGAAAATATTATTTCTGAGGATAATTCTAGAAATAAAATTCTTCTAGATAACAACTTAATTATAGATAATCTTAAAAATTATTACAAAACTTTAACTAGTGGACCAAATTACTCCTCCTACTTTGAGGATATTAAAAGATGTAATTTTGAGGATGAAGAGGATATAGAACTATCTAAGATAAAGGTCATAGTTAACAAAGTTTACAAAGGTTCAAATAAATCCGAATTGATAGAAAAATTTGAAATGATAGATAATGGTGAAGCAGAAATTTTCGAAATAATGAAAATGATGAACTTAAACCCACAACTATTAATTAATCATTTCAACCATAATTATTCAAATCATAATTAACTGAAAATCAAACATAATTCAAATTAAATCCTAATTAAATTAAATTCAAATTAATTCAAATTAAAACCAAATTAAAATCAAACTTAATTCAAATTAAATCCTAATTAAATTAAATTTAAATTAATTTAAATTAATCCTAATTAAATTAATTCAAATTAAATACTAATTAAATTAAATTCAAATTAATTCAAATAAAATCCTAATTCAATACAAATTAATTCAAATTAAAACTAAATTAAATTCAAATTAATTCAAATTAAATCCTAATTAAATTAAATTCAAATTAAATTTAAATTAAATCCTAATTAAATTAAATTCAAATTAAATCCTAATTAAATTAAATTCAAATTAAATTCAAGTTAAATCCTAATATTAATTAATTCAAACTTAAATTAATTCAATTAAATCTAATAATTCAACCTAAATTAATTCAATTTAATATAAATTAATTCAAACATAAATTAATCCAATTAAATCTAATTAATTCAAACATAAAATAATTCAATTAAATATTATTAATTCAAACTTAAATTTATTCAATTAAATCTAATTAATTCAAATGTAAATTAATTCAATTTAATATAAATTAATTCAAACTTAAATTAATTCAATTAAATATAATTAATTTAAACTTAAATTAATTCAATTAAATCTAATTAATTCAAACTTAAATTAATTCAATTAAATCTTAATTAATTCAAACTTAAATGAATTCAATTAAATCTTAACTAATTCAATTTAATTAATTTCTAACTAATTCAAGTTCAATTAATTCTTAATTAACTTGAATCCAACTAAATCTTAAATAACATAAACTCGAACTAAAATAAAATTTTACCCAACCCGCAACAATTAATTTGATAAAAATTAAATGTGTCAACGTGGGGTGACATATTCGTCGGTTCACATGACATGTATCAAATCGGGAATTTAATACTTCTTTAGAAACGTAACTAAAATGCTTTGGACTTGTTTGAATCATGCAGTAATGCCATAGACATGCATCTGTTATTTTCTTTTAAATATATGACATGTCATTCATATTTAATTTTATGCATAAATTAGAACGGTTATAGGAAAAAGAATAATTGAAACTTAATCAACCTAGTATTGGGAGGAGGTGAGATGATAGTACGTTAGGGAAACTTTTTTGGTGGAACTAGCCGAAGCTACCAATCCAAGACCCAAACTAGTTAGACCAAAATCTTTTAAGGAGTAACTTGAAGATGAATTTTCTATAAAAGGCTTTGTCAAGGAAAGGGTTGATGATCCAATAAGGCTACGGCCAAAGAAGACCTAGTGCCTCGCCAAGACCTGGAAGCCAATCACTGAAAATCAAATTCACTTTACTATGCTAATTTGAATCTAACATATATTTCAATTAAATCTTAGATTTAATAATAAATTAAGAAAAAAGATTCAAGCATCTCACAATGCACCCATAAGGCAACCATGCTTACTGTATTGATACATCTAAAATGGGTGAGATGTTAAGGAGCAATGAATTGAAAAATAGTTTTCAAAATAATTTTCAAAATTGCTAGAATATTTTTCTAAAATTATATTTTCAAAATAGTGCTTTAACATAATAATGTTTTATGGATTTCATGCTTGTCTGATTGAATATATATGATATGTTTTCAAAAATTATATCTTTTTAAACATTGTTTGACTCACACAATTAGACACAAGCCTCGTAGGACAACACTAAAGTTCCATAAGGCACTTAGATAGAGTCAAATGGTGTCGGGTACAGGGGGAGTGGTTTATTGTTTTTCAAAAATTATCCTTGAAAAACCACTGTCTTTTAAAATGGTTTTCGAAAACTGGGCTTTAAACACTATTACTTACATTTTTAGAAAACTATGTCTAATAAATTACCTTAATTTCAAAATATGCTTCAAAATTTCAAAATACATTCTAAGAGTGTGCTATGTCTTGTTTGATTTTGATAAACCCTAAAGACACAGAGGAAGGTCCACTTCATAATCTACAAGGACTCCTAGGATGTGTCAGATTTAGGGGGAGTCTGAGTGAAACTTCTAAAAAAGTTTTTTGTGTAATTAATTATTTTGAAATTATTAGATAATTCCTTTGATTTGAATCAAATCTTAAGACTCAGAGGATGAGTACTTGTGGTCAACAAGCTACCCAGGACTGGGTCAAGTTTAGGGGAAGGTCAAATTAAAAGAATTATTGAATATTTCGAATGTTTTCATGCGCGATATTGTCAAATCCTTTTTATCCTTTCAAAGACTATCATCTTAATAATTTTTCTTTAAAAATATTATTATTTTCAGAAATTCATCTGGTTTTAATCAATTTGAAATAATGTTTTTCTTGAGTTTGGAAAATCTTCCAGGACACTTAGGAAAATGCCCTTGTAGTCAACAAGGTTTCCTATGATTGTGTCAGACTGGAAGATAAACCAAGTCAAGTAAAATATTATGTCTTTAAAAATTCATGCATTTTCAAAATATACATATATATATTTTCAGAAATACTATCATTTCTTTTCCTATCAAAATTCTGTTCAGAAATAGTACCTACTTGATTTTAGAGAATTTTCCAGGACACTTAGGAAACTGTCCTTGTAGTCAACAAGGTTTCCTAGGATTGTGTCAAACTGGAAAAGGAACCATGTCAAGTACTTATACTTTTCAAAATTCATACGTTTTAAAGTACTTATGTTTTTCAAAAATGCTAATACATTTCTAAGTACCTATACTTTTCAAAAATGCATAATATTTTAAAAAAAATACTTAGATTGTCAAAAATTGCATGATATGTTTCAAAAGTACTTTGATTTTCCAAAAAGGCTCAATCTATTTTTTTTCAAAAAGTACTTGCATAAATCTCAAAAATTCATAATATTTTTTAAAGTACTTGCATGTTTCAAAATCATTTTTTAAAGTATTTATACCTTTCAAAGCTCATAGTATTCTTTTAAAAATATGGGTATTTTCTCAAAAAAAATAATATTGTTTAAGTTTTCCGAGTTCAAAATACTTAGTTTTATGCTATGCTTTCAAGAACTTATACTATGTATTTTCAAAATGAACCAAATATTCTCATTGTTGGCGCAAGTATTTCTGGTGATTTTTTTTTATGTATGACAAAGGGGGAGAGATACGCCTTAAGTTAGAATTTTTTTTTTCTTTTCTCTTACCAAAGGATCAATTAATCAAAATGGTGGGCACCGAAGACCTGCTCGGAAGGTGGGCACGAAGTCCTGGTCGAGGACTGGGCAAGAAGACCTGGCCAAAGGTTGGGCACCGAAGTCCTGGACTTAGGGTTTGGGCACGAAGTCTTGGTCCAAGGGACTGAGCAACTTAGCTGAGCGATGACTAAGGACAGAAGTGGAGACGGGTAAGGGTTCGAGCGTCTTGAGGTTCAGAATTATCGGAAGCTAAGTAAAAGTCCACCCGAAGGACCGGGTGGCAACCGTCGCCTAAGAGGAGTAGGTGAAAGGCGCATTCTCGAGGGTGGGAACATGCGTCGGTTCGACCTAGGGTTTCGTGGAGACTCAAAGTTAGAACCAAGACAGCTACTGCTGTAAAAACTAATGAATATTCTTGCCTTGTTTGTGTTGGTACTAACTTTCAATGCAGGGACCGAAGGAGTGTGTCTCTGTAGCTGACAACACCCCAAAGGAGAGGGGCAAGCAGCTGGGCTAGGTGCCCGGGAGGTCCCAGGCACCCAAGGTCAAAGCCAAATAAGCAGTTAAGCAAGAATCACTTCGAAATCATACTGGGTCAGGCGCCCTGAAGGTCCCAGGCGCCCTGGATATCCCGGGCGCCGTGGGTCAAAGCAAAAGTGTGATCAAAGCAAAATCAGCCATGAAGCCAGTCAAGCAGGGCACCCACAATGTCCCAGGCGCCCCCGTCAGTTCCAGAGCCAATTTGAAGGGGATAAGCACTGACCAAGCTTCGGATAGAGGTTCTCGGATCCGAAGGCATGTGTCAGGCGCCCCCTGGAGCACTATATAAGGGGCATCGACCCCTCTGCTTCAAACACAATTGCTGAAAGTGATTCTGAGCATTCTAACTGACGACAACACGCTAAAGACGAGGCTCTACGACCGGGAGGCTCCAGGAGGAAGTGCGCGGCACTTCGGAGGTCCAGATCGGTCGAGTTTCAAACCCTAGTTGTTCGGTTTGCATTTCATATTCTGTACTTACTTTGCTATACGTTTGATTGTACTTCTACACTGTAAGATGGGTTCTCTCCACCTCCGAAAATTTCGGAAAGGAGACCAATAGTGGACTCACGCCGAGTACATAGGCCTTGGACGTACTGACCCTAGGGGGTGGGAACCAAGTAAATAAATCCCGCTGTGTCCTTGTGTTTTTTCTGTTTTATTTTTCGCTGCACTTATACTCTGAGTCCAGTACGAACGAAAGTTTTATGATGATTTTAACAGTCGATATTCACCCCCCCCCTCTATCGACGGCACCGGTCCTACAGTTCCCCCTTGATGTGAGCTTTTCTTCTTCTTCTCCCACTTCTTCAAATGCTCCAACTTCTTGAATTCTCCCTTCCTTGAGCATTTGGTGTGGTAGTGGCCCCACTCACCATATGTGAAGCATCTAATCTTCTCTCTTTTCCTTTGGGCATCTTCGTTCCTACAACCCATGTTAGAATTCAACGGAATTGAAATGGGTTTAGAGTTTGCCTCCTTTTTCTTACCCATTGGACACTTATCCTTGTAGTGTCCCTTTTCATTGCACCCGAAGCATATGATGTGACCCTTTAATTTAGCTTCGGTGGTTGAGGTTGAGGGTTAAGATTCCATGATCTCCTCCACCTTGGATTGCTTTTCTTCTTCCTCACTTCATGATGTGGAAGATTCTATTTCCTCCTCTTCCGATGATAACCTCAATTCAACTTCCGATTGATCTTTCTCCTCCTCTTGGACCAATGAGTCTTTATCCTTGGGCTCCTCCACTTCTTGTCCTTGTGTAGGATTCTCATAAAGAGCTATCACCTTACTCCATAGCTCATGAGTATTCTTGTAGTCACATCATTAGGTAAAATATTAATTAAAATTGATATTACCTTATTATGTGTCTTTGATTGTGATTGTTGCTCCTTGGTCCAATATCTTGGTCGGAGCTTCTTCCCATGCTTGCCTTTTGGGGTTTTGAATGTTTCTTCGATGACTATCATCATATCTTAATCCATATCAAACCACGTCATCACTCGCATCCTCCAATAATCAAAATTATCATGATCGTATGGAGGTGGAATGGTGACATCATCCCCTAATTGTTCTTCAAACTTTATTTTCCTTTAGCACTTTGCTCTTCCGACGATTAGTCCGTAGATGAGTGACCTCACTCTGATACCAAATGATAGAGGATCGGAGGCTGGCTAGAGGTGTAACGCCCGAAAATTCTCGAAACTAATTTTAGAAATATCTTAGAATTTATTCCAAATTTATGGATATTTTTATAGAATTTTTCCGTAAACGAAAGTGACAAAAAGGGATAAAAACAGAAAATCGCGTAAGTGGGAATTGATCCCTTCACCTACAATATAAGAGGAGGATGGGCGGACAAAGTGGGATAGTTTGGGAAACAATAGATAAGGTAGAATTAGTTAAATTTTTCCAAAAGTATAAAAGGGAAACTTAGGGTTTTTATATTCATTCTTTCCCTCACATCCTCTCACCGCCGACTGCCTCTCTCCCTCTCGCGATTTTTTCTTCATCTTCTCCTCTTCTCTTGCCGCCCAAGACAAAGGGGAACAAAGGGAAGGTCTCAAGAGGCCCTATTCTCTACGGGGACCCTCGTAGACGCGAGGAGAACGCCAAGAAGCAAGAAGAACGTTGTAGTTCGACGTTCCCTCAGGAATTTCAGACTTTTATTCGTAAGAAAACCTAGCGTAGGATGTAAGTATCCCTCACCTGCAGTATAAGTAGTTTCGATTAACGTTTTGTATGTTTTATTTCCTTATATGTATGTCCTACGATTAGAAATCGTGGATTATGAACAAGCACGTTGTATTAACCCTTCGGATTAGTTTTAGAGTCTGAAGGTATCCTTGGATGGGCTTGAGTGCACTTACCCTTCAGTTTCGGGTTAAGGAGCACGTTCGAGTGCCCAGGGAGCGACTTTAAAAGAAAGGAAAATGTTAAGTCGCAAGGTGTTTGTTAAATTGTTAGTCAGCTAATTCTATAGAAAGCATTAAAGAATAGAAATTCTTGCTTCAGTTATGATTGGGACCAAGGTCCAGTGGGATGGGCTCCTAGTTGCCCCTAGGTTTAGATAACCTAGTAAAAGCAAGAATCAGAAGAGAAAAAGAAAAGTATAAAAGAACTATTTTATTTTCAGTTGGCATTGTACCGGACTTCGGTCTAGGGATAGGCACCAAGTTGCCTCTAGGTTTAGATAACCTAGTATGGGATGGGCTCCTAGTTGCCCCTAGGTTTAGATAACCTAGTAGAACCCTAATGGATTCGGGATTTTCTACCTCGGGTTTATTAGGGATGCGCGCACAATTGGTACATTGTCGGGCCCACAACAGTTGATTATTATTTTCACCTACTATATGTATTTAGTTTTCAGAAATTCATATTAGCATGTGGTGAATCTAATAGTTAGTTTTATGTTAGTTAGTTTCAGTTCCAGTTCAGATATGTATGCCATGCTGTAGCTTGCTTTTCAGTTTTAGTTCAGTATGTGCCATGTCTCAGTTATATACCATGACATCCTATGATATGTAAGTTAGCATGAGCCTAGCATGATTTCTTATGGATATCAGCATGTATGTGCATAGCATGTTTTACAAAAGCATAATTCGAGTTTTCATAGTTTTGTGAGACTAGATGGTACTTACTAAGCTTTATGCTTATTAGTTTACATTTCCTTATACTGCAGATACAGGTAAAGGAATGCACTAGTAGCGAAGGCGGCGGGCTTGATGCAAAGTGTGTGTGATGGTGGAGTTGGAATAAAAGTCTTCGGAACTTGCAAAGCATAGAAATAGTCTTTATTATGTTTCTTTTAGTTTTTCCGCAATAGGTTGTGAACCATGTATGAACTTAATTAGACTCGTTATTTGTGGTGCCTAGTATATTAAAGTAGTTTATTTACCTGTGTTAATACTTGCTTAGCGAATGTTGAATGATATGAGTCATTTACTTGTAATATGGTAATTTAGATCCATGCTTAAGCTTTAGAGATAAGAACTTGATACTTTTGATTTATATGCTAAATACTTGAGATATGCTTGTTCTAAGATTAATGCACCATTTAGAATGACATGTAGTAGCTAAGGATGCTTTTAGATATGAGAAATGAATAGTTTCAATAAGAAGTTGATACGCACTTGGCACATTCATGTTTATGCTTCTTCATGTTGTTTTATGATTTCTAAGTTGCTATACATTCTAGAAACCCTCCAAAAACATGTAATGAATGCCTTAGAATAGTCGTGGAACATTATTTATGCCATTATGTTTGTTAGATATGATTTTGGTACATTGTAGCTCAAGTTTGGTAAATTCTAGCAAATCTGAAAACTGGGATTTCAGAATTACCAGTCAACTGGGAAAATACCAGTCGACTGGTATCGGGCACAAAAACATTCTGTGACCCGACCAGTCGACTGGCATATAAGCAGTCGACTGGTACTATGTAAAACATAGGTGGTGTAGAGCAGTTGGTTAATACTTTAGCCATGCAACCCAGAGGTTGGGGATCAAATCCTGCCAAGGTAATAAAATAAAAGTTTTGCTTTATTTTGGGCTAGTTAGTACTCTCAACATGTTTATGAATTGTTAGTTCAGTAAATAGTAAAATAAGAATTTTTAAAATTCTCCCAGTTGGTTTAGCATTATAAGAAATCATTAATTAGTCAGTTAGTAGTAGTAGCGATCCGCCTTGAAGCTTAGTACCAAAAGGCGGGTCGTTACAAGAGGGGGTGAATTACTCGTCACCCTTAATTTGCGATTCTCTTCCTACAGTTTATTTGCAGATAGTGGAATATAAAACAAACTAAACTAATAAAGAACACAAACCACTAACCCACATCGATTTACGTGGTTCGGAGATGAAGCTCCTAGTCCATGGTAGACCATATGGTGGATGATCCCGATCTGTCGGTGGATGATCTCGATCCGTCAGTGGATGATTCCTCGGACAACCTCCGGCTAGCTCATGTAGCTCCTTATGGGTGGAGAAATCTTGTCACAACCACGCACAAGAATTTCTGAGCTTTGTAGACTATTACTAAGGTTTAACCAAGCTTATTTCAACAATCTTGCTCAAGCAAATTGAGTTCACTTAAATAGAACTCGTTTGCTGATCCAGCCATTACCAATCGACTGGTACCAACACCAGTCGACTGATAGCTGCTGAATTCGAACATTACAGTCCAACGTTCGAATTCAGCAGACACCAATCGACTGCATAGAAGATCAGTCGACTGATCTTTCTATGACCTTAACCAATCTATTGATCCCATAGCAGTCAACTGGAAAAGCCCTAAACCTAGGATTTCCTTTTCCGAGTACATTTCAGTAGCACTCGGGCCCTCACAGCTCACTTGACTCTTCTTTGTAGCTTTGACTATTGCCTTCAAGTCTTCTTCACTTTAGCTCTCATCCCTCGAATGCATACAATCCCGTGGCTCATCCTCATGTCATCCTTTGTGTATGCCTCAAAGTGCGCTTCCCCCAGCTTATCGTTCCTTCTTATCCATGGTCTCTCAGATACACCATCCTTCATCGGACTCGAAGCCAACAAGCTGAGTCATATGTGTATCCTATAGAACCTGCACACTCAAATACATATATCAAATACAATGGTGAACTTAACTTAAACCCTTTACCCAAATATCAAAACATATGGTCCCATGGATCATAGATTGCCTCAACAACCGGTGCTACTACTCATATAAGTGTCACTATGCAGGGTTGTCTCGTGAGCCGACTTTCACATGATGGTGAAAGATACATCTATACGGAGAATGAGAAGAAGGCTACAGTTGAGTCTATATGTGTTTTAGGCTTTATTTAAGAACTGATGTCTATTTGAATTTTAAGAATACATTCATTGTGTCATCTTTCAGACGAAAGTTAATTTCAAATTCTTTATTGGATAAATCAAGTTCTTCTTGTTCATTTGGAAATAAAATGTTTGTTTGTGCAAAAAGCATCAGACAAGAACAATCAACCTCTAGTGTTTCGATGTTTGACAATATACCACCATTTGGTCAATCTAATCAAGGGTTAAGCTAAATAGGACTTGATGTTTGGTAGGGTAAAACCCAAGTCTGATAAGCTTGACCAAAGGGTTAGGCAAATAGGACCTGATGTTTGACAGAGTGATTAGCAAAGCACCAAGGTTTGGTCAGTTTGACTAAGGGTTAGTCAAATAGGACCTGATATTTTGCAGAGTGATTAGCACTCAAGGTTGTTAGTTTGACCAAGGATTAAGCCAAACAAGACTTGATATTTGATAGAGTGACTAAACCTAGATCTGGACAATTAGATTAAGGACTAAGCCAAATAGGACTTGATATTTGGTAGAGAGAAGTCTAGTCAAGATCAGATGACTAGCAATGATGTTCTTGTCAACACATCGAAGACCAGGTGAGTGAAGCTGGGCACGAAGTCTTGGTTCAAGGAATTGGGCATGAAGACCTAGCCGAGGGTTAGGTACCAAAGTCTTAGGTCAAGGAATTGGGCACGAAGTCCTAGCCGAGGGTTGGGCACCGAAGTCCTGGTCGAGGATCAAGCAAGAAACCTAGTGAGTGAAGCTAGGTCCTAGTGAGTGAAGCTTGGTGGATGAAGTCCTAGTGAGTGCTGGGGATGAAGACTTGACTGCGGGTTGGGCAACCCTAAGGAGTTAACCTTAGGTAGTGAAGTCTTGGAGAGTTGACTCCAAGCAAAGCCTAGTAGGTTAGGTAGACCTACATAACTAAGGCTTAGGATTGTTTGTTTGTCTTATGTTTATTTGTCTTGCAGGAACCTGGAGCTGGAGACAAGATGGGAGAGCAAATGCAAGCGAATAAACAAAATCTGGGTCAGGGGCTTTCGGGTGCCCCTATGGAACTCGGGTGCCTGAGTAACCCGGGCACCCCCATGACCTAGGCACCCTTAAGGTCATAGGGGTGCCCTCAACCTTTTCCACATGTTTTATCCCCTGTGATGTGCGCACTGAGTTGATCAGATTGGGGTCACATAGAAGGTACCCCTATTGGCACATGGGTGCTCGAGTGACCCATATATAAAGGGGTTTGAGCCGTGGTTACACATGATCAATTTGTTCATCCTACTACTCATTCAATGCAATGTTAAAGTGCTAAGGTGAAGCTCTACAACCAAGGAGGTGTGCGGTCGATAGAGGGGGGGGGGAGTAAATATCAACTACTTAAATTTTTTCAAAAATTCAGATAAAACGCAACGAAAAGTAAAACAATGCTAACTCATTTTCTTTTTACTTGTTTCGGAGTCTGTAACGGCTCTTACTCCAAGACTCACGGTCCTTAACTGTTTTCATTTGGCAATTATATATTTCAAAAAATGATACAAGTGAAAAGCATTGAATATAGAATTAAGCAATAAAAACACAATTATACCGACAACAAAGATGAAATGGCGAAGACTCTCGTGTAGCATGTCGTCAATCTTGAGCATTGTCGGCGCGGGAAACCTAAGCACGGAAGAATGATGGAGCGTGTTTGAGTGTTTGAGTTAGAAAATAGTTGTTCGAATCATAGGGGTTAAGCCCCTTTTATAGTACCTTTTTGGGTGCCTGTTAAGGTCTGGGGCGCCTGCCACGTCACCCGAATCTGGCGCATGCTTATCTGCAGACTTGGTCAAACCTTATCCCTGGTCATAGTCGCCTGGGAGAGCTGAGGCCCTTGATGGTTCACGGGCGCCTAAGAAGCTGACATGGAGAACCTACCATCTCAGCTTCTCTATCCACTGAAAAACCCCTTCTGGTCGCTTGATACCTCTCGGGCACCTGGGTTCTCGGGCGCCTGAACCCTTTCAGGCGCCTAGGATAGCAGAAGTCGATTCCTTTTAGTCCTACAACCAAGGTTAGTTCAAGAACAATATAATATGAAAATATATGCATAAGTAACAGTCAGAGTTATCTTGGTTCTGACTTTAGATTTCAAATGAAATCCTAGGTCGAACCGACACCTATTGTTCCCTCTTTCGGGGAATGCATCCTCACCTACTCCACTCTGGAGAAGTTACCTATTGCCAACCAGCTCCTCCGGTTAGACTTTTGCTCGGCTTCCGAGACAGTCGGATCTCGAGACGTGTGTACCTCGACCAGCCTCTACTTCTGTCCGTAATCCTCGCTTGGCTAAGTCTCCTGCTTGATCATTTGGATCAGGACTTCAGTGTCCAATCAATGACCAGGACTTCTTACCCAATTCCATGAACCAGGTCTTCATGCCCAACCCTCGGTCTGGTCTTCGGTGACCAGCCTTCGGCCAGGTCTTCGTGCCCAGTCCTCGACTAGGACTTCGTGTTCAACCCTACAGGTCCAGACTTCATGCCTTGCTCAACTAGGACTTTCCTGTACACTCAATGAAACGCATTAGATCACAACATGAACTCAACATTGAACCCTTTGCCATTATTAAAATCAGGTTCGATCTGGTGCTTCTGACACCAACAATCTCCCCCTTTTTGATTAATGGCAACCCAGTTCAAAAGTTAAGTTAAAAATAACACGAATAAGAGTTAATTCACAATCAACCATAAAGTTTAAGACAAAATTTTCATTCTCACCCTTGATTAGTAATTTTCTCCTTTTAGGACACTTCAAAAGTTTTGAAATAATCTTAGAAAATTAAAGATTTGCATAAAGCTCCCACTTGATTTGAAATCCTCCCCCTGAAGCTTTTGAAAACATGAAATTTTTGTTTTTAAAATATTTTTCTAATTTTTGAAAAGAATTCTAAGTATTACAAATTCATTACAAAAACTTTTGAGAAAAAAATCTTGTTAACGAGGAAAGCTTTTGAATAAGGGATAAACTTTTTTGAGAAAAACTTAGGGGGTGTTTGGTTTGTTCCATTTTCCATTTTCATTTTCTAGAAAACTGCATTTTATAGTTTTCTGGAAAATGACTTTTTTTTCATTCTCCAGTTTTTCAGAAAACGCTATGTTTTTTCTGGAAAAAAAGCTGGAAAATGCAAACTAAACATGTTTTCCAGAAAACCACATTTTCTACAAAAAATGAAAATGGAAAACAGACTAGAAAATGCAAACCAAACGCCCCCTTAATTTTTCTACTCTCCCCCTTTGCCAATTTTTAATTCTAACTTCACTTTTCTTTAATTTTAACTTCTCTTTTCTACTCTCCCCCTTTGCCATATATCAAAAAATATTGTTTTTGAAAAAAACATATTTTTAAAAGAAAAGTTTTATTAAGGGAAGAAAAAAATTATGTATTAGAGCTGATTAGTCTTGCAAAATAAATCAAGAATGCAACTAAATTATGAACTAAGCAAGAATTAGTAGTAATGAACCAAGTAGAAATTAAAAGTGACAAGATTTGTACCAAGTTGACAATCCTAGTGAGTCCAAGCATGAAAAAAAACAAAAATTTCATGCATTTAAGAATTTAATGAAAAATTAATCAAATAAATTCCTTTCGGTCCCTATCTAACCTAGTTTGCTACTTACTAACTGGTATACAACAAAAACTTTCACTTAGGTTAGTCAAGTTAAGTAGTCTGATCAAGTTAGACATTCTATGCTTGATTACTTAATTTGATTGCTATTCAACTGTATTTATCATGCCAATTGCTCTTGATACACAGACTGAAAGCATCTTGAGTCAAGGCATAGACCTAAGCATCTCAACCCAATCTAAGTTATCAATCAAACTATCTTAATGTGCTTGTGAGATGTTGGCTTCTAAATCTATTGGAACATACAAACTAGGGTTAAGTCCTAAGCTAAGTCCAATACGTAGAAAGTTTTTAAAGGGGGTAATTTTTGATAAAACTAAGGCAGAAAAACACTTTCAAAACAATATGAATTTTTGAAAAGTAGAATTTAAAAAAAAAACATCCAAAAATAATATTAATGAAAACTAATCCTATTATACTGAGCACATTTCAATAATTGAGCAATTCAATAAGAGCAATTCATAACCATAAAGAAAATCCAAGTCAACTCTACTAAGTGAAAAAGACAAATTTAGATCCACAGTTAAGTATAATCCCATACTACAAAGGAGGGCTCGGATGCCAAGAAGGGCCAGGATGCCATGAACGAAACATAGCCATCATCTCCACATGTCAGGCCTGATCTACAGCTAGCCTCTCCTCATGTCGGGCCTGAAAAGCGTCCATCTTCTCTACGTGATGGGCCTCCATCTCATCTCGAAGACTATGAACCTCCAACTCGATCCGTGTAAGGCGTTGGCCTGTAGTCATCGGAGGAGGCCGTGGTGGAGACTGCTGCAAATGCTCCTAGATCTCGGCCGTGATGTCTATGACATTAACGTCCACGCCATCGTCCAAGTCATCCAATAGTCGAGTGTCTCGTCGTCTCCAGGAAATGACCCCGGTAGCTGAGATATCTATTGTTGCTAGGGAAAAGTTCCTAGATCCTATTTTGTCGAACTCCATCATCCTAACAATCTCTCTGATAGAAATATTGCGTCCATAATGGTGGAAGAGTGTGGTCAAGATGTAACAATAAGGTGTCCTCACTCTCGAATGGATAGAGATTCTGGATGCGTAAATAATAGTCTGGAACATGTAAAGTCCGATGTCTATGTCTAGGTGGTGGATAATGGAATATAGTAAAAATGTGTGGAAAGGTCGCATGACCTCTACATCCCGTGAGGTCATGGGAAGAATGCAACAGACCAGGACTCGATAGAGTGCATAGTCCTAGATGCGCAGATCAACAGATTGAAAGTTCTACACCGTCGGATCTCTCACATCCTCGAAAAAGTAGGAGTAAAGTGTGTCGAGGGTGATGTGCAAATAGGGAGCAAAAAAAGGAAGGTTCGTAGGAGGGTAGCAAACAAATGTGCACTGACAAGGTCATAGTCCAAGAAACCTAGTCAATAAAGTAGGAGTGATGGTGAGTGGAAGGGTCTGAACTGTGGTAGAATAGCAAAAGTCATCAAGTTTGACCAAGTTAATATAGAACTCGACACACAAGGTCGTGTTTATAGAACTATTACAGTATACTAATCTATCAAGTTGGTAGTAGTTAATCACCTCCATGGCTAAGGGACAGGACTGGGTAAAGAAATTCCTACTGAGATAGCTAGTTTTGAGAGGTTATATGTCGCAGTTGCAAATATGTTAAAGAGAGCTAGTGTAGGGAACCTAGGATCGGGGCTACGCTCAGTACCGGGGTTAGTCTCGATAACACGACGTTTGCTAATAATTAATAAATGGAATGATGATTAATAAATAATCTAAAATTTGAGAATAAGTTTAAGATAAGGAAATTATACCGAGGAGGCATCGTTGAAGATTAAGCAAGATGGAAGACTTTCGATTATTAGGGTCGCTTAGGGATGACTTAGAAGTGATGAGGAGGAGTGTAGAGAGTTTGTTTTGGTGTGGAATGTGAGCTGTGGGCGAGGGCTTATATAACCCTTCTCGGGTGCCCGGAGCCTTGACAAGTGCCCGGGTCATGCGGTTAGGCACCCCAGATAATACCCGGGCGCCTGAGACAAATTTTGGCAGTTTGATTGCCTTGGAAACTAGTAATGTCAAAAAAAAGCATTGGGTGCCCGAGAGACTTTCGGGTGCCTGATTGATTTATTTTTACCATGTTTAATTAATTTCTGAAAAAATATTAAACTGAATTGAAAATTAAGTTGCTTAAGTAAAAAAAATGTTAAGTTGTATAATGAAAAATATTAAGTTGGATTTTAAAAATTATTAAATTGGATTTGAATTGAATTATTAAAAAATATTCAATAAAATTTCTATGATTGTTAAGTTAAATTTGGAAAATTATTAAGTTAGATTTTGAAAAATTATTAAGTTATATTTTAAAAAATATTAAGTTGGATTTGGAAAATTATTAACTTAGATTTAGAAAATTATTAAGTTGGATTTTAAAAATTATGAAATGAAATTTTGAAAAAATTATTAAGTTAAATTTTGAAAATTAAGAAAAAATATTAAGTTGGATTTTGAAAATTATTAAGTTAAATTTTGAAAATTATTAAGTTAAACATTGAAAATTAAGAAAAAAATATTAAGTTGGATTTTGAAAATTATTAAGTTAGATTTTGAAAATTATTAAGTTGGATTTTAAAATTATGAAGTTAAATTTTTACAAATTATTAATTAAATTTTGAAAATTAAAAAAATATTAAGTTGGATTTTGAAAATTATTAATTAAATTTTGAAAATTATTATGTTAAACTTTGAAAATTAAGAAAAAATATTAAGATCGATTTTGAAAAATTATTAAGTTAAAATTTGAAACTTATTAACTTAAATTTTGGAAATTAAGAAAAAATATTAAGTTGGTTTTTGAAAAATTATTAACTTAAATTTTGAAAATTATTAAGGTAAATTTTTAAAATTAATTTTCATAACTTTAAAGATGAAATTGATTTGATTTGTAATGTTAGATGGGTTGGACAAAACATTTGTCCTAAGCATCTCACCCATCTCTAAGTGACAAAACAAGGAATCCTTATCTGTTTTGTGAGATGCATTAATTTTATCTTTAATTTTATGTTAACACTATGATTTGATTGAACCTTGTGTTAGACTCAAGTTTAACAATTAGTAAATTGAAAACCAATTTTCATAATTAGCTTCCAAGTCTTGGCTAGGCACATGACCTTCTTTGGTCGTAGCCTTATTGAATCAAAAACCCTTTCCTAGACAAAGCATTTTAAAGAAATTTTATTCTCAAATTATCTTTTTAGATACCCTGGTCTAACTTTTTGAGGATTTGACGAGGTAGCTTCGGTTAGTTCCACTGGACTAAAAAGACCAAATAGGGTACGCCTTACCCTACCTGACATTTTAGACAAGCTTCCCTAACATACTATCATCTCACTCCACCCTAATACTAGGGTATGCAAGCTTCAATCATGTCAAATTCTTATCTAATCATTTCTAATCCTATCCATGATATTTTTACAGAAATAAAATAGACAGGCATCAAACTGCAACTTAGAAAAACACAAAAAAAAAAAATCTAAGTATGAAGATGGCTTTCCTATTGCCTCCCCCTGGACTAAAGCCTCGATATGGGCTATGTAAGATGTGAATCTTGTCCTTGGGGATCCAATATTGATTTGGTCCAGCTTGAATACTCATGCTTATCTTTGGGACTCATGCTTGGACTTGAGTTCTAGCTTGGTTCAATATTGAGTAATATGATCTGTAGCGTGAGTTGGTTCGATAACCAAGTCTAGATCGATTTAGAACTAATTTTTGTTTTGTAAGAATCATGTCAGGATTCTTGGAACTCGAGGTAAATCGTTCTAGTGCAACTCTAAGTTCCTTTACCTGCATTTTCAAGGAGGAATTCTCTTCCTCAAGTTTTTGGACTTGAGTTGAGATTCCTTCCTAAACTGGTTCAGTTAAGGAGCTTGAGTTGGCTTCCTTTTTCAGGGTTTTAACTTCCTGTCAGAGGGATTCAACTCGAACGTTGGCTTTGGCCAACTTACGAGACAAATACGACATCAAATCATAAAGTTGTGATTCAGGATAACCTCTTACTGTTATTTGTTCGTCTTCTGAAATTGATAGCTTTCCGGTTTCGACGCTTTCTTCTAGTTCCGATTCTAATTCGGTGTCGAGATTGTCCAAGGTTGTCAGCGCGAGGAGGTTGTACTGTGGAGCTTCTTCTTCGTCCTCTGAAGATGACTCATCCCACGTAGCATGGAGAGCCTTCTTCCTCCAAGTCTTCTTGTTCTCCTTCAAGTTGGGGCACTCTGATTTGTAGTGACCCTTCTTGTTGCACCCATAACAGGTTACCTTATGTAGTGCCCGCCCACTTACAACCTTAATGCGGCGCTACGCGACATACCTATACGCATATGGACTTCTTATTGCAGCGGAAAAATTTTAAAACTTTATCCACATGCGTTTAAACCATGCACTTATAACTTAAATCATGTTGACACATTCTTAGCTATCATTCTTAAACATAGTCACATGGTAAACTTAGCATCATTCATAATCATATAGCATCATTCTTAAACATGTTTGCATGGTCATCATGTAAAGAGAGAAAGACATAGGATCTTTTCTTTTCTTTTGCCAAGTCATTGCCACACACACACACTTGTTCCTCCTGCTGCTTCCCTTAGCAACCTCTTGCTTGATCTGCGGTATAAGAAAAATAAGACTATAAGCACATAGGCTTAGTAAGACCCTTTCCTACTCACTAAAACCATTCGTCACTTAACATATGCACATGAAACATTAACATAACTTGGTGCTTAACATAAATCGTAAGCATATAAAATCACTCAGCATGACATAGTTCTTCGCATAGAACATGAGCATAAAATATACTTAGCATGACATGATACATGGCATAAACATAAGCATAATTATTCTTAACATGGCGTGATACATGGCATAAATGTAAACATAAAATATACTTATCATGACATGATACATGGCATAAATATAAACATAAAACATACTTAGCAAGGCATGATACATGGCATAGAGATAAACATAAAACATACTTAGCATGACATGATACATGGCATAGAGATAAACATAAAACATACTTAGCATGGCACGATAATTGGCATAATTCTTAACATCAAACATAAACTTAAAACATTTTCTATCATGACATAATTCTTAACATAAGCATAAACATAAACATTTTCTATCATGGCATAATGCATAACATGAATGAATGCATGAGTCAAAATGCATATATATAAGGATGCTTAATTTTAAAATCATACTTTTAGATACTTAAACATAATCATAACATCATTAGGGTCTCCGGCATGTACCATATTCATACATCATATGCGCGCATCCCTAAGTAAATACGAGGTAGCTAGTCTCGACCTACTAGGGTAAGGATAGCTTCATCGGTAGTCCCCGAACCGTAGACAGCTTCATCGGTAGTCCAGAACCGTGGATAGCTTCATCGATAGTCCAGAACCGTGGACCTTACTTAGGTCCGGTACAAGCCCATTCATAAAATAAAATATACTTTCACATGCTTCTTCATTCATAAAACATACATAGCATAATCATTCATTCTTAATGCTTAACATCATCATTATGCCTTGAAGGCATGAACCTTATCTTCGTTCATCATTTTCATTCCATATCATCATTATGCCTCGAAGGCATGAACTTTAACTTCATTCATCATTTTCATTCATAAGCATGACATACGTACATATCATTCATAAAGCATGACATTCATACATATCATTCATAAAGCATGGCGTACATACATATCATTCATAAAGCATGGCATACATACATATCATTCATAAGCATGACATACCTACTTAATTAGCATCTTAATTCATAAAGCATGCATGGTCATGGTACATAAGAAAACATGCCTAGATCTTTTCATACACGATACATTTCCCTAGGTTCATGGCACATGGTCTAAACATTTATGAATCATCATAGCACATGACCTAACATACAAAGTCATGATACATCTTACATGAAGCTTAGGGTTTTGGTAACATAAAGATCCTCACATCTTGCTTAAACATATACTTACATCCTAATAACCTATAATCAAGTATCCTCGAGACCTTAACCCAAACCAAACCCTAAATTAGGGTCTTGGCCGAAACCCTAAAGGACTATAAGTCCATGAGAAATTTACATAGGGCATGATTAACATTCCATACCATACATACCATGCCATAGAAAACCATTTGAACCCTTATTTGGATTTAACTCCAAGCCCTAACCCTAAATCATGCATTGGCCGAAACCCAAAGAGGATCACAAGCCCATGGAAAAATTCATAAAATTCCCAATTCACATCTATTACCTTACATATAATACCATGGAAGCCATTTGAACCCTTGCTTGGAGTTAAACCTAACTTCTTGCCCTAAAACCCCTCTTGGCCGAAAGTTACAAGGGCCCTAAACCATGTAAAACTTTCACATAAACCCCTATTGACATCTTTTACAACATGAGAAAACATAAGAAACATCATTTGAGAGTTAGATCCAAACCCAACCATAGAAACCTATGGTGGCTGAAAGTTACAAGGGCCCTAACTTTGGTTTTCTCCACATATAGTCCAAACAAATCCTTGCATCATGAAAATAACTCGGAAACTATTATACCACAGGTGAGGGAGTCTTACCTTTCTTGATCTCGGTTATAATCCTTGAATAGAGAAAGAAATTAAAAACCTCTTTGACACTTGAACCCTCCTTGCCCTTGTAAACTTGTAAGAGAACCTAGATCTTCAAGAGGGAGTCTCCTTGTGGAGTTTTCCCAAGGAAAAACTCCTTGGTGGTCTCGGCAAGAAGGAGGAGGAAGAAGAAGAGATCTATTTATAATGCCCTTTTGTCTCTTCACAAGTGCCTTTTCATCTTCTTCACATGGTGCATCTTCACATCCCCTACCTTTAAATAAAATCCACTTCATTTTCTACTGGCACTCCCTTGCTAGGTAAATTGGTTAGTGCATGCATGGTATTACACTAGGTCCAAGGTTCAATCCTAGGTGCATGCACTTTATTTTTACTTCATTTTATTTTTATTTTTCTTTTAATTTCGAAAATTCCCCTAAGACTCACCCATAATTATGCTAATATTCCTAATTAAAACTCATTTATATTTATATTAAATTCTACCTAAAATTCACTAATAACCATGGTACTAGAAAAGCCCATATAAGGCCCATTAGTACTTAGCTTCTCAATTTAAATAGGGAAAATTCATGGATAACTAGTCTAAAGGTCGTACTAGTATTTCTAGGTTCCTCAAGACTATCTAGACATGATCGATATTTTTAAAGAAAATATTGAGAGAATTTTCCGGGTCGTTACACCTTACTCTTCGCCTTCTGACTGGTAGTAGGTTCGGCTGGATCATCCTTTTGTTGAACTGCCTTCTTCTTTTTTCATTGGCTCTTGATCATCTTGTAGTAATTATGGGCCATCCAGACCAACTCCAGATGATCGATTCCGTCGTCGTCAGATATTGAGTCGGAATCAAACTCGAGTATCGGTTGCAACTTCTTTTTCTTCTACTTTTGAGGGACTTTACCTGCAAACAACATTATACCTTTCTCAACCTGTGCAGTGTTAGTTTGTTCGTGCAGCTTTAATTTAGAAAATAACTCATCAAGCTTAATGTCAGATAAGTTTCTTGATACCTTGTATGCATCTACCATAGATGCCCACAAAGAGTTTCCCAGGAACGAGTTTAGAGTGTACTTTATTAGATCACGGTTTTCTACCTTGTGACATGTTGTGTGTAGGCCATTCATTAAGTATTAGATCCTTGCGTGCAATTTTGCAACTATCTCACCAACTTGCATTTTGATAGTGTACAGCTTGTTGAGAAGAAGATCATGCTTGTTGATCCTTGTATCTAATATCCCTTCGTGTATCTCAATCAGTTTGTTCCATAGTTTCTTTGCGCTGCTAAAGGGGCTGACGCGATTGAGTTCTTCTTTTGTTAAGCCACACTGGAGGGTATGTGTAGCTTTAGCAATTGCTTCAATTTTTTCTTAAGTGGAGCGTCCCACTCTGAATATCCCTGAACTTCACCTTGTGAGTTCTTAGGGATTTGCCAGTCAAGACTCAATTATGATCCACATATCCACCTAAGTTTTCAGGTGGGCTTCTATTCTGCTCTTCTAGTAGGAGAAGTCTTCTCCCGAGAACAGAGGTGGTCATGTGATGCTATAGCCTTCTTGCATGGCCATTAAAGAACCTAAAATTTTACAACAATAAAAAACTTGTTCCAAAACTTAGTCTTGGATTTGTAGTGTGGTATAAAGAAAATGAAAAATAAAAAATTTTGAGTGGTGTTGCACCAACCTCGAAAAATGAAAATCTTCCGAACGAAAATAATTAAAGATTAACTCAGAAAAACTTGCTCAGTTGGTGGTTTCACCAAGATTGACCAACCCACTCTGATATCACTTGTGGGATCATTATGATCGATAGAGGGGGGGGTGAATATCGACAACTTAAAATATTTTTAAAATGCAGATAATACGCAACATAAAGTAAAATAATGCTAACTCATTTTCTTTTTACTTGGTTCAGAGTCTATAACGGCTCTTACTCCAAGGCCCACGGTCCTTAACCGTTTTCATTGGACAATTCTATATTTCAAAAAATAATACAAGTGAAAAGCTTCGAATATATAATTATGCAATAAAAACACAATTATACCGATGATAAAGAGAAAATGGTGAAGACTCTCGAGCAGTGTGTCGTCGATCTTGAGCGTTGTCGGCACGGGAAACTCGAGCACGGAAGAATGATGGAGCATGTTTGAGTTGGAAAATAGTTGTTCGAAGCATAGGGGTGAAGCCCCTTTTATAGTGCCTTCTTGGGTGCTTGATAAGGTCTGGGGCGCCTGCCATGTCACCCGAGCCTAGCGCATGCTTATTTGCAGACTTGGCCAAACCTTATCCCTGGTCTTGGGCGCCTGGGAGTGTTGAGGCCCCTGATGGCTCATGGTCGATTGAGAAGCTAACGTGGTGAACCTGCTAGCTCAGCTTCTCCATCCACTAAAAAACCTCTTCTGGGCGCCTGATACCTCTCAGGTGCTTGGGTTCTCGGGCGGTTGAACACTTTCAGGCACCTGGGATAACAAAAGCTGGTTCCTTTTAGTCCTGCAACCAGGTTAGTCCAAGAACAATATAATATTAAAATATATGCATAAATAACAGTCGGAGCTGTCTTGGTTCTAACTTTGGATTTCAAATGAAATCCTAGGTCAAGACTTCGTGCTCAACCCTGTAGGTCAAGACTTCGTGCCTAGCTCAACTAGGATTTCATGCACACTCAATGAAATACATTAGATCATAACATAAACTTAACTTTGAACCCTTTGCCATTATCAAAACTAAGTTTGATCTGGTGCTTCCGACAACCAATAGGAGGCTTCAGGAAGAAGTGAGCGACACTTCGAACTTCGAGAGTTGGCCAAGAGATTCTCCATATTCGGTTTGCTTGTTAATAAGTTGTAATGTTCTACTTTTCATTACTTGTGATTGTACTTGAACTGTAAGATCGATTTTCTCCACCTCCAAAAATTTCAAAAAGGAGACTATTAGTGGACTCACGCCGAGTATATAAGGCTTGGACGTACTGACCCCAGGGGGTTGGGAACCAAGTAAATAAATCTCGCGTGTCAACTTTCTTATTTATTTACTTTATTCAACTGTGCTACTAACACTCTTGATAGAAAGATCGAACGAATGAATGATGAAATTTCAGAAAAGAATGTAAGTCGATATTCACCCCCCCCCCTCTATCGACACTACCGATCCCACAATGTTTATTACTTTTTTTTAATTCAGATTTGGTTGGCAATGATTCCTTGGTTGATAAACTTTATAAAATTGAATACCTTTATTCCTATGGTTGACAACGTAATAATGAATAGTATAGGTACGAAACATAAATTAACTGATAAGAATTCTTCTATATTATGGCATAAGTATTTAGGACATATATTCAAACAATTCCTAGAAAGGTTAATGTCATATGGAATTCTTGATTCCCTTGATATGCCAGACTTTGATGTATGCAGAGTTTGTTCGAGGAAGAGAACTAACAAAAGATACAAAGGGGCTAGCCGTTGTAGTGACATTTTAGAACTAATACATACGGATATTTGTGCGTCATTCCCTAAGGCATCTTGGAATGAACACATACATTTTATTAACTTCATAAACGATTGTTATATATTTTGCTATCTGTACCTTATTTATGAGAAATCGTAATCCTTGGACATGTTCAAAATTTTTAAAGATGAAGTTAAACTTCAACTAGGTAAGAAAATTAAAGTCGTCCAATCCGACCATGGAGGAGAATATTATGGTCGATACGATGGATCAGGTAAACAATGTCCAAGACCTTTTGTAAATTATCTTGTTGAGTATAGGATTGTGCCTCAGTATACCATGCTTCGTACACCTAGTCAGAGTGGTGTAGCTGAGCGTCGCAATCAAACCCTAAAAGATATAATCAGAAGTATGATAACTTTCACTTATCTACCGGAGTCTTTATGGGGTGAGACACTTAAGACTGCAGTTTGCCTATTCAATAGAGTACCTAGTAAGACGGTAACTAAAATCTCATTTGAGATATGGACGGATAGGAAGCCTAGCATTAGGCATTTACACGTCTGCAGTTGTTCAGCTGAGGTTAGGCCTTACAAGCCTAATGAAAGGAAATTGGACTCAAGAACTATTAGCTATAATTTTGTAGGTTACTCTAAGAAATCAAAGGGGTATAAATATTAGGATCCCTCTAATTAATTATTCTTCGAAATGGTAAACTACAAATTCATTGAAGATAGTGGGAGTAATAAAATCAGGGAAGTGTCTTTTGAGGAAAGCGTTGGTGATCCTCCTGTAGTCACACTACTAGTATGATCAGTAATAGTATGGTTACCAGATCGCACATTATGAATACTACACATCCAATAAGCATAGTAAACCAAGATATTCCCATGATATCACTAATACAATTGGAGGAGTCTACAACTGAAATTGAAGTATTATCTCATATTGATGAGAATGGACCTCAACCACCTCAAACACAAGTGCCCTTAAGG
Source organism: Boesenbergia rotunda (assembly GCA_024364735.1). Classification (NCBI taxonomy): domain Eukaryota; kingdom Viridiplantae; phylum Streptophyta; class Magnoliopsida; order Zingiberales; family Zingiberaceae; genus Boesenbergia; species Boesenbergia rotunda. The sequence continues at coordinate 80,118 of JAGFNQ010005709.1, forward strand.
TGATCCACAAGGAAACAGAGAATTATGAATTCTTGTGATTATATTTATCTCCAAGAGCATGATTTTGATATAGGGTTGGAAAGTGATCCTACATCTTTCCAAGAAGTCAATCAATGCTCTAACCTTGAAAGCTAGATTAACGTCATACAAGAAGAGTTGAATTCTATGACAAACGATGATATTTGGGATGTTAAATACTGCAAATCGGAAACCAGTCTAGAATTCTTTTTTGAGAATGTACAAGATAAGTTTTTTGTTTATGTTTTTGGACAAGATTGAGGGATTGCACATTAAAGCCTAAACATAAGGGGGTCCATAAAGGGAGAATAGTCCATCATGGGGATGCAAGTGGGATATTACAAGGTGGGAGGGTTTAATTGCAAACTTCCCCATACTTACATTTCCTTTTTCCTCTCCTTCTCTGATCAATTCTTTTCCCCTTTGCTCAATCGAAAATGCCCAAGCCACATCCTCATTCTATGTTTTCCTTCCTCCTGTGCGATCTCAAGATCTCCTCGAGCGCAATGATCTTTGGATCTATGGGACTTGTTTTTTTTCTTCTTCTTCTGCCTCCTTCGATCAATCATTGAATCTGCACTTGGTCATAGGCAATTTGGGTGTTATTGACGCTGAGAGGGTCATTGACGATTACCTCACCGTTGAGGCTTCATTGAAGGTGAGTTAGCTGTAGTAAGATTCTAAATCTATCATTGTGGCATGGAGATTGGTTCGCCTCTGACCTACCCTAGCTGCACTCTTTGGTTGAATAAGGGATTTGGCCTCTTGTGCATCGATTTAGGGATCAAGGAGGGTTGTAGAGGAGAAGAAAACTCATTGTTGGATCGGAGTAAATCGATAGGGGTGGGGGGGGGGGTGAATATCCATCAAAAAATTTCGGATAAAATAGAGAAATACGCAGTAGAAATAGTAAAGCAAAGTCGCTAACATGATTTGTTTTACTTGGTTCGGAGTCACGATCGGCTCCTACTCCAAGGCCCACGGTCCTTGATCATTTATGTTGGACAATTCTATATTCATAGAAATGATTACAGTTTTGAGTATAGATATAGAATCGAAAAAAGCAGTTACAACACTTAAGAAAATTAACGATTTTACCGACGACCGAAGTGGATGGAATTTTGGAGAAGCGGGTCGTCGTTGATGCATGAATCGCGAATGCAGAGCGTGCCGGAGCGTAGCGCTTAAGCGAAAGTGTTGAAAGCGAGATTTGCAAGTTGTTCTCAAGCCTTGGGGTGAACACCATTTTATAGTCGTCTCCTGGGCGCCTGTGTTGAAGGGGGCACCTATACGTGGCCTCTCCTACGCAAACTCTAATCCACAGGCTTGGTCAGCGCTTATCCCCTTCATTGAGGTGCCTGAGCTATCTGGGGCACCTGTGTTAACACAAGCACCTAGCTTGACTTGGTCCAAAGGCTTTCGTGGCAGTTTGCTTCGATAGTCTTGGTTTGGCCTTGCACTGGGGCGCCTGTATCCTTACAGGCACCTAGCCCAGTGAGGCACCTCCTTCCAATGAGAGGCCTAAGCTGCAGAAACACCGCCCCTTCGTTTCATGCAACCAAAATTAGTTCCAAAACACAAGAAGCAAATGTATGTTAGACATTATTTACATCCTAAGCTTTCGTGGTTCTGACTTTGGGTCTCCCAAATGGATCCCTAGGTCGAACCGACCCCTAATGTTCCCTCCTAAGGGGAACACATCCTCACCTACTCCTCTCGGGAGAATTTATTTTTTTGCCAACCGGCTCCTCCGGTTGGACTTTTGCCCAACTTCACTCACCAAGTCTTCAGTGCCCAGTCCTCGACCAGGTCTTAGTGCCCAGCTTCACTCACCAGGTCTTAATGCCCAACATTACGTCAGGACTTAGTTACCCAGCTCGTGGCCAGGACTTAGTGCCCAATTCAAAGAACCAGGACTTAGTGCCTAGTGTACCTAGGACTTTCCTGCATACTTAGTAATTTTGTTATATCACAACCAAATCTTAACTTCTGAACCCTTTTGCATTATCAAAACATAGGATCGACTTTGGTGCTTCCAACACCAACACCCATGAGGGCTTTTGACCTCACCGACGCACCTCAAATCAGGGAATATGGTGGCCAATCTATTGGGAATGGGATGAAGGGCATCACTAGTGCAATTGCATGTATGGATGTAATCAATTTACATCTTATTGCTCCATTTGTTCTTAGAGTAGATGAGGTAGATCGCTTCAGCATTCATTGCCGTTGTGTTTCTTTGTTTCTTTGGAATCGAGTTCTGGAATTTGAGTCCATGAAGAGATATTTTGGATTATGGATCTTAATAGATTCAGCTCTATTCTTGGAATTCTTGTTGTTTAGTTGGGTGAGATTGTCCTGTTTGAGTTCTTGAATTTGTGATGGTGGATTTTTGATGATTCTTCAAGTTTGCTTATGTTTTCTGTTCCTATTCTTGACTATATGTTTTCTGATGACTATGGATTATAGGTTTGCTCCATTTTGGATGAATTATGGTAGCTTCATATTCTTGTTCTTGTGGGGTTTTACCGTATATTACAGTAGGAAGTTTATGTTGATCAGTAGTATGGCGATGATGATCTTGTTCATTCTAGGAGGGATCTATGGGGTTGGATCGATTCATGTATTGGGTGCTTAATCCAAGTTCTTATTTGGATGGTGGATATTAGAGTTGACTCTATTCTTTTAGAGTTTTCTGATTACAGCTTATCCCTTGATCTTGTATGCTATTTTGGTAGTATGCTTTAGGTTGGAATAGTGTTGTAGGTAATCGGATGGGATTTGCCTTATTCATCTTGTATTGTTAATTAGTATGTAGCTATGAAAGAAATTTGTTTTAGTAGTTGTTGGGTGAGTAGCTTAATTCCCTTGAGTGTGGAATGTGTTGCTAGGTATCATCATTTGTTAGTTGTGGGTTTCAACTTATTGTTGGTGCCGGAAGCAGCAAGATCAAACTTATGTATTGATAATGGCAAAGGGTTCATAAGTTAAGGTTTTATTGTGATCTAACGATGTTACTCAAGTGTGTAGGAAAAGTCCTAGGCAAACTAGGCACGAAGTCCTAATTCTAGGAATTGGGCAATAAGTCCTGGCTGAGGGCTGGGCATCGAAGTCCTGACATAGGGTTGGGCAATAAGTCCTGGTCACGGACTGGGCACGAAGTCCTGATTCGAGGAATTGGGCAATAAGTCCAGGCCGAGAGTTGGGCACCGAAGACCTGACCGAGGGTTGGGCAATAAGTCCTGGTCGTGGACTGGCCACGAATACCTAATCCGGAGGATTGGGCAAAACTCCAACCGGAGGAGCCGGTTGGCAAAAAGGAAAACTCTCCTGAGAGGAGTAGGCGAGGACGCGTTCCCTATAGGAGGGAACACTAGGTATCGGTTCGACCTAGGGTTCTATTTCAGAAGCCCAAAGTCAGAACGAAGACAGCTTAGGTTGTTAATTATGCTTAACATATATTATTTGTTTATTATTTGTGCTTTGGAACTAACCCTGTGTAACGACCCGGAAAATTCTCATAATATTTTCTTTAAAATATTGAGCATGACTAGATAATTTTCCGAGGGACCTAGTGTAACGACCCGAAAAATTCTCTTAATATTTTCTTAAAATATTGAGCATGTCTAGATAATTTTCCGAGGGACCTAGAAATATTTATATAAAATTTGGCCTAGAAATCCATATTTTCTCAATTAAATTGAGAAAACTAAGTACTAATGGGCCTTTTATGGGCTTTTTAGTACCATGATTATTGGTGAATTTTAGGTGAAAATTTATAGAAATATGAAGGGATTTTAATAAGAAAAATTAACATAATTATGGGGGAATTTTTAAGGGATTTTTGAAAATTACTAGGAAAATAAAATAAAATAAGTGGGAAAAAAATTGTGCAACTACCAAGGATTGAACCTTGGACCTCTTGTACAACCATGTATGATTTAACCAACTCATCTAGCAAGGGAGTGTTACAAGGGAATGAAATGGAGATTGGTTAAGGCTTAGAAGAAGATGAAGGGTCATGGAGAGACTCTTCATTTACCTCCTTAATGGGTGATAAATAGGGGGGTTTGGGAGTTTCTTTCTTCCTTCCTTCAATTGCATTTGCTCCCCTCCTCCCTCCTCATTCTAGCCGAAACCCCAAGGAGGAGTTCTCCCTTGGAAAAACTTCCACCAAGGCTTCATCTCCAAGATCTAAGGCCTTCACAAGAGTACAAGGGCTAAGCGTGGTCAAGAGGCAACAAGATTTCCATCTTTCTCTCAAATCTAAGGTTTATACTCAAGATCAACCAAGGTAAGACCCCCTCACCTGTGGTATAATGGTTTTTCTTGAAAATTAACATGATATGAAAGTCTTGTATATGATGTTTATGTTGGAAAACCAAAGGAAACCCATGAGCCCAACCCTATAGGTTTCGGCCACCATGGGTTCTTGGTCTATAATGATGATAAAAATCTTCATAATGTTGTCTAATGTGTTCTCATGATGTTTAGAGATTAAATATAATTTTTGAGAATTTTTGGGATACCCTAGGATTCCCTAGGGTTTCGGCCATCCCATGAATCCATGGGTAGAGTTGAACTTAAACCCTCAAGCATGTGGTTTGTGTATTATCATGATATAAGGGAGATTGAGGGGGCTTATGTGAACATTTACAAGGCTTTGTTATCCCCACAATTTTCGGCCAAGTGAGACCTAGGGCAAAAGGTTAGGGATTTCCCTCAAGCAAGGTCCCAATGGCTTCATGGTAGAGTATGTTTGGTGTTAATGTTTGATTGGGGGATTTGATGGAATTTTTCCATGAACCCATGGCCTTGTAGGGTTTCGGCCAGCACATGGAAAGGGGGCTAAAGGTTAGGGATAACCCTAATTATGAGCCCTAATGGCCTCCCATGGTCTTATAAGTGAAGTATGGTTGGTTCCTTACCTTATGCTATTTTACATGATTAATTGAATGATGGGATCTAGCCCTATAAGTTTTGGCCAAGCCAAGGAATTTAGGGTTTGGAAGGAGTTAGGGTCAAAGAATGATGGTTTATGCTTACCATGAAGTATATATATGTATAGGTTCAAGCATATGGTAGAAATCATGTTCCCAATAACCCTAAGTTTAAGCACCATGTTTTATGTTTTATGTTTTATGTTTATGATTGGATGCCATGCATAATAGGGTTTATTATGAATGTCTTAGGTTTTATGCCATGTAATTGGATGATAAGTAGAATGATATGGAAATCCTACCTATGCATGCTTAAGATAGATACCATGCTTAGGCAAGAAATGCAATGTGTACCTTATGTAACATGATCATACAAGCTCTATGTAGTAGGATAAATATCTATGAAAACATGTCATGTTTGATGCAATGCTTACCTTCTAGATTATGATCATGCAAGTACTAAAAATAGGAATGATGTTTAGGTATGCATGCCATGTTTATGTAGGAAGAAGTATGCCATGTTGTATGAATAATCATGTATGCCATGTTGTATGGATAATGATGCATTCCATGTTAAAAGAATAAAGACTCATGCCATGTTTATGAAAGAAGATGCATACCATGTTTATGAATGAAGATAATGCTCATGCCTTCTAGGCATCATGATGTTATGCAATAAGAATGAACAATGAAAGGACAAGCATGTGTTAAGTCATGCTTTATGTAACATGGTTATGCTATGAATGTCTTATGAAAGATGAAACATACAAAGTATTTTACTTTATGAATGGGCTTGTACCGGACCGAAGTATGGGTCCAAGGGATGGGCACCTTAAGAACGCCCTGGTTCTGGACTACCGACTATGCTGTCCACGGTTCTGGCACTACCGGAGCTGTGCAACAGGGATGGGCTCCTTAAGAACGCCTCGGTTCAGGGACTACCGACTATGCTGTCCTTACCCTAGTAGGTCGCGGCTCGCTACCTTGGACTTGCTAGGGATGCGCGCTATGATGTATGTATGTGGTACAAGCCGGGGACCCCAATGATATGATGATTATGTTTAAAGAAGTTTTAAAAGTATGTTTCTAAAAGTTAAGCATCCTTATGTATATGCATTCCACTCATGCATTCATTCATGTTATGCATTATGCTATGTTGATAAGATTTTATGCTTACACTTCATGTTAAGAAATATGCATGAAAATAATGATCTATGCCATGATTATGTTAAGAAGATGTTCATCTGCTATGATAAGAAGTATGCTTATGTTTAGGCCATACAGGTTGTTTTACACCTTATGGACATGTTTATACCATGTATTATGCCATGTCAAGAATGTTTAGGATGTTATGTTTATACGATGAATTATGCCATGTAGTATACCATGTTTACCATGAATTATGGCATGCTAGGAACGTTGATTATGTTTATGCTTATGCTATATAGTATGCCATGTTTAGAATGTTCTTATGTTATGTTCATGCTACGTATTATGCCATGCTTAGAATGTTTACTATGTTTACGATTACGCCATGTCTTATGCCATGCTAGAAATGTTCACTTATGTTTATGTTCATGCCATGCTATGTACATGATAAGTGATTTAAGATGTTATGTTCTAAGTAGAGCACCAAGTATGTTAATGTTTCCTGTGCTCATTATGAGAAGATGAATGATTTTTGTGAGTAGGAAAGAGTCTTACTAAGCCTGTGCGCTTATAGTCTTATTTCCTTATACCGCAGATCATTCAAGGGGACAATGATGGAAGCAGCAGGAGGGCGAGAATGCATGTGTGTGGTAGTGACTTGGCCCAGGAAACCCTATGTTTATCGCTTATGCTAGAACTTTACTATGGTCACTTATACGCTTGAATAATGACTTATGGAATTCTATGATATGATGTTAAGTATGACATGATATGACATGATATGATGTTTAAGTATGAAGTCAATATGCCAAGGTTCCTATGTCATTATGTTAAGAATGTTATTAGGGAATGTATAAGTTAAAGTTATTCCGCTGCCTTATGATGTCTACATGCCTTAAGTATGTTAATGTAACGCCGCTTTATGAAAAAAAAAAGCGGGCGTTACACCTAGAAATATTAATACGAATCCTAGCCTAGAAATCCATGTTTTCTCATTTAAATTGAGAAAAATAAGCACTAATGGGCTTTATATGGGCTTCCTAGTACCATAATTATTGGTGAATTTTAGGTAAAAAATTAATATAAATATAAAGAGGTTTTAATGTGAAATATCAACATAATTATGGGGGAATTTTTAAGGGATTTTCGAAATAATAGGGAATTAAATAAAAATAAAATCCAAAAAAATTAGTGCATGCACCAAGGATTGAACCTTGGACCTCTTGTATAACCATGCATGCTCTAACCAATTCACCTAGCAAGGGAGTGCTATGAGGAAATGAAGTGGATTGTGGTTAAGGCTTAGGGGAAATGAATGGTCATCCACCATGACTCTTCACTTGCCCTCTTTGATGTGTTATAAAGAGGGAGCTTGGGAGTTACTTTCTTCCTTCCATCAATTCCACCTTTCTTCTTCCTCCTCCCTCACTCTAGCCGAAACTTCAAGGAAGGTTTTCTTTTGGAAAACTTCACAAGAGGGCTCAATCTTCAAGAGCTAAGGGTCATCTACAAGGTTACAATTGGGCTAAGGGTGATCAAGGGACAACAAAGTCTTGATCATCTTCCCTTTTTAAGGTCTAAAAACCAAGATAACCCAAGGTAAGACTCCCTCACCTATGGTATAATAGTTCCTTTATGATTTTTAGCATGATATAAAGTGGTTTTTGGGAGTGATATCGAAGAAACCATGATTTGTGACCCTATAACTTTCGACCACTAGGGTTTTTGGGTCCAAAATGATGTTAAAAATATTACTCATGCTTTCTAATGTTTTTCCATGATGAATATAAGTTAAAATGAGATTTGGAAAAATTTTGGGGTACCCTAGGATCTCCTAGGGTTTCGGCCAACACCATGAACACATGGGTAGGGTTGGATCTAAACCTTCAAGTATGTGTTTTGTGTATTATCATGTTATAAGGGAGATTGAGGATGAGTTATGTGAATTTTCACAAGGCTTTGTGACCCTATAACTTTCGGCCAAGTAGGGGTCTAGGGCAAAGAGTTAGGGCTTCCCTCAAGCAAGGGTCCTAAAAGCCCCTATGGTAGGGTATGGTTGGTGTTTAATGTTTGATTGAGGATTTTATGGAATTTTTCCATGCACCCATGGCCTTGTAGGGTTTCGGTCAGCCCTAAGAAGGAGGGCTAAAGGTTAGGGATAACCCTAATCATGAGCCCTAATGGCTTCCCATGGTCTTATAGGTAATGTATGATTGTTTCTTTACCTTATGCTATCTTACATGTTAATTGAATGATGGAACCCTTCCTTATAGGTTTTGGCCAAGCAAGGTAAATAGGATTTGGAGAATGATGGTTTATGCTTTATTATGAAGTATATATAAAGGTTCAAGCATGTGGTAGAAATTAAGTTACCTATAACCCTAACCTTAAGCACCATGTTTCATGTTTGTATGTTTATGATTGGATGTCATGCTTGATAGGGTTTAATTATGAATGTCTTGTGTTCTATGCCATGCACTTGAATGGTAGGTAGTATGTTTATGGAAGTCATACTTATGTATGCTTGGTGATGAATACCATGCTTATGTATGAAATGCAATGTTTACCTTATATATCATGATCATGCAAACTCTATGTATTAGGATAATTGTCTATGCAAACATGTCATGTTCAATGAATATAATGCAATGCTTACCTTATATGCCATGATCATGTAAGCACTAGGAATAAGAATGATGTTTATGTAAGTAGGCCATATTCTATGAATGAAGATGCATGTTATGTTTATAAATGAAGATGCATGTTATGTTTATGAATGAAAGTGCATGCTATATTTTATGAATAAAGATGCATGCCATGTTTATGAATGACAGCATGGTCGATGGTCGACGGTACGACGGTCATGAGGACCGGTAAATGGGCCGGTAGACGGGTCGGGTCGTTACACATGCCATGTTTATGAATGAAGATGCATGCCATGTTTTATGAATAAAGATGCATGCCATGATGTATGAATGATGAAGCATATGAAGTATTTTACTTTATGAATGGGCTTGTACTGGACCGAAGTATGGGTCCAAGGGATGGGCACCTTAAAAACGCCCCAGTTCTGGACTATCGACTATGCTGTCCACGGTTCTGGCACTACCGAAGCTGTGCAACAGGGATGGGCACCTTAAGAACGCCCCGGTTCTGGGACTACCGACTATGCTGTCCTTACCCTAGTAGGTCGGGGCTCGCTACCTCGTATTTACTTAGGGATGCGCGCTTATGATGTATGTATGTGGTACAAGCCGGGACCCCAATGATGTTATGATTATGTTTATGTATTTAAAAGTATGATATTAAAAGTTAAGCATCCTTATGTATATGCATTAGACTGATGCATTCATTCATGTTATGCATTATGCCATGATAGTAATGTCTTATACTTATGTCTCATGTCAAGAAATATGCATGATAGTAAACGATTTATGCTTATGGTTATGTTAAGAAGATGCCCATATGATATGATAGAAAGCATGCCTATGTTTATGCCATACAGGATAGTTCATGCTTATGTTTATGTTTATGCCATGTATCATGCATGTTAAGAATGTTTCTTTATGTTTATGTTTATGCCATGTATCATGCATATTAAGAATGTTTCCTTATGTTTATGTTTATGCCATGTATCATGCATGTTAAGAATGTTTCTTTATGTTTATGTTTATGCCATGTATCATGCATGTTAAGAATGCTTCCTTATGTTTATGTTTATGTCATGTATCATGCATGTTAAGAATGTTTCTTTATGTTTATGTTTATGCCATGTATCATGCATGTTAAGAATGTTTCCTTATGTTTATGTTTATGCCATGTATCATATCATGTTAAGAATGTTTATTATGCTTATGTTTATGTCATGTATCATGCCATGCTAAGAATGTTTATTATGTTTATGTTCATGCCATGTCAATTATATGCTAAGTGATTCTAGATGCTTATGTTCTAAGCAGAGCACCAAGTATGTTAATGTTTCATGTGCTCATTATTAAAGTAATGAATGGTTTTAGTGAGTAGGAAAGAGTCTTACTAAGCCTGTGTACTTATAGTCTTATTTCCTTATACCACAGATCACGCAAGGGGACAGTAAGGAAGCAGCAGGAGGGCAAGAATGTATGTGTGTGGTAGTAACTTGGCCAAGAAAATAATATGTTTACTCGTCTTATGCTAGAACTTTACCTTTACTACTTATGTGCTTGAATGGTGACTTATGTGACTCTATGACATGATGCTAAGTATGATATGATATGATACTAAGTATGAAGTTAATATGCCAAGTCCCCATGTCATCATGTTAAGAGTGGTAGTAGGTGCATGTAGGTGTAAGTTTAAGGTTTTTCCGCTGCATTATGAGGTTCACCTGCCCTACTCATGTTAACGTAACGTCGCTTTATGGAAAAAAAAAGCGGGCGTTACACCCTGGTTGCATGAAGGAAGGGTTGAAAGTTTCTGCTCCCAGGCGCCTGAATGAAGTTAGGCGCCTGTTTGAGTAGGCACCTGTATGGTGACAGGCGCCCAAGAAGGGCCAATTCCAAGTCATCTCGAAGCAAGCCTCCACGTTAGCAACTGAGGCGCCTGTGTTGACACAGGCGCCCCAGTTGAAGGGATAAGCGCTGGCAAATTCTACGAATGTGGATTCGCGCAGGGAAGGCCAAGTGTCAGGCACCCCCTTCAACACAGGCACCCAAGCAACTACTATATAAAGGGGTTCACCCCCTTGCATCAAGATACAACTGCTTCCAATGATTTCTTTCAAGCACTCTGCTCCAAACGCTCCGTGCTTAAGTCTCAAGCGCCAACGACGACCTACGGCTCTGATCTACGAATCTTCTACCGTCATCGGTATAAAGTTTTTATTGTTGTATTTTAAATTCTGTATTCAACCTCAAACTTGTACTATTTTCTCGGAATATAGAATTGTTCATCGTAAATAGTCAAAGACCGTGGGCCTTGGAGTAGGAGCCGACCGCGACTTCGAACCAAGTAAAAAAATAAACGTGTTAGCATTGAATTTTTCCGCTACGTAAATTGCTCTTTTTAATCCGAAAATTGTTTATTGATATTCACACACCCCTCTATCGATTCTACACGATCCCACAAGTGGTATCAGAGCAGGTGGCTCAATTCTGGAGCAGCCACCAATTGAGTGATTTTTCGGATTTTTTAAATTTTAAATATTTTTCGTTCGTAATTTTTTTCGTTAATCGAGGTTGGTGCAACACCACTCAATTTTTCTTATTACAAATTTTTTTCTTCTACCGCACTACTAATCCAAGACTTAGTCTTGGGATAAGTTTTTGGTTATAAATTTTTCAGTTTAAACATTAAATGATCATGCAAGAGGGATATAGCACCGCTAGACCACCACTCTTCTTAGGAGAAGATTTCTCCTATTGGAAGAGTAGGATGGAGGTCCACATGAAAACTCAGATGGACGTGTGGATCATCATCCAGTCTGGGCTGAAGATACCCAAAAATGTAGAAGGCGTGGTGTAAGGCTACACTGAGTGAGATGGACCACTCAAGAAGAAGATCGAGGCCGATGCAAAAGCTACACAAACACTACAATGCGGCCTGACGAAAGAAGAACTGAACCGCATCGGACCCTTCAGCAACCCGAAGGAACTCTGGAACAAACTCATCGAACTGGATGAAGGTACATCTGATACGCAGATCAGCAAAAGAGATCTATTGCTCAACAAACTCTACACAATAATGATGCACGAAGGTGAATCAGCAGCACAAATCCACGCAAGAATCCAGGAGCTGATGAACGGGCTACATACAATAGGTCACAAGGTCGAAAACCGTGACATAATAAGGTATACCCTAAACTCGTTCCCAAGGAACACATTATGGGCGTCTATGGTAGATGCCTATAAGGTTTCCAGGAACCTTTCAGAAATTAAATTAGATGAATTATTTTCTGAATTAGAATTACACGAACAAACTAATACTGCATTGGTCGAGAAGAGTATTGCGTTTGTTGCAGGAAAAACTCCTGGAAGATTTCAGAAAAAGAAGCTTCAACCAGTACCCGAGTCCGAGTGAGACTCAGAATCAGACGATGATGAAGGGGATCATCCAAAACTGGTTTGGTTAGCTCATGACTACTACAAGGAGCTCAAAAACCAAACGAACAAAAAGAAGTCAAATTGGAAGAAGGAAGATCCATCTGATCCCTCGACAAGCCAGAAGAACAAAGGTAACATAACATGCTACAAGTGCAACAAGAAGGGACATTTCAGATCAGAGTCTCCCAACCTAAAGGAGAACAAAAAGGCTCGGAAAAAGAAGGCTCTTCAAGCCACCTGGGATGAATTGTCCTCGAAAGAAGAAGAAGAAGCTCCTCACTCAAACCTACTTTCCTTGACTACCTCGGAACACATCGACTCCGGAATGGAATCAAAACTAAATGAGGGTGTTGGCACCGGAAAGCTTTCGATCTCGAAGGACGGACAAATCACGGTAAGAGGTTATCCAGAATCCAAACTATATGATTTAATTTCTTACTTGTCACGCAAGTTGGTGAAAGCCAACATCCGGGTTGAAATCCTCTGACAGGAAGTCAAAGTCCTGATAGAGGAAGTCAACTCGAGTTCCTTGACTGAGCCAGTTCAAGAAGGAAACTCAACTCAATTTCAAAAGCTTGAGGAAGAGAATTCTTCCTTGAATACTCAAGTCAAGGAACCCAGAGTCGCATTGGAACGATTTACTTCGGGTCCCAAGAATCATGACATGATTCTTAGAAAACAGAAGTCTATTCTCAATAGATCCGGATTAGGCTATCGAACCAACTCGCGACAATGCTCTTGCTATTCAGTATTGAACCAACCTAGAACCCGAGTCCAAGCATGGGTCCCAAATCTATGTTTGAATAAACATGCTGGACCAAACCAATATTGGATCCCCAAGGACAAGATTCACATCTTGCCTAACCCTTATCGAGGCTTTAGTCCAGGGGGAGCTAATATAAAAACCATTTTCATAATTAGATAGTTTTTTTTTATTTTCTTGATTGCTTGTTTATATTATTTTTTTGAAAATTTTATTATTCTGTTTAGGCATAGGAATGGTTAGGTTAAGGACAAAAAGACTTACTTAAAATTTGAACAACATAGTATTAGGTGGAGGTGAGATGATAGTACGTTGGGGAAGCCCTTCTAATAAGGTCAAGTAGCTAAGGCATACTTTACTTGGTCTGTTTAGTCTGGTGGAACTAGCCGAAGCTACCGATCCAAAACCTAAGCTAGTTAGACCAAAATTTTTCTAAAAGTAATTTGAAAATGAACTTTCGGTAAAAGGCTTTGTCAAGGAAAGGGTGTTTGCTCCAATAAGGCTACAACCAAAGAAGGCCTCTATGCCTCGCCAAGACCAGAAAGCCGATTATCGAAACTCAAATTCAATTTACTATTTGATAAATTTGAATCTAACACAAGTTTTAATTATATCTTAGATTCAACATTTTTTTGCAAAGTTAATAATCTTTCAAAAATTAACTCTACAATATTTTCAAAATTAATTCAACATTTTTTTTCAAAATTAATTAAACTCATATTTGAAAACCTGTCTCACAAAAACCTATAAGGTCAACATGCTTGATAATGTTAGATGTGGGTGAGACATACTACGTAGTGAAACTCAATTCAACCTATCTCTATCTTTACATAAATGGATCCAAATGAAAACATACTTTATGTGTAGGAACATGGGAAATATTATATGGTCCCTGCCCTGTCAACCTTCTAGTGATGCGGTTAATAGCTCTCTGAGCATTATACCTTCGCCTTTGGTTTTGTCGGTAATCTCGAATCTGATCTTCAAAGAGGGGTGTATCCCTTGTGGTTACTTGTGTATTAGTAACTGGGGGATCAGTCTTGACCCTTGTTGTCATGTTTTGTCTTTTCTTTGAATTGCTCGTATGGGTCTTTAAACACTCGTAATTTTCCCCTTCCCTCAGTAGGTATCTCTTTTAAGGATAAGCTATTAATTTTACTGGATAACTCTTGAATTATGCCTTCAGGTAAAGTTATATCCGGGTTCAATTTTGCTTCCAGTCTTTTGAGTCTTTCCTCCAGATTTTCAATTTTTTCAAGAATAGTAACCAGGAGTTGTATCTGGGTGTTGGCTTGTTTTATGGAAGCTTCAGTACTTCCTAGGGCTCCTTTGTATTGAGAAGGTCTACAGAAACCTAAAGCTGGGGCTTCAATAAGCTCGGTTGCTTGCAAGGCTTCTTTATATGAGTTGGTAGCTTGGGTATTAATATAGCTCATGTAGAGGCC